>VZQC01005599.1:16068-267543 GCA_009823505.1 Rhizomys pruinosus
TTCCCTTCAGGTTCTGGTCTCTTGTTACTTACAGCTGATTCTTCAGCCCCAGCTGACCAGAACCCACAGATTACACAGTCCTGATGATCTCTGCTCCCCTTTGAAACTAGAAACTTCACAAGCCAGGCCTCCATCTTCTACAACTCCTTCAGCAAAACTGCTCCAAACTCCACAGCAACGATATTTTGGTATTCAATGATCTTCCCAGCCCAAAGTTCCAAACACCTCCACAATCCTTCCCCAAAACACCAAGGTCAGGTCTGTCACAGCAATACCCCACTGTGCTGGTACCAATTTTCTGTTCTAGTTTGTCTTCCATAGAACTCTGACTGACACCAACTTGGGGAGGAAAGAGTGTTTTGTCACAGCAATGGAAGACAAACTAGAACAAGGTGGTTATGTATCTTCTGCTGCACTTTCATTATTGTTAAGTAGTTGATATCCGTGGACATGGCAGTAATGGATTATTAAGAGAATTGCTTGTCCCTCATTCTTTAATGACTGACAGTTGAGTACTTGAGACAGGCAGTAGAATCATTACAGAAGCCACAACAATGCCCCAGTTACTGTTCCTATGGTATCACATTGGAAAGAAAGTTGTGCTTGAATGGATGATGATGATGTAGGCTTGCTGCACTTGTACCCATAGCAAGGAGACCCTTTGCCAGATATGGTGGTACATTCCTGTAACTCCAGCCCAAAAGGCTGAGGTAGCAGAATCATTTGTTGAAGGTCATCTTGGGATACATAGCATGACCCTATTTCAAAAACAACAAAAGGAACCTTATTTACACTTTTATATTTAGAGATCAATGTCTTCCAAGCTTTCAGAGGAAAATTTATACTATATGAAAATACTTTTACCTTGAAATCTTTCACTTTGGTTGTAGCCATATTTTACATCTAAATTTAATTTTTATTGCTCAGATTCCTTGGGAAACAAGAAATTTGTTGGGGAATATACTTGGGGTATTCCCCACACACATGGAGGTTATTTTCAAAGCAGTAGAATCAGGCAAAGGGGGGCATTGAATGTCACTGAATGTCACAAAGACTTCAGCAATCCCACAGCATGCTCTGGAATTGCACTGAACTACCCTGAGGCAAGAGGCCTGGCCTTCTGTGAATCTGAGGAAGCTGGCTGAGGAGATGCTCAGTGACTAAGTCTACATAATCACACAGACTCACACATACACATAATTAACAATAAATGAAATGTTTATTCATAACCAAATAAACCTAAGGTAATTGCCTGACTTATTAGACATTTTTCCCAAATATTGTTTGATCATCATCACCCTCTCTTTCATCTTTGTGGGTTTTGTTGAAACAAATTGATATTCTAGATATTTTCCCAGTACTATAATTGATTTTCAAAAATGTTTAGTTACATTAAAGTTGAATTATTTTGTGAGTTTTTTTTAACACTTTCCCCTCTCTTTGTTAAATAGCACAGTGCCAAGTGCAGGAAGGCTAGGATACAGTCAGCTTGTTCAAGAGATCAAAAGGGAGACACAGGGATGAATGACTCAAGGTGCAGAGGACCTGTATTAAGGGCAATGTCCCAGTAGTGCAATCAGTTAGCATGCAGGACTTAGTACAAAGGCAGAAGCTGGACGAGAAACAAGAAAAATATTAGTGTATTAGAATCAGAACAGAAACTGGAGTTGGGGTAGAAGAAAATCAGGCTAATAACAAAGCAATAGCTATAGACACTGGTGACCACAGTTTGCCTGAGTTGGTCAGTTAGCCTTGATTTTACAGAGAATCGGCTTGCTAGCATCGCTTAATATGAGCATGACTTTTCTTCAAATGCCTCTGCTACAAATGGGAATCTTACCTAACCTTGTAACCAAAGTTAATCTTATGTTTTAAGAACATTTAACAATAACTCAGGTTGTTTACAATGTAAACAAACTTACTAGGCCTTGGACTCCTCTTGTAAGCTAAACATACAGCTTCTGTCCCCATGTCCTTGACCCAGAATAATGCATGCATGTGTGTGTGTGTGTGTGTGTGTGTGTTATGAAAATAACACCAAAAGTAACAGATATTGTTGAAAGCAATAACTTATTCTATTTGCATTGCAAACAATAGGTGGGATTCTATTGTTAACATCTATTTGTGGGTATATATGGTGTTTGTTCTTGTGAGTAGGGGGTCAGAAAGTTAAAATTCTTTGATAAGACAAGGCTCCTCATTTCTTTCCAATGTCATGTTAGATATTCTGGTTCAATAAATAGTTCTTTGTTTTGGAGAATGGTCGTGGGAGGACTTGGAAGGAACAAGTTCTTAACAGAAGTGCCTTACTCTTGGTTTTAACAGATGCCAAGGATCAGGCTTCAGTGTTTAGGGACCACTGTAATGTGGCATCTTTTTTCCCAGATTAAAAGTGTAAAAAGACAGGAAATTTTCCAAACTTGAAATTATTTGAAAAGGAAAGGCATACACTAAATAAAACCGATATTCAGCTTATTCAAAACAGGCCACAATGTGTGATTTATGTGAGTAGGTATTGGATTTGAAGGTCTTGGCTTGAATAGTCCAACCATATCTTAATCCCTTAAGCAAATTGCTTAACTTTCCTACAATTGTTTCCTAATATGTAAAATGGAAATAATAATAGAATTATCTTTGGAATGTAGTGTCAGAGAAAAACATAATGTTTAATGTGGTGGTTAGCATGAACACATGATCCACAACTGGTGACACTGTTTGGGAAGGTTGTGGAACCTTTAAGAGATGGAGCTTTGCTAGAGGGAGTATGTCACGGGGGCAGGCTTTGAGGTTTTACAGCCTTGTTCTATCTCTCTGCTGCCTGTGTCAAGATGAAATGTGACCATTCGGTTTCCTGGCTTGCTGCCTGCCAGGCCAGGCTCCCACTTCTGCTGTCATGTCTTCTCCACCCAAAGGATTGTACCCTCTCTGGAACTGTAAGCTAAAATAAATCTTTAAGATGCTTTTTTTCTGGGGTATTCTATTCCAGCTTCAATAAAGTAATTAATACATCTAGTAAAATCTGAGTCACCATCAATACCTAGATGCAATATGGTGTTGGTACTACTGATAATAATAAGACGATGATGGTGATGATGATTAAGAAGATGAGTACGACGTGGTCTGAGTGGAATCTATGCAGCACACTGCGGATCTGTATTTCACTGTTTTGTAATTGGTAATCATGTCCTCTTGGATTTGGGTAATGAAACTGTTAAAGAACCTTGAGATAGTCAGTTCTCATAAACAAACTATTTTTGTTCTAACAGTGAATTTCTCTCAAGATTCTTTCCTATGTAGTAGCTGGGGAAATGATAAAAATGAAATACTGGGGCAGTGCCTGAATACTGGTTAGCTAGGGAGATGAATTAACTGAGCAAGATAGTGAAGGCTAAGACTCCCGGCCTGGGAGGTTCACCTCTATCCCCGCTCCCTGCGGGACTTCAGTGGTCTCATTTCTGTCTCCTTTCTCCTTTGTTTGAGGTTCACCATAGAGAAGCCAATCTTGAAAGGGTGCATCAAGGCTTATGTGTGTCCTAGAGGAAAGCCAGGTAGAGGGGCAGTGGGTATGTGAACCCAGGCAGTCTCATCTTTGAGCAGAAGTTTTAAGTTCTCATTGTAAATCAAAATTACATGGAAGCTTTAAAACTTTTCACAGATTCCCAACTATAACCTTTGACATATTTCTTTCCTTATTTAAAAAATATAATTCCCTCACTAGAAGAAATCAAAGTGAAATAAAAATAAATGATGAAATATAATCTTAGTTTAAAAACTTAAGAAATGTATCTTAACTTCTGTGTTGCTTAGGTAGAGACCTAGCATTGCTGCTAAACTTTGGCTCAAATTCCCTAGCAGCAATAGGACAGCATGGGTTTTGGAATCAACACCAGCAATAAGAGCATAAGTAACCAGTGACATGTGAGAACTGAATTACAGAAATTTGGGGAAATTGGCTATAGAGCACTACGTGGAATTCTTTTGTTTTCTTTTTGCCTTTCCTTTTCTTTTTTCTTTTCACAGGAAAACAGAAAAAATACAAAATGACAATAACAAAACAAAATAAAGAATCAATCTGCAAGCCGGGCATGGTGGCATACACCTTTAATCCCAGCAGTGGAGAGACAGAGGCAGGCAGATCTCTGTGAGCTCAAGGCCAGTCTGGTCTACAGAGCAAGTTCCAGGTCAGCTGGTGCTAAAAGGGAGACCCTGTCTCAAAAAAATAAATCAATATGCTGGGCTTGGTATGTACTTCTCTATTTTCCCTTATCTCTTTCTTTTCTTTCTTCATTTCCTTCTCTTTCAGGGCTACCAGATAATGGCTGGTCCATGAAGCCTTTAGTTCTCAGCTGAGAAAGAGTCTGGTTAATTTGGGGGGGTGTCTCATCCTTAAACTGCTAATCAATTTCTAGCTCCTGTTTAGTTATGTCACCCTCTGAAAAGGGTCACCCAATCGCCAGAAGGGAATCAGGACACTGACCACTCTGACTTCTTCCATGCTGAAAAGGGACATTGGGTCTGGCAACTGGGGTATTCCCCATTCAGAGGGCCAAGCTAAAAGACCCCCAAGCATAACTATAGAGGGGAAAAAGTCCTTGACTGGTGCCTTGAATTCTATTTTATCTAGTATTAGCATAGCAACTCCTTTCTTTCTTAGTGCCATTTACTTGTATTATTTTTTTACCCTCTTTTCACCTTGGGTTAATATCTCTCTTTAAAGGTGAGGTAAGTTTCTTAGAGACAAAGGAAAAAAATGTGGGCTTTGTTTCTTAATCCATTCTACTAGTCTCTGTCAATTGAACAATTCATTGCATTGATACTTAAAACTGTTGTTGAGAAAATTAAATTGCTTCCAATCATTTTGATTTCTAGTACATTCTTACCCTAGGTTTTTATTTCCATAGTGGTAGTATCATTTGTTTTCTGGTGTTGATTAGTTATAGTCATCCCTGCCCTCCACTCTTTGTATGGCTTGAAGTATTCTCTGCAGGCCTGGATTTTTGGAGAGGAATTCTTTCAACCTATTTTTTTCAATATTTTCCTTACTCCTTCAATTATAATAGATATTTTTGCTAGATAAAGTACTCTGGATTGGTATCTATAAAGTACTCTGGGTTGGTATCTATGGTTTTTTAGATCTGGGATATTTTAGACCAGGCTCCTCTAGCTTTCATCATCTGCATTAAGAAATCAGCTGCAATTCTGATAGGTTTTCCTCTGTAGGTAACTTGTTGCTTTTCTTTTGCAGCCCTTAGTATCCTTTCTTTGCATTAAACATCTAGTGTTTTTACTATGATATGGCATGGAGAATTTCTTTTCTGGTTCTGTCTGCTAGGAGTTCTATATGTTTCTAATACTTGTACAGGTATCTCTTGCTTTAATTTGGGAAAATTTCCTCTAAAATTTTGTTGAAAACCTAGGCCATGAGTCTTCTTCCTCTTCTATTCCTATATTTGTAGATTTGGTCTTTTCATGGTATCCCACAGTTCCTGGATATTCCATTCTTGTTTTTTTCTTTTCTAACTTTTCATAATCTTTATTGGATTTATCTGATTCTTCCATATTGTCTTCCAGTCTTGATATTCTATTTTCTACTTCATCCATTCTATTATTAAGAGTTTCTCCCATCCTTTCCAAGTTGTTTGTGGAATGTTTCATTTCTTTTTTCCTTTCAACTTGAATTTTCTTCAATGTTTCTATATCTTTGGTAATTTCATTCTGCAATTTATCGCTGTCCTCTTTCAATTTATCCCTGTCTTCTTTTAGGTCCCTGACTTCCTTGTTTATAAGCTCCTTAAATTCCTTCGAGTCCTTAATTTCTCTAATCATATTCATAATTTTCTTTTGAGATCTGCATACTGAGTTATATCCAAGGCGTCTTCACTAGAGCATACTTGAATAGGGATATTAGTGTTTGGTGGAGATCCACCTGAGTCTTTCGTAGAGCTTTAGGCATTTGGGTAGCCTCTGTTGGGAATGGTTCCAATGTGAAGCCTAGGTGCTTATTGAGCTGACACTGATACTGGTTATACTCTTCAGATGTTTGTTGACTTCCTAATTGATGCACAGGTGTGGACACTCTAGGCTCCAAAAATCTCAACTCTATCCTAATTCTGTAGAACAACACCCCTCACCCAACCAGCAACTAGACTAAGTCACTCAACACCCAAACTGGCCTGAACCCCCAGGCCTGTGAAACCCCACACTCCAAGGGCCCCAGGCACTCCCAGGCCTGTGAGCTGGAAGGTCATAATGCTTCCACTGCAATGCAGCCACAGTCCCCCACATCCAAGTTGGGTGAACCCCAATCACCCACCCAGTGAGGTGTACTCATGGAACCACTGTACACCACCTTCAGTCTACTGACTGATCCTCCAGGGCCAGGTGCCAATATCTGTACCTGGGTTCAGTAGGAGAGAAGCTCAGCCAACACTGGGGATGTCCCTCTTGTCTCCTGATGCCCTCACACACAATGTCTGTAGTGCCAAATTGTAGTCCCTAAGGGTCCAAATGCCCTCAGACCACCCCCGATGGTTCCCAATACTCTTGGGGGCCCCTAAGTTCCCCTTCCTGACTTTGCCCTTAGCTGCTCAGAATGCACCTGCATCCTTGGGAACTGCCATCTTGGAAAAGCCCTTTTATTTTCTTAATAAAAATAAAAAAACTATAACTACAAAACTACAATATAGTGATTTCCATGTAACTCTGCCCATGACTTGCTGCCAGTTTTTACACTGCCACATCTACTGCATCTCCTTTTATACAGGAAAACACACTTATCTTTCATCTTTGAATAAGCTACAGACAGCATGGAATTATCTTCTTAAATACTACAACATGTAGTTGAGAAAAGGAGGCTTCTATGTAACAATTCCTAAAATAATCAACATTATGTCCATAGCAGTATCAAAAATATAGGCCTCAGTCATTCTTTTAAATAACTATTCTCTCTATAACATTGTTACCTGTGTTTTAAAATTCCAGCTTCCAGTGGGAAGTGGGTTTTGCCTGACTGATTTGTCCTTTTTCTTTTTCTCTCTTAATTTTTTCTTCCTTCCTTCCTTTTTCTCTATTTTTATTTTTTCTGATAATTTAAAAAAAATTATTTTATGTGTATAAGTGTATAAATATTCCATATCATGCAATGCCCTTGGAGGCTAGAAGGGGGTGTTGGATCCCTGTAACTGGAGTTAAGGACCCTTTTTAGCCACCTCATTGGTGCTGGGAACCAAACCCAGGTCTTCTACAAGAGCAGCCTGTGCTTTTAACTGCTGAGCCATCTCTCCAGTGTCTTTTTCTGATAGCCATATAGTCTCATGTACTGCAGTTTACCCCAGCCCCCTGATTCACTATGTAGCCAAGGATGGCACTGAAAGTCTGATCTTCTTGGCACTACTTCAAAAGTGCTGAGAAGATTACAAGTGTGCACCGCCATGCCTTGCTTGGTTTTATGTGGTGCTGTGAATCAAACCCAGGACTAAATTCATGCTAAGCAATCTCTACCAACTGAAGTACATCCTCGGCCTGCTTTGTGTTTTAGTGCATTGGCTATCTCTGACTGCCTTCTGTCTTTCAGGAAATGGAATCCTTTGTGAAATAGAAGCCAATTATGTACAGAATATCCCATATTCTAGATTTATCATAGTTTTTCTTCACATTATTGAAGTTAACTTTGGTAAGATTATTGTAAGTTATGTAGGTTTCTAACTACATGATGTGAGTAGGAAATTTCTTCAGCTTCTACCATTGTTACTAATGCTAAGCTTGACTACTTGGATAATGTTACTTTGAGTAATATAGATGTCTCCATAGTGAGTATATATTTTCTCTGTAATTGATACTAAGTCATGATTTTGTATTAGGTAGTGTTCTCTAGAGGAACAGAACCAATAGCACTTATATGTAGTATAAATATCTGGTTATTATACACAAAAGAGGCTGGGTAATCCAACAGTGGCGATCTTCACACTGAAGGTGATAAGAATCTACTGGCTGCTCAGCTATGAAGTTGGACTTGGCTGTATCAGTAGTCCCAGTCTGGTACTGAAAGGCTGGAAGATTCCTGCAGAACCTCTGGTATTCATTTCACATTGGAAGGCTGAAGCAGCTGGAATCTAATGACAGTGATGGTGGCGGCAGTAGTGGCTAAAACACAGATGCAGCACTGTTCTTCCCTTGGATTTCATTATACCCGGGCTGGCCATTGGAAGGTGAGGCTCTGAGGAGGGTCTTCCCCCTTGGATTTCATTATACCCGGGCTGACCATTGGAAGGTGAGGCTCTGAGGGAGGGTCTTCCCCCTTCAGTTACTCTTCCCTGGGAACACCCTTACAGACAGGTGTCCCTAGGAAATACTGGATCCCACCAAGGGGACAATCAATATTAACTACTACAAATGTGAGGAATTGGGACCCTTGCTTCCCAATAAACTCTGATCTGTTACTTAGTCTTTGGGTGAATAAATTATTAAAGTAAAGTTACTCTCTAGAAATTCTAATCCTACCATTATTTATATCTTCGTTAGCTAGTATTTATTTATTGTTTTATTGGTCTTTTCAAGACAGGGTCTCTCTGTGGCTCCAGCTGTCCTGGCACTCACTCTGTAGATCAGGCTTGCCTTGAACTCACAAAGATCCACCTGCCTTTGCCTCCTGAGTGCTGGGATTAAAGGAGTGCGCCTCCATGCCCAGTTTAGCTAGTATTTATTATAGAGACAAATTACTCCCCTTCTCCTGTAATCTTGCACTTTGTGTGGGTTAGCTTATATTATGTTTATTATAATACTGACAGATATTACATATATTATTTTATATAATTGCTAGTAATCAAATATTATGCTATAAATATTATGTAATAAAAACAACAGATTAAATTCATTATTTACTTATTTAAAATGCTGTGATATATTCTTTCTGGCACTTAAGTTGTCCAATAATCCCTTTAAATGGGTATCTGCATTTTTATGTTTTTTAAAATATTTTATTTATTGTTTTTATTTTATGGATATAAATGTATTGCCTGCATGTATGTAAACTGAAAAAAAAATGTCTCTTATCACCATTTCTTAGAGACAATCACTGTCTGCCTCCACTTTACTGTGAAAATTTTCAAGACCTCAGGCAAGTTCTTTAGCTAGAGCTCAGTTGGTAAAGCACTTACTTAGCATCAATCCTTGGGTTCAATCCCCAGAACCACATAAAACAGATATAGATGTGTGTCCCTCCAACCCTAGTACTCTAGAGGTTGTGGGGATAGAAGACTTAGAAGTTCAGAGCCATCCTTGGCTACACTGTGAGTCTGAGGCCAGCCAGAAATCTTCAGCTGAAGTGACAGCGAGACCTCAGATGCCAGTGATTGCACAGAAAGAAACTATGAAGGCCACTTACAATGATTAAGCTTCCCTCTAGCATTCATTCCTAATTTGTTTCCCACTCTGCATCCTCTAGACTGGTATATTCTATAAGCTGCACCCTAGGAAAACTGTTTCTGGCAATGATGCTTCTACCTGAGAGTTTCAGGTCAATCCCTGACTGTGACTGTGGGGTTTCCTGGTATAGAGGTAGCAAAAAGCCAGTGATCAATACTCATTTGGTCATACCTAGGATCTTATGCCCTTTTCTTTAAAAAGTGCTGACAATCATTACATTATGGTCTTTATTTTGATGGATACCACATACCTAATACTGTCACATTGCTTTTACAATCATTCACCTTCTTACCATGTTAGAAATATTTTTCTCCATCTTAAATAAATCCAGATGACACAGGTTGCTTAATTTATCACAATTGTTTTAATAGATCCCTTCCTATTTCATCTACTTATTTTTTCATGTTAGCTTATGTTCTAGGGAATCAAATAACTTGTCTCTGGTCATATAAATAAAGAGAATAAATGAAATCAGCTTTATAAGGGATAGATTTGAAGAACACATTAGGGAGTTGGAAGATCAAATTGAGAATCTCTAAAATGTCATAAAATGATAGAGCAATAGATACTAAGAGACAAAGTGAGTTAAAGTCATTAACACATGCAACAGGTTGTGATAAAAGTGCCATTGCTTTGGTAATGATAAGATACAGATTTGGTAATGATAATAAAGATACAGATAATTATTTGGAATAGAAAAGGCAAAAGGTGAGAACAGTTGAGGAAATAACAGATTTGATTTCCCAAGCTTAAGTGGAAATGAGCTAGAGAATCTAGGGAGGAGAGTTGGGGGAGAGAGAAACAAACCGCCCACATATATAATGTTATAGTGAGATTAAGGTCATAACCAAAAAGTCCTTTACAAGCTTGGTGAAAGGAGAGAGAGAGAGAGAGAGAGAGAGAGAGAGAGAGAGAGAGAGAGAGAGGAGAGAGATCAATAAAGAAAATTGAATGGCACCGAAATGAGACCGAGTAGCCTTCACGAAACAAGATGACAATGGACTAATATTTCCAAAACATTTGAGGCAGAGAACTTTGGACTTAAAATGTTGAAATCTGCCAAAATGTGCTTAAAACTGAAAGTATACTCAAAATAATCTTGATCATACAATCCTGGATGTTTGCTACTTAAATGAACATTGAGAACACATTGAAAAAGTACTCTAGTATGAGAGACCAAAAAACTGTGAAAAATAAGGAAATGTTAAAGTAAAGATGAACAGCATTCAAAGGAAGATAAATTTTATTATTGTGCAAATTAAAAGAAAATAAAACAAAATAGAAAAGTATGACAATGACAAAAACTCCAAAACATTTCTATTCTGCAATACTCACAATATGAAGCTGCACTAAAGTACTTCTTTTCTTTTTTTTATGGGAAAGATTTGTTTAAGAAGCCTGGAGTGAGAAAATAGATATATATGGGTTTTAGAATTTTTTTTTTATTTATTTCTGTATGTGTATGAATGTATTGTCTGCATGCAAGTTTGTGCACCTGTGTGATGCAATGCCGCGGAGGTCAGAAGAGGGTGTCGGATTCCCCTGGAACTGGAGTTCTCCTGGAGTTGGAGTTTCAGATGGTTCTCGGCCGCCATGTGGGTGCTGGGGACTGAACCCGGTCCTCTGGAAGAGCGGTCGGCGCTCTTAACCACTAGGCCATCTCTCCAGCCCCATATGGGTTTTAATATAGAGAAAACCACAAAAATAACTTGGAGTTATTTATATGTTGCTAACAAGACATAATTTAAGGACAAAGATAAAAACACAAAGCATTTTCAGAGTACAAAACAAAAGAAATTATTATTATGCATGGAACTAAGATCAATTGCAAATATATAATGCAATTTATAAAGCAATTGTTGCTAGAATTTCCAGCTTAACAATTTAAAAAGGAAATTTTAATATATGCCTCACAAAAATGCAATGCATACATTGATACATAAAATAACTAGAAATGTTAAATGTCTGAACACTACAATTAATAGATTGTTTATCTATCTACATGCCTATCTATCATAAATGGAAAATGTGTTTTTCTGAGCACACATAAAATATTTATAAAGATATATATGCTTTAGGAAAAAAGGAAGCTTAAATAAAATTCAAAGTATGACTGTTTATATCATATTTTGTATAAGGAAATAAAATTACAAATTAATGAACTATCACTAAGAATATTCTGGTTCTAGCAGAAATTTTCAGATTTGGTCTGAAACTCTACTTTAATGACAAGGCCTCTCCATTATTACAAAAAGCAGTAGCTGCGTTACTCAATGTAAATTGTGTACTGATTTAGTGCCATAGGTAAAATTTTCTTTACACTTTCATCACATAGGTTAAACAACCTGAAAAGCTGGGGGCAGTACAGAAGTTAATACTCTAAATACTGAGAATAATCAGCATTTAACAGCATTTTCCAAAACACTCCCCATTTTAGTCCTCAGACCCAAAAAAGTTGTTATAATTTAAGACTTATTTCCTTTTATTTTTTTCCTTTGTTTTTTTGAGTCTCATTATATAGCTAGGTTTGGCTCAAACTCTCTCCCTGAGTCTGCATGCAAGGCAGTATTTGAATTTTAAAGATGAAAAAAAAATTATGTGTAGATAATCAAATCTTGTTTTTATTTCTTTTTTTCAAAGCCAATTTTTAATTGAAGTTTCGTGCATTTCATACAATATTTCTTAATCAAATTTAGATGCATTCCCCCTTCCTTGCCCCCCATCCCACCAGAGCTCATGCATTCTGCCATACATGTCCATCATCTTTTTCTCAGTCTTTTTTTAAAATCTAGTGATGCAGAAGTGTACTGTTTTGGTCAGAAGTTTAGTGTTTCAATCAGTTCTTTGACCCAGTCTTTTTTTGATGTTGTTGTTCCTTCCAATTTGTATCACTCCAAAATATGCATATATGCATGCCACACATATATCAAGATTATGATGTCATACATTTTAGCAACCTCAGCTTATGATTTCTTTCTTTTTTTTTTTTTTTTTTCATTTATCTAGGCTGAAAGATGGTCTGTTCTTCTCTTAAGAGAGTGTTTGAAGGCTCTCCTTGCAAGCCCAACACAATACAACCGTTGACGCCTGTGCCTCTTCACAACTGAGGGTCTCTTCGCCGATTGTACACCAATTGAGGTCCAGAAGCTCCACACTCGTCCTTTGATCTTCCTTATCTAGGCGTACCTCCATATCAATCGAGTCAAATGTCAGTTATACCCCAAGAGGCTGAACCCCAATAACTGATCTCAAGTCCACAAGCTGGTATTGTTCAGCTGTCCCCATCTGTGCTATCTGTAAGGTTTATGGGAGGATTCTTGAGAGGACATGAGTACTTCAATCCATATTCAGAAGGTTGTATAACATCGTGTCCATGTGCTTTGAAAAGCAGTCGGCAGCTACGGGGTAGATGCCTCTGCCAGTTAGAACTTGAAGAGAGGCAAAACAACAATGTTTTTTTTTTTTCCTTTTTTTTTTTTTTTTTTTTTTTTTTCTTTTTGTTTCTTCTTTTACTGGACAGACGCAAGTTTTATCTGATACAATTTTCTTTTTTTTTTAGGCCTACTATTATCTTATTTCTGGTTAATGCTTTCCTTTTGTAATTTTAAGGCCACACTAGTCAGATTAACAAGGTTGTGTTTTCGTGAAGGTCAGTTAGAGATTGGTCCTCAAGGGTCACTCAAGTTTTTGGGTTTGGGAGGGACCCCTTGGCTCCTTTGAGCTTTTCATTTTACAAGTTACATCCGAACTTGAGGAACAACAGTTCTTGCTAGACCAGGCTTCCTTTTGAGCATGAGACAGACTTTACTCTCTTTTAGAGACGACAGCGCGAGAGGTGCTCCTTAGTGGATCTCCAATACCTCCCTCCACAGGAAGACGGGTGACATTTCAAAGAGATGCTCCCATGCATATCTCCCCTGAGACTTAGTTGGATCTCTAGGTGTCAATGGTAAAAAAATTAATCCCTTAAGTCCTTACACCAATTTAGTATAGGCATTAATATGGTCATCAAAGGCATCCAAGAAGAGCTAAGCCTTAAACCAGCCCAACACTTTTTACTGTATATGAGGAAGAAACAGAATCTTCAAAAAGGTGACAGCAAAAACTGATCACCCTATACATAAATCAACTCCAACTGGATCAAAAACTCAGTATAAACTCCGAAATTTGAACGGTGATAGAAGAAAGTTGGCAGCAACCTATCAGACATGGGCGTAGAAAGACTTCTGAAATCAGACAGCAGCCATTTAGGAAATAAGTCAACAATTTGACAGTGGGACCTCATTAAACTCAAGCAAGCTTCTATACAGTCAAAAGGAATACATTAGAGGGGGGTGGGGGAAGTCGAAAAGAAAACCCACAGAGTGAAGAGGAAACTTCACTGCTGATAATCTGACAGAGCATTAACTTTCTTATTCTATTTTTTAAACTATTAAAAAAACAAAAGAAGAAAGAAAAAAATGAAATCACTCAAAAGATGGAGCTAAAACTAAACAGAACTTCATAGTGAGGAAATAGAATGCTGGTGAGAAACATCTTAAAAAGTGTTTAGCATCACTTACTAATTAAGGAAATGTGAATTAATATCACTTTAAGATATCATTCTCACTCTGTACGACTTGGCTTAGAACAAGAAAACAAATATACCAAACTGCTGGAGTGTTGGCCCTGTGGGCCCTCTCTACCTGTGGACCCCTAAGAGAATGGCCTACTGTAACGCTGAACCTGACTAGGTTTAGTGACCTGTCTCTGGCCGGTCACTTTCTGCATAGGAGTACCAGCATAGCCCAACCTGAAAACACCTACAACCAATGTGGTGAGTTACTATTGGCCCAAAGTATCCCCCCACTCTATGTATCTCTTCCTCTCTCCCTTTCCCCACCCCTCCTGCCAAGCAAATATAAGCGCCTGCCTAATGCAATAAAGTGAGTCCTCTCCTTGAGCAAGAACTCCCAACCGCCTCGAACCCCCCCCCCCGTGTGTGTTTCTTTTCGGGTCGTCGACACTCACCATCCCACTCAGCCAGAGATGGCGGCTGCCAGCTCTCCTCCCTGCTCTACCTCCTGAGTAGGACTAGGCAAGCTGGTGCCCTGTGTGAGGACGGTTTCCTTCGTGAAGTTGCTTTTGGGCCAATTGGTCTGAGGGTGAGTGTACCTCCATAAATTATGGGGAAGTCTGCTTCCAAACCTAACCCTGCCCTAGAATCCCTCAAAAGTAGGGGCTTAGACCTCTCAGAAAAGGAGAGATCCCTCCTCTGGGGGCACTCCCTACTGTCTCAGCCCTGAAGGGTTGCTTTCCCCCTCGGCCTCCAAAAAAGGCCCCTATCCCTGGGAATTCTTCCTGCTTATTGTTATTAAGAAAGCTATTGGCTCCTGGAGGTTCCCTACAGGAATCTTATAAAAATCAATGAAGAATTACCACTGGGAACTCTGCAGAGGGGGCTCCCCTGGGTCCCTGCTATCCCCAGTTCATACCATCTGACTGTCATAGACATAAAGGATTGCTTCTTCTCGATCCCCCTGCACCAACTTGATAGGGAAAAGTTTGCCTTCTCCCTTCCCTCTATTAAATTTTAGGGACCGGACTTAAAATTTGAATGGACCAACCTTCCCCAGGGCATGGCTAATAGCCCCCCTATTTGCCAATATTACTTGACACAGCTCTTTACTCCACTCCTAAAGCGACCAAACATACTCTTTTATATCTATATGGATGATATAATTTTGGGCAACCTTGAGGCCTCTGACCTTCGGGAACTCACCGCCAGATGCCTCTCCATTCTGTGGGAAAGTGGCTTTACCATGGCTCTGGACAAAATTCAGACTATCCCACCATTTAAAATTTTGGGGTCCATCCTCTCCTTGGACTCTGTTTCCCCTGTCAAACCCCAGCTTTCCTTACAGGGATCCTATAGTCTGTCCCAGCTCCAAAAATTTCTGGGGGAGATCAATTGGATGAGACCCTGGATTCCTGTAACCACTGAGGAGATGGTTCCCCTATTTGAACTCCTAAAATGCCTAGATTTAAATTCAAGAGTGACACTACCTCCCCTTTGCTGGCAGGCGCTTGCAAAAATACAGCAATCCATAAATGGGGCCTCCCTGAAACTGTTTGACCCACATGTACCCATCTCCCTCTGCCTTTTTCCCGTGAAGACCTTGTGCACAGTCCTCTTAGCCCAAGACGTGAGCCTGTTCAATGGGTACACCTCTCGATTGGGGGAGTACCAAGGGTGTTTTCCATGACCAATCAGATTGCTGATTGCATAGTTAAAGGAAGAGAAGCGGCAGTCAGACTGTTTGGGACTGAGCCCCAGCTCATCATCACCCCTTACAAATTGACAGACTTTGCCTGATTACAAAGAAATAATGACAAAATTGTGCTTGCACTTGAAGGATTTCCTGGCAAAATTGATTGCCATTATGGCACTTATAAATGGATGAGTTCCTTCTCCTGGCTAGAATGGGAGCCTCCCCGACTTTTCCTTACCCTGCCTGATCCTGAGTTCCTCACCGTATTCACAGATAGAGGGCATCTTGGGGCCTCAGTAGTCATTTATCCACCACTACAAAAAGGGCAGACATCTACCCCCATAAGAACCATCTCTCGTGAGGTTGAAGGGTCAGCACAGTTTAAGGAGCTCTTTGCTGTTGTTCTAGCAGTTGACTCTATACATGAGCCCTTTAACCTGTTCTCAGACAGCCTTTATGTCATCAATTTACTGTCTAACCTGGTGGAGGCCCATGTCAGGTTAGATTCTAATCCCATATCTCCTCTAATGATTCACACCAGGGTCCTACTTAAACAAAGAACCAGCCCCATCTTCCTCCAGCATCTTAGAGGGCATCAAAACATGCCTGGGTTCCTTTCAGATGCCAATAAATTGGCCAACCAACTAGCTTCCATACCGCAATGCCAAAATTTAATGGAAGCGATCCAATTCCACCAACTCACACATGCTAACTGGAGGGGCCTCAAAAACAAGTTTCCCCATGTGCCCGTTCAAGATCTAAAAAAAAAATATTCACACTTGTAGATCCTGTCAACCTTTCTACTGGTATCCCCTATAACCCTCGAGGACAGGCTATATTGTTGAAAGGTTCAATCAAACCCTCAAGGCTCAGTTACAAAAACAAAAGGGGGAATCCCTGCCCCCTTATGATCAATTAAAGAAGGCCCTTTTTTTTTATTTCTGTATGTGTATGAATTTACTGTCTGCATGCAAGTTTGTGCACCCATGTCGTGCAATGCCGCGGAGGTCAGAAGAGGGTGTTGGCTTCCCCTGGAACTGGAGTTCTCCTGGAATTGGAGTTTCAGACGGTTCTCGGCCACCATGTGGGTGCTGGGGATCGAACCGGGTCCTCTGTAAGACTGGTCGGCGCTCTTAACCACTAGGCCATCTCTCCAGCCACAAAGAAGGCCCTTTTTACGTAAATATTTTAAATATTTCAAAAGAAGAACCACACATGTCTCCCTTCCAGAAGCAGTGGTCCTCATCTGTCACCTATAGCTCTATTCGGGTCAGATGGAGGGACCCACTCATCTGGGTGCCAGCAAGAGACCTTAAATATCCCCCCAACAGGGAGACAATGATAGTGACCCCTCCAGGGAGTGTTTCACCCCTGAAGATGGCCCCTCTGCTCTTCCCTTAGGAGCAGCCCAGGATTAAAGTGATGTTGCTCCTCCTGCTGCTGGCTCTCAACCTGTCCAGTGATGAGGGACTCAGAGACCCCAATGCAGCCAGACAATGCCAGGAGGCTAGATCTGGAATTGTCTGAAATAAAATCAAGGAACTACATGGAAATGAAAAGGAGAGAACTTCAAGAAAATCCCTTGTGAATCGGCTTTCACGGATTCCTGCCCTACCTCCTCCCTCTGCTTGGACCTCTTCTTACACTCTTCCTAATTCTTACCCTGGAGGGCCTTGCATGATTAACTAAATCACTCAATTTATCCAGGGGAGGCTAGATGACATCAGGTTGAGGTCCACTATCACAGGCTTGCTAACCAGGAGCCAGAACCTTATGAATGGCCATCTTCATACGATCACCTGACCCCCACCCTCCTTGTGGCCAATGAAGGGTAAGACCCCAGAGAGACTGGGGAAACCTAAGACAGGCCATGGAGAGGCTCTTTGGCAGACTGGAGTCATAGCACCCGATGACAGGTAAGATCTTTCTGCACTCAGCCAACCTAAGACAGGAACCAAAACCTTAGCTATTTGTATCCCAAAGATGGTTAAGACTGAGTTTGCAAGAATAGACAACCTAAGACAGGGGCTATGCCTCTCCTCCTGCATTACTAAAACAAAAGGGGGAACTGTTGGGCCTTGTGAGCCCTCTCTACCTGTGGGCCCTAAGAGAATGCAGCCTACTGTAACTCCCTGAGCCTGACTAGAGTTTAGTGACCTGTCTCTGGATGGTCACTTCCACATAGGAGTGACTCAGCATAGCCCAACCTGAAAACACCTACAACCAATGTGGCAAGTTACTATTGGCCCTAAGCTATCCCCCCACTCTATGTATCTCCTCTCCTGCCTTCTTTTCCCCACCCCTCCTGCCAAGCAAATATAAGCTGCTGCCTCATGCAATAAAGTGAGTCCTTGCTTTGATGAGACTCCCAACCGCCTCCCCCTGCCCCCCTGTGTGTTTCTTTTCGGGTCATCAACACTCGCCATCCCGCTCAGCCCCAGAGGATAGACAGGCTGGCCCGGCTCCCCTCCCTGCCCTACCTGCCAGAGGACCCAGCACTGGAGAGGTTATACGGAAAGGGGAACACTCATCCACTGCTGGTGGGAATGTAAACTCATAGAGCCACTACGGAAAGCAGTGTGGAGAACCATTAAAAGACTTAAAATGAGCCTACCACCTGACCTAGCCATACCACTCCTGGGTATATACCCACAAGATTCATCCTACCACAGAGATACATGCACAGCCATGTTAATTGGAGCTCTCTTCACAATAGTGAAGAGCTGGAACCAACCCAAGTGCTCCTCAACCAACAAATTGATAAAGAAAATGTGGTACAACTGCACAATGGAGTTCTATGCAGTGGTGAAGAAAGATGACATCATGAAATTTGCAGGTAAATGGATGGAACTAGAAGATAATATGTTAAGTGAATTAACACAGTCCCAGAAAAGCAAATAGTATCCCTCATCTGTGGATGCTTCCTAGCACCAAGTACCTAGTTGTAAGGCAAACTGAGCAATGTTAATGAGATATTCCTTGTGATCTGAAAACAACTGTGCTCTTAGATTGTGAACCCCTAAATGGGTTCTAGAATTAAGCTACCATTTATTTTCAGACTTTGGAATTTTGATATATGAGTGAGGGTATGTATGAATATTTTAGAGTAAGATAAAATCAAAATGGGGGGCTGGAAAGATGGCTCAGTGGTTAAGAGAACTGACTGCTCTTGAAGAGGACTGGAGTTCGATTCTTAACACACACATGGTGGCTAAGAACTGTCTTAGGCTGGGTGTGGTGGCATGTGTCTTTAATCCCAGCACTTGGGAGGCAGAGGCAAGTGGATCTCTCTGAATTCAAGGCCAGCCTGGTCTACATAGTGAGCTCTAGGCTAGCTGGGACTAAAGGGAGACCCTGTCTCAAAAATAAACAAACAAACAAACAAACAAACAAATAAATAAATAAACAAACAAAATGGAAAAATGTGAATCCTGAAATATATGGAAATAACATACAGTTTGTTTTCAGAAGGCATAATTTTAATATAGGTGTGATGTATATGCAGCATATATGCATTTGTTGAAGCAATACAAGTTGGAGGGAACAACAACAAAAGAACTGGGGGAAAAAGCAAAAACAAAGCAAACAAAGAAACAAACAAAAAACTGACTGAAACAGTGAAGTTCTCCCCAAAACAATAATCCTCTGCTTTGGAAAAACTCTGGAAAGACTCAGAAAAAGATGTAACACATGTATGGCAGAATTCATGAACTTGGGTGAGGTGGGGGCATGGAAAGGGAAATGAGTCTAAATTAGACTGAGAAATGATGTATGATGTATGAAAAAGTTTAATGAGAATAAAAAGTAAATTAATAAAACAAACAAACAAATAGTAAATGTTGAGCTGGGATATAGCTTAGTGGTAAAGTCTATGATTACTCGATGAAACCCCAATGAATGGAAAATGAATGAAGAAAACAAACAAACTAGCTTTTCATGACATTGTGTCTAACCACAGTATTTATTTTATGGGAGTGCTTCTTAGTATTTCTTATACAAGGCTGCTTGAGCTTTTGTCCATGCCTTTTCTAAGATAACCAAATCTTAAATATCTTAGTTACTAAATGTGTTTGGTTGGGGAAGTTTTCTCTTGGATGGAAGTGATGATAGAAGGGAATTTGTTTCCAATAGGAACTTAGGGAATCAGATGGCCTTAGTAATTCTATTATTTGACCTTATAACACAGATTTTAACCTTACTGTTAATTATACATACAGTAACATACAAGTTCCTCTGTGACCCCCTGGATACATGGTATCCTATCTTAACTTTTAGGTTTTTAAAAGATTTTTCTTATTTTCACTTTACTTAGCCAATGTATGAGTGTACTTCTTGCATGTGTATAACTGCATCCATGTCATGTAATGTCTATGGAGGTCAGAAGAAGACTTTGAATTTTCTGGAACTGCAATTACAGATGGTTGTTAGCTGCAATGTGGGTCCTGGGAACTGAACCTGGGTCCTTTTAACTGCTGAGCAATCTTTCTGGTCCCAGCTTTTAGGATTTTAAGCAGTTAGCTTCTGACTAGTTTCTATCAATGGACTAGGAAAACAGAGAAGGAAATCCAGTTTTGCCTCCTGTTCCTCTTCTGTGCTCTGCTTCCTTTCTGCAGATAAAGAGACCTTCACTGAGCCTGAGAGAGCAGCTTGGCCTTTCTCACTTGGTGAAGGAAAGCTGGCTTTCCCCAAGATCTAATGCCTTCATCTTGTTTTCCTGCCCCCTCTCCCAATGCCTTCCTGTTTGTTTCTCATACCAGTTATCTTCCTTATAGTCAAGTAGTCCATATAATCCCTATACTCTGATATACCTGCTAACTTGTGTCACCTTGTACAAAATGAGTGTTATATAAAATTCTGAGGTTCTTTTCAGCTCTTATATTATGACAGCTATGCACAATACATTTCCATGTGATATCTCAAACCATTCAGCAAGTGCTACCACCAAGTACTACACATTGTTTTGATTGTGAACAATGGTGTGAGAGCCAGTCTTGCTCTCAGACCTCAGATTTGACTCTAGAGAAGAACAATCATCTCATTTTATTAGGATGAACAGAGTTCCCTGGACATGAGATTTCATCACTCAAAGTAGGAGAGTCTTAGTCAAATTGAGATCACTTGGTGATCCCTGTGTAGGAAGATGGAGAAAGAAAATACTTTTCTATTAATGTCAGGTGGTAGGAAGTACAGAAAAGGAAAACAAAGCAGCATATAGAGCCAGAAGAGGAAGGTGTATACTGAGGTTCCTCATTTGGCAGTGAGGACTCAAAGAGCTCTGGGATAAAGTACATTTAACAAAGACCTGAATGTAGTCAGGAAACAAAATGCAGATGTACAATCCTGAAGATCATGCAAAGGAAGGCCCTGAGTCTAAAATGTGCTGGCCATGTATTTTCCACAGTTCCAGGAAAACAGCAACGATCCATATTGAAGCACAGGCAGGGATCAGTGATCCTGTGAAAGACAAAGTTAGAGTTTCAGATTAAAGAGTGTGGAACACTTAAAATCTACAGGCTGAACTTAAAGACAAAGAACCTTGTAGCATGGAATGTCTGCTTAGCAACTGACACCTTTGTGGGGTACACACCATCTTCCTTAAACCACCCTTTCATTTCTATGTTGTAGGGAAGGAAGTAAAAAGAAGAAAGTAGATTAAATAAGGAAGGGAAAAGATATCAAATAATTTTAATTGAGGACAACAAATTACAGATATTTCTCTGTCATGGGTGTACCAAGGATGGTAATATTGATGTTGAATTGTTCACATAATTTCATATATTCCTGTCAACAGTTACAAGTCCTTAGGGCATGTACTGCCACAAAAGTGTGTGTTAGGGATGCAAAGCTGTGCAGGGTGTGTAAGTAGGTTGTTTTTATTGATATAGCATCATGATGTGGAAAGTGACTAGCATTGAAGAGTAGGCAGAAATTAGAAAATCAAATGCTATCCAGGAACTTGGACAAATTTCCAAGAAGGCCTTGGACATTTACACATTATGTTGTGACACTTGAGCCAATCTGGTATAATGACAGAAGTTAACTCCATTTTACTTAAGGCAGCCTTTTTAGAGGTCTGCTCTGTCAGCAGCTTGAGTCTGGTAAACAACTCCAAGAAGTTCTGACTTCAAAAATCCCTTTCCTCCTTCCCAGAAACTTGGCTTTTGTAAAATGATTAACAGCTTGCTCTGACTTCTGTAAACTTCTTAATTGTCACTTGCACAAGAAACTCATGGTGTTATCTCACATAGCAGGGAATTCTGCAGAATTGCAGTAAATGTGATTTTTCACCTTTAGGAACCCCCTTCCTACTTCAGGTGGGGCTGCAGTCTCTATTCCCAATTTTTAGGACTTAAATAATTTAAGTTGATTAAAATTTGTGTCTGTGGCAGGGTCTTTCTAGATATTCCTGAACTCCATAACATCTGGAGGTCCCAGTGAGATCCACAAACTCAGGGTTGCTGGTCCAGGATAGGCCTGATACAGGGACAAATCCACCTTCAGATGACAGCCCAAGACTGTCATTCCACAAATTAAAGAGTGGCTAATCCAGGATAGGCTGGAATCTGGGGGCAAGCCGTTCTGTGGACTTGGAGGCCTAGCGGAGCCCATGATCATGACTATCACAAATTAAAGCAAAACGAAAGTCAGACTGCTAGCTGATATGTGATTAGGATGGGACTGATCAGTGAGTCATTTAGGGGTCTGCATGTTTTGGAAGACCAGATACAATTGCTGTCCCAGTCTCCAGGGACTGGAGGAGATGTCTTTCTGCCCCTTAGTTAAGAATCAGGTGTATGAATGGAGGCATCCATCACATCTGTGTTCATTTGGTCTTCTTTGTTTGGGTGTTCTGTGCCTTTGTGGTCCTTAATTTCATCTGGTGGATTTGTGTTTTCTGATGTGCCTGTAAATTCCATTGCAGATAGAGGAGCAGGACCAAGTGCAGCGAATTTCCCTCTGGGCTGCATGCTACCTCACTTTCAGGGGTTCTGTGATGTGGACTATGGAGTCAAGACAACACCTGGAAAGCTCCATAACTTTTGTGAAGTAGGGTGGCCTTCTTTTGGTGTGGGGTGGCCAGATGTGGGGTCATTCAAACTCCAAGCCACCCAGAGAGTCTAGAAGGTGGTTATGGAGAACCCTGGATACCCTGATCAGTTCTCTTATATTGACCAGTGATTTGTGTAACTGGGAAACTCAGAAACCTCCTTCCCTAAAAAACCCCAAGCTCCTATCAGCCTGTTGGAAACTGTTTTCTTTACCCAACAGCCCTCTTGAGCTGATTGCAGGAAGCTTCTATGCACCATTTTTATGGCTAAGGAAAAGGGGCAGATCCTAACCAAAGCCTAACATGCTATAGTGGGCCCCAGAGCAACAGGAGAAGACACTGATTAGAGAGTCAAGCAAATCCTGCCCTCAACTCTACTGAACTGGGA
The DNA here is from genome assembly GCA_009823505.1 of Rhizomys pruinosus. Lineage (NCBI taxonomy): Eukaryota > Metazoa > Chordata > Mammalia > Rodentia > Spalacidae > Rhizomys > Rhizomys pruinosus. Next base: position 39,179 of record VZQC01005599.1, read on the forward strand.
CCGTAAAACCAACTAAGGTAAGGGACCTATTGTCAGTTCCTACTGACTAGAATGAGAGCAGCCAGCAGGAAGCCAACTTATCTCTCAAAGGTGTCTGAGGTTATCCAGGGAAATCACAAGTCCCCTGCTGGGTTTCTAGAGTGTCCCCCAGTGTAGGCAGGAAAAAAGGAGACAAGTCTGATAGACATGGACTGAGGAGCCAGGGCTGCCTCTTTTTTAAAAAAAAATTTTATTGAAGTTTTGTGCATTTCATACATCATTTCTCAGTCCATGCCCCATTTAGACTCATTTCCCTTTCCATGCCCCCACCCCACTCGAGTTCATGGATGCTGCCATACATGCCTTACCTTTTTCTGAGACTTTTTAAACTTTTTCCAAGCAGAGGATTATTGTTTCGGGGAGAACTTTACTGTTTCAGTCAGTTCTTTGTCCCAGTTCTTTTGTTGTTGTTGTTCCCTCCAATTTGTTTGCTTCAACATATGCATATATACATATATACATATATATATATATATATATATATATATATGTCACAACTATTCTAAAATTATGCCATCTGAAAATAATGACATCTGTATGTCATTTCCAAATAATATTTCAGGATTCATATTTTCCCTTTTAATTTTATATTAGTCTAAAATATATATACATACCCTCCACCCATATAGCAAGATTACAAAGTCTGAAAATAAGTCATAGATTAATTCTAGAGCCTGCTAAGGGATTCACATTATAAGAGCACAGTTGCTTTCAGTTAAAGAGGAATATAACATTAATGTTGCTCAGTTTGCCTTACAACTAGGTACTTGGTGCTAGCATCCACAAGTGAGGGATACCATTTGTTGTTTGTTTTTTGGGACTGTGTTACTTCACTTAGCATAATATCTTCTAGTTCCATCCATTTAGCTGCAAAGATCATGATGTCGTCTTTCTTTAGCACTGTATAGAACTCCATTGTGTAGATGTATCACATTCAGTGCTGACTCCCACACCTGAGCCTGCTGGTCAGAGAACCACCATTCAAGGGGTCACTGGGACAGGAACCTATGCCTGGACCACCACGCATGAAGTAAATCTTAGAAAAGGTACTGTGACTTATTCTTTTTTTGTTATTCCAGATTGTCATTACCCTCTAATTTACAGGGATTTATTGAGAAAATTGGGAGCTACAATTATGTTCAGGGAAAATGAAGCCACCTAAAGAATCCACAACCAGCCATTCTGGTAGCTTGCCCTTAATCAGCTAAGTATAGAATAATAGAAAAGAATCCTGAAGGACAGGAAGAAGATGACCTCTTCCTTTGGAAATAATGGAGAAGTTTCCAGGGGTGTGGGCAGAGACCAATGCCCCAAGACTGTCTTCAGATCAGCAGCAAGTAGTATTCAACTCATAGCCCCTGTGAGAGTAAAGCAATACCCAATCTCAAGAGATGCTAAGGCAGGTATCAGAAAGCATATGAGCCATCTTAGGATATGGGAATTTGGGTCCTTGTCACTCATCCTGGAATACTCCACTGTTCCTTGTTATTAAGCCAGGCACCAAAAACTATCATACTATTTAGGACTTAAGGGAAGTTAATAAGAGGGTGTACTATTCACCCAACCATACCAAACCCCCATACCCTGCCTGGGGGAAAATTGTGTACACTGTCTTAGATCTGAAGGATGCCTTTTTCTCTGTGCCTCTGGCACCTATTAATCTTCCCATATTTGCCTTTGAATAGTCAGCTGACCTGGACTACCACAGGGATTCAAGAACTCCCCCACACTATTTGATGAAGTTCTTAATGTGGACCTTCTTGAGTTCTTCCAAGGGCACCCAAACATCACCCTCTTGCAGCATGTGGATGATCTCATCTCTGTCTACACATTGGAAGAATGTCAGTAAGCTATTAAATCACTCCATTGACCGGGCTATCTATCATATGTGTCAAAAAGGCCCAACTGTTCTCTAATCAGGTAATTTATCTGGGGTATTGCTTGGAGGATGGCAGCAGAACTTTGTCTCTGAGCAGGATCCAAGCAATCTTGAACATTCCCAAACCACATGATAAGATGCAGGTGAAAAAATTCTTGGGGAAAGTTGGATAGTGCAGAATATTGATAGCTAACTTAGAAGAAATTGTTAAACCATTATTTCCCTTCCTGGGGGGAAATGGGACTCTGGGTTGGGAAGACAAGGAAAATGAGGACTTCAAAACTTAAGGGGATGCTGAGGTCAGCTCCAACATTAGGGCTACCTGACATTCCCAAGACTTTTCACCTGTTCATGGATGAGCACCATAAAGTGGCTGAGGTTTTTTTTTTAATTTTTTTATTTTTTGTAATTCTTTATTATTTTTAAGGGATTCACAATATAAGAGCACAGTTGTTTTCAGATCACATTGATGCTGCTCAGTTTGCCATACAATTAGTTAATTGTTGCTAGCATCCACAGATGAGGGATACCATTCATTGTTTGGGACTATGTTACTTCACTCAGCATGATATCTTCTAGCTCCAGCCATTTACCTGCAAAGCTCATGATGTCATCTTTCTTTACCACTGCATAGAACTCCATTGTGTAGATGTACCACATGAGGGTGTTTCGACCCAAACACTGGAGCCCTGAAAAAGGCCTATGGGATACCTATCCAAATGCTTAGACTTGCAGCAGGATGCTCGGCTTGCATCCAGGCTATTGCTGCCATGTGTTGCTGCTGAAGGAGACTGATAAACTGAATGAGGGACAGGAGGTAGTCATCACTATTCCCCACTCAATTGAAATGCTGGGAAGCTTGGGATGCTCACATCACCCACTATCTCTTGCTCTTTTTAGATGCACCCAGAATCAGGTTATCACCTTCTGCAGCACTGAACTCACATTCCTTCCTGCCCGATCTCAGAGAGCAGCCAGCCCAGGACTGTGCTCAAGTCATTGACCACCTACAACTCAGACAACCAGACCTCTGAGAGCAGCCCCTGTGGAAAGCAGATGGAATCCTGTACACCTAGGGGAGAAGCTATATATAGGGTGGGTCAGCTATTCAGGGGCAGCTGTAGTGACACTCTCTGAAGTAATTTGGGCCCAGTCCCCGCCCCAGGGACTATCAGCCAGAAGGTAGATTTAATAGCTTTGACTCAGGCATTGTGATAGCCAGTATGCTTTTGTTCATACAGGTCCATGATGTAGTGTATGAGGAGTGGAGCCTAGTTACCTCAGCTGACAAGAAGGTCAAAAACAAGGAGAAAATTTCTGCTCTCCTGAGAGTCATCTGGCTGCTTGAAAAACTTGCTATTATTCACTGTTCCAGACACTGAAAAGGGGATTCAGGCAATCGATTTGTAAATGTCACAGCACAGAGAGGTGACACAGAGCCAGTGGGGACACTTCGAGTGCTAAGACCTCCCTTGGTTCTCACCCTCCTGCCTGAGGCAGACCTATTGAAGCGTCCTGAATACACAAATGAAGAGGAAAAGTTGGGCCACTAAGCAGGAGGCCTCTAAGACAGAGGACTGGCAATTTCTTCTGGAATGACATTCCTTGCTACCCACTGGCCTGGGGCTGTCTCTTCTCTCAAATTCAACAAAGCACTCATATGGGATAAACCAAGATAAAAATCTAATCAGGGGCAGGTATTTCATGCCCCATCTAGATGAAAATATCAAACAGATATGCCATCTGTACCCAGGTAAACCCAAAAGGGGGAAGACCAGCACCTATGGAAATTTGAGAGAGGGGACTTTGTCCTGATGAACACTGAGAGTTGGACTTCACCAAAGTTACTCTTGCAATGTTTGGCTACCGATATTTGCTGGTCTTTGTAGATAATTTTTTAGAATGAGTGGAGGCTTTTCCCACTAGGCCAGAAACAGCTAATGTATTTAGTCACTAAGAAATTACTAGGGGCTGGAGAAATTACTAGCAGTTAAGAGCACTGACTGCTTTTGTAGAGGACCCTGGTTCAATTCCCAGTACCCACATGGCGGCTAAGAACCGTCTTTAACTCCAGTTCCAAGGTAATCCGACACCCTCTTCTGACCTCCTCAGCATTGCATGACATGGGTGCACCAACCTACATGCAGACAGTGCATTCAAACACATAAAAAATAATAAGTTAAAAAAAAAAGAAATTACTAATGGAAATAATGTCCCAATTTGGCCTTTTTCCTCTTTGGGCCCTGACAATGGCCCGGGTGGCCAAAACCCGAGGAATAAATTGGGAATTATATTGTGCCTATAGGCCCCAAAGTTCAGGACAGGTAGAAAGAACAAACAGGATCATCAAAGAAACATTGTCTAAATTCTGGGCAGAAACTGGAGAGGGATGGACTGAGTTGCTCCTTACTGTTCTTTTTAGAATTAGGTATTCCCCCTACCAAGACAAACTAATATCATTTGAGACAATGTTTGACTCCTCTGATCCCTGTAATATGCCATTGAAATGCTTAATTATTCCTTCCTCAAGCCTGTGCTTCCTGAGACATTAGGGCCCACCACACACTTCTACTGACCTTACCATAGTCGACTGAATAAACACACAGGTTCCAACCTGGAGACTTGGTGTGGGTCTGTCATATGCCTATCAGGACTCTGGTGCCTTCCTGGAAAGTACCCTGTGATCATGACTGCTTGCACAAGAAATGTATCATGTTATCTCACGTAGAAGGAAATTCCACAGAAGTGAAATAATTGTGATTTTTCTCCCTTTACAATCCCCTCCCTGCTTCAAGTGGGGCTGCAGTCTCTGTTTTCAACATGGAAGCTATAGCCAGCTGCAGCTTAAATAAATTCAGCTTATTAAAATTTGATTGAGTCTGAATGGTCTTTCCTGGTGGTTCTGAACTCTGTAACACTGTTGTAGATCATAAGGGGTCAGCAAATCCCAGTGACGTCTTAAACTGTCAACAAAATTAACAGTAGCTATTACTAAAAAATAGAATTGATTTAGTTCATGCAGAATTAAAATTATTAAAAGTCTTCAAATCGAGTAATTAACTTTCCTTCATGCCCCTAGCTTCACTGACTGTAGTAACTGGGTTGCACACACCAGACAATCTACAGTGATTTCTCAAATGGTATTATGTAATTTCTGATCTTTGATCCAAATGTCTCTATGGCTAAGTTGTCATATATATATATGTATATATATCTTAAGATATATATACATATATATATATATGTATATATATCTTAATATTTTTTACTATTGAGTTTCTTCTTTGAGGCGCAGACATTTTATTGAATGGAATAATTATATTTTCTTTCTAATACTGACACCATATACAGTGATGATACAGTTGGTAGTCATTTGTGTTTAGGATTGTGAGCACATGCACATTTATTTCAGCAATTCTTGTCACTTCTCTTGAGTACTCTTGCTGACAGTGTTCTTTGTGGGGCACAGTGAATCCCTGCTGTGGTCACCCCATGTTAGGATCACTTGCACAGCTGCACTGGGTGGAGGAAGAGTGTCTTTTATCCTAGGTCTTCTTCACAGTTCTGCTTACATAGTTGTTCTAAGAGGGAGCATCCCACCTGATGATATACCTCACCACTGAGAGATTGATTGTTTCTCTCAGCACTTTGGTGGCTAGACAAGATCTGAAGGCAGCAAAGAGTCCTCAAGGTGCTTTCCTTCACAACAGACAGTTCCATCTGCCCCCTGCCCCCACACCACACCATTCTTATTCCCCTCTGTGTGGCAAGGATGCAAGGTGTGGTGGTTTGAATGAGAAATGTCCCCAGTAGCCACGGGTGGCTGAACACTTGCCCCTCAGTTTGGTGCTGTTTGAAGAGGTTTAGCAGGTGTGGCTATGTAGAGGAAATGTGTCACTGGTGGTGACCTATTTGAGAGCTCACAGCCTCACCCCACTTCCAGTCGACCCTCTCTGTTTTGTGTCTGCTGTTGTAGATGTGAGCCTCTCTCACCATGATAGACTAATAGTTTTGGAACCATAAGCCCAAATAAACTGCATTCTATAAGTTGCCTTGTTCAAGGTGTTTTATCTTAGTAATAGAAAAAAGAACTAACACACAAGGTAAATTTTGCACTACTGGTAAAGAAACTTTTTGAGAGCAATGGTCCTTAATATCATACTAAACATTTTAGGCAGATATTGCCACAATTGATGAGGTTGAGTATGTGAGGTGATACCATCACAATTTTCCTGGAATATTCATCTTTTTATTTCATTTTAAAGACATCACCAAAATAATGTGTTCCTACAAAATAAAGGAAAGCTGAACACACAAAGTTTGAGCCTCAAACCAAACACTTCATGAAACAAAAGTCTTTATAATAAAGAAATCCATACCTATAATTACTGTAAGTTGCCATATTCTTAATGCAACCTAACCAGGATATCAAAATATCTCATCTTAATACTTTATAATATCTGTTTTTGTACATGATTATTTTGGTGATAGAACTGAAATAGTCATATTTAGAGCTCCTGATTCATAAACATTTCTGATATACAATAGATATGTTTTAAATTATATATCTGATTTTTGAGTTATCTCAAAGCATTGTTAATTTCTCAGAAGTGCTTTATGGTCTCTCTGAAAAAGTAGTTGGTGGAATTTGGGGTCAGAGGGCTTCCTGAGCAGTTCTCTGGACTCTTTCCCCGTGATTTTAACTAGAAACATAGTTATTTTAAAAGCAGCTTTGTATTAAGTGGTAATTTAGGTAAGAGTTATTTAAAAAAAGATTCTGTATTTAATATTTTAAAAAGCTTGAAAACTACTGTGCCAGAATAAGAGTTTATGGAACACCATTCATGCTATTATGTGAACTTGAAATTAGGAAACTTTATCTTAAGTTTACTACTTGGAATTCATTTGATATTTTTGTAATTGTATATGCAAGAAAAGAAAATTAGTTTTACTTGTGATAAAATGTGTTTTGGCAGGACTGTGCATGGATTTTCATTTGTAAGTAATTTTAAAAGGTTATATTTTTCCCTGAGTACACATTTTCACATACCTATTATTACTATCCTACTTTATGCATTAGTATCTTGGGAAGAATATGAGCCTTAATGCAGAACCAGGGATTGCAATGTTATCATCTTTGAGACTTTTTAAACAACTATTAAGAGAATGCTGCAATTACAACACATTAAAATACTTCTATTGTGAAAAAAATCTTATAACGATTGCTGCAGCTTTTATCAGAGTAAATACAGTAAAACTTTTGAAAAAAATATCAAGAGGATGAAATATTTACCAAAGCATTTTTAGTAACTTTTTATACTAAAATGTGGTTTGGTTATATTTTGTTTTGAAATAATCAAATATCAATTTCCTTTTTGTTTACATATACTATGCAATAAGAGGCAGGAAATAGCTATACACTACACATACCATATGCTATATGTAACTAGCTAGTCTTGAGTTTAAAGCACCAACATACCTTTTGAGTTAAGCGATGTTTTTCAAAAGTATGATGACGTTTGAGAGGTTAGTTCAGTAAAATACGCCAGTGGCAGTACTGCTCATGAACTGTTCACGATGATTCCATTTTCTTCCAGTAAAGAACATCTAGGATCCAGTAAGGGATCCACAGTAAGCCACTGAATGAGGCAGAGTAGAAGTCTGAGTACAGGCCTGTTGAACATGTTTAAAGGCTGGCAGTGAACAGGCACTGGAAGAGGGGCATTACAGAGACTCTTCCTATTCATGAGAGTGGCAAAAAGACATGGCCTAAAGTCATGTGATATGAAAGGAATGTTTGTGACATCTTTAGAAGTAATCGATAGCTTCCTTAATATTTCTGGTGGCTCAAGGTAGCTCATCTATCAGAATTAGAGGGCTCTCACAGGTAGGTCAGCAGATAGCTTTTGTTTTATAAATGTATTAGGTACTTCCAAGACTCTGCTTGAGCTTATGGCAAGATGTTAAAAAAGACCACAATTTCCAGAGTCAGTAAACATCAAGGCACCAATGGAAAAAACTGATTGAGTCCTTTTGTGTCTTAGATGAAATGTTAGAAGGTGTGGCAGGCAGAAAAACTTATAAACTTATTCCAGTGTGCTCGTTGTGAATTCTTAGATGTTTACATGGTACTTAAAATAAGCAGTTCTCCCACTTCTTTGTAGAAATCCTGATCAGGGGCTGGAGAGATGGTTCAGTGGTTAAGAGCATTGACTGCTCTTGCAGAGGACCCAGGTTCAATTCCCAGCACCCACATGGCTGTTAACAACCATCTGTAAGTCCTGTTCCAGGGAATCTGACGCCTTCTTCTAACTCTGTGGGCACTGCATATCACAGTGCACTTACACACATGCAAACAACACACTCATACACATAAAATAAAAATAATAAATAAAATTTGTAAAAAGAAAAAAAAAGGGGGGGGCTGGAGAGATAGCCTAGCGGTTAAGAGCACCGACTGCTCTTGCAGAGGACCCGGGTTCGATCCCCAGCACCCACATGGCGACTGAGAACCGTCTGTAACTCCAATTCCAGGAGAACTCCAGTTCCAGGGGAATCAGACGTCCTCTTCTGACCTCCGCGGCATTGCACGACATGGGTGCACAGACCTACATGCAGACAGTACATTCATACACATAAATAAATAAATAAAATTAAAAAAATGATGAATGCAAGATTTAAAAAAAAAAAAGAAATCCTGATCAATAGGATCCCAGTGGCAAATCAATCTCTTCTATAAGCATCAGAGTAGATATAATAGGAGCAAAGATCCCATTAGTCAAATCAATAGAAAGTATTTTAAAAGCTAGGTAAAATGTTAAGCAAATGATGGATTTCTTGAATCACATACAGAAAAGAAGGAATAATAAATGCAAAGTTATGCCTTTTTGCTATATGAAGACTGTCATATCAATTCTCTTGCATTACTTTAGAATTAATTTAGAATTCAAATGAATGGTTATTTCAAACATGCAAAGTTTCTTCTATTCCTGAACTCTGCTAAAATGACAGTAAATAGATATGGGTTTATAAAAATGAGGCACAAACATATGAGGGTAAATTATTGGGAGAGATGACCATAATAACAAGATTCAGGAACTTAAGAAAAATGCTGCAACTTTATTGATTTGTCTTGCAAGCTTGGGAACAAGTAGCATCAGGCATTTCTGAAATGAGCAAAAATAGGGAGATTAACTGAAGTTATTGCCAAGGAGAAAGAAGAGGCTCCCCATCCTAAGCGTGTAACAAATCAGAGGACTGAGGCTGCTTTGTGGAAGTCTCTGGCCTATGGAATACTGGGCACAGATGAGGGTCTGGGTAGTGTAATAAGTATATTAAAATAAAGGTTCTCTATGTTTGTTTGTTTGCTTTTTGTTGTTCTTGTTTTTGAGACAAGGTTTCCCTATAGCTACAGCTGGTCTGGAACTTACTATATAGAACAAGCTGGCCTCCATCTCTCAGAGATCTGTCTGTCTCTGCTTCTTGAGTATTGGGATTAAAGGCATGTATTGCCAAGCTCAGCTTAGAGTGAGTTTTTAAAAGAAACAACAACAACAACAACAACAACAAACTTTTGGAAAATAAAAGTAATGGTAGGATTTTTTTTTAACCCTGTTTTAAAAATCTTAAATTACTAAGTTGAAATTTACCAGGAGATAAAGCACAAAGCAAAAGTGGGAAATAACCAAGAAAAGACAAGAAACAAGAGTATCAGTCTGAGAAATCCAAGCTTTCAGAGAAGCAAATGTAGAGAATAAAGGGGAAAAAAGGCAAAATTTGCTATGTAGAAAATTCAAGAAAATTAACTGTGATTAAAGATGGTAAGTGTTTTGATTTCAAAATCTGATAGTGAAATGGATCACAGTAATGGAAACCAGGGCACATTGTCATTCAAACAATTGGAAGAAGAGAAAAGACCATACATGATACAAAAAGGAAAAGGTTATTTCATAAGAAGATAGAGAACTGCACTGTGGTTGGACTTAGCATTGGCAATTCTGGGAGTTAGGAAACAAAGCTGGTTTTGCCCTCAGCTTCCAAAGGAGTCAGATTTCCAGTTGATAATTTTGAACTCAGTTATATATCACAACTAAGGATGTCTAACAATATTTTTCAGGTATAATGTTACATTCCATCTACCCAAAACAAGGGAGTTAATCAGGAAAGAGGAAGACATGGGGACTGGGAGATTGGGTAGAAGAAAGAAAAAGCGACACTGAGCTAGTAGCTGTATCTGAGGGCAGACAGTACAGACGAAAACAGGAAATTCTGTTGTTCTTCCACCCCAATACAATAATGTTGAAAGGTGGTGGCTTTAAGAGGCTGTTAGGGCTGGAGGGCTCTGCACTCATGCATGGATGGTTAGTTCAGCAAGGATTCCTGATAAAAGAATAAGCTAGTTCCCCTTCCCTCCTCTTTCTGCCCATGCTTGAAGAAATAAAAAGTCTCGTGCCAGCTATACACTCCCAATTCTTGGACCTCTAGCCTCCAAATTGATCAGAAATAAATGAATTCTTCATAAATCCCCCGGTCTTAGCCATCTTCTTAAGGTAGGGCAAAACAGACTGACAGCTCGGTAGGGGTTATAATAGACTGCTGTCGTGTTTTGAATGAGAAATATCCCACAGAAGCTCAAGTATTTGAACACTTTGTCTCCAGCTGGCAGTGCTGCCTGGGAGGTCAAGGAAATTTTACAAGGTAGAGCCTTGCTGGAGGAAGTTTGTTCCTGGGGGCAGGCTTCGAGAGTGTACGCCCTCGCCACACTTCCAGTCTGTTCTCTCTGCTTCAGTTGGTGTTCAAGATGTGAGCTTGTACTCATGGATTATCACTTATAGCTAAAAATGAAAAAAAAAAACTGAGAGAACGATGCAGGACCGTTATGGCAGAATGGCATGATCTGGGAGTGGGTGGGGGTGGGGGGGGAGGGAAAGGGAAATAAGCCTGAACTGAATTGGAAAAAATGTAGAAGCCACAACGCATCAATAAAAACTAATTAAAAAAAAAAAAAGATGTGAGCTCTCTGAGACTTAGGCTTCCGCCGCTTACTACTGTGCCTCCCTGCCATAATGGAGTCTTGTTCCTCTGGATCTATAAGCAAAAATAAACTTTTTTTTCTATAAGTTTCCTTTATCATGGTATTTTATCACAGCAACAGAAAAATAACTAATATACTTACTCAGTTATGTCAGTTCATACTTTTTTAACTCAGTTTGAGATGCTTATTATACATTGTTGCTTTATTTTGCACTGAAGAAAATTTGTTCCATTACACACAAATTTTCTCAAGACTCATATCAGAAGTTTTGGAAAGAAGGTATTTTAAACAAGTATTCTAGCTGATTCTAAAGCATATTAGACTGGTTTGAGACTCACCACTAGAGTGTTCACAGATCTTAGCTATGACCAGTAGTATCATATTTCTCCAAGGTTTTATCTTTTATAAATAAAACTTAGCAGGAGTAGTACTTTTGTTCTATAAATAATCTTTATTTTTGGCCAGGACATAGTGTCTCCAGTTGAACTGAATTTGTAAAGTTACTTAATAAAATTATTAATTAAATATTCTTTAATACTACTCCATCTAATGAAAAACCATTTCTACATCTTAATTCCTTTTATAGAAAGCACAATTTTCATAACATGTATCATTATAGTGTTGCTGACCCCCAACCATTACAGGCTATTGCTAGTGTTTTTGATTACTCTCCAGAACTTGTCGGTAAGACCCTATTGCTAAAGACACTACATACTTTTGTCACAGAACAGAAAGAGTTCAAGTTGGTACTGATCTCAAATCTTTTTTATTTATAATGCTTTTATTGATGTTTTGTGTATTTCAGACATCATTTTTCAGTTCAGTTTAGATATATTCCCCTTTCCCTTCCCCCCACCTCACCCTAGATCATGCACTCTGCCATAACTATCCCGCATTTTTCTCTCAGTCTTTTTTTATGTTTAGGAATTCACATTTTCGTCCTTTAACTTTATATTACTCTAAAGTATGCATATATACTTTCCACTCATATACAGTAATTACAGAGTCCGAAAGTAAGTGGGGGATCGATTCTAGAGCCCATTAAGAGATTTACATTATAACAACATAGTTGCTTTCAGGTAAACAGAAATGTAAACAATAATGATCTCAAATCTTAATCCCTATGGGTTAGCTTTTATAATGCCAGAGAGTCCTATGCATGGTACTGTAGGCCAAAATTAATAGGCAATCTTACCCAGCTGTGATCCCTGAATATTACAATAATGACTGGGCTGGCAAGGCATGCCATTGTTACAATACTGGCACAAATGCTATGGAAGTAACAAAATGCTTTCTGATTGGGTTTAAAGACCACTCCAAAAGATGGAACCTATACTTGGCACTGTTAATGGGACCAAGAACTTGTAGCTAAGTAGATCAAAGTCCCTCAGAGAGAATCTACTACGATTATTCTGCTAAATCAACATAATATTAAACTGACACCTAATGACTTATCTTCTTTACACATAGATTAGTGCATCTCTCAAACCTCAGCAGTGAAGCTTCTTTTTGCAGTAGAGGATGAATACAGAAACCCACAACTAGTCAACAGGCTGAGAGTAGGAGACTCTGGAATGCTCAACCCTAAATGGAACCCCTAAATTACCTCCTTCCCCCCCAAGGCTCAGGGATCCCTGTGGAAAAGGGTCAGAAAAATTGTAAGAGACAGAAGCAGCAGGAAACTATAAAGAAACAGTGTTTTAATACATGACAGGCCCACATGAACTTACAGTGGTTGTGACAACATGTACAAAATTCCTGCTGTGGAGGGGGAAGTTGTATACAAAGTCCCACCCCTGGCTGAGGAGCTATTGGCAATTGATAGCTGATGAGAGAGGCAGAGTCAGTTTTTTTGAAGTGTATGACCCTGGGTACAGTCATGCCAAGGTATGGATCCACACCCAAGAATATTTGGGCAGCACAAATTGGTCTCGATGGGATTTAAAAATAAAAAAGGAGACAACATAGGAGGTGGCAGAGGAGATGAGAGGGAGAGTGAATATGAAAAAAATACAGTTTATGAAATTCTCAAAAAATTAATAGAATATTTAATAAAAAGTGTAAATATAAGATTCTTAGAGAACATTCAAGGAAGAAAAGTTCCAGTTGTGGATTTCAGCATAACAATTGCACCCAAGCTTAATAGATTAAACCCATTTCTTATACTTTGGGTTGTGAACTTCTGTGAGAATCCTGTAACCGAATGTGGGGGTTGCAAAAATGTTGGCAACAGCGAAAGGTTTCTGAATATGAATTATCAAAGTAATCCAAATGGGATGAATGTGAGGTGTTGCTGGTAAGGGTTGCCTGTGTTACATCACATGACTTCCCTGCAGCCTTGAGCACACAGCCTGGGCAACTTGCCTTCCTGCCACCTAATACCAATGAATAATGTCTGAAACACTGCAGCTCAGATTCCAGACTGTTGTACGCTATGACTTGCAGCATTTTCTATTATTTGAGACAGGGTCTCCCTGTAGCACCAACTGGCCTGGAACTCACTATATAGACCAGGCTGGCCTTTATGTCACAGAGATCCACCTGCCTCTGTCTCCTGAGTGCTGGGATTAAAGGTTTAAACCACCACACCTGATGCCAATGTGGTAATATTTTTACTATACACATCAAGTTTTTTGTTGTTACAGAAACATTTTACTAAAAGAGAACAAAAACTTTTAATGTTTTCCTACAATCATTCCAAATATCAAGTTAGTGTATTCTTGCGTTGTACTGAACTTGATTTTTAAGGTTTCCATTTGAATGGTTGACTTTTTCTTCATAAAAATAATCATCCAATCAATTTTAGCCTGGGATTAGTACAGACCTAACAATTTCTAAAATTTCCCTAATGACCCATCTGCCCTTTTGTATTGTGTGTTTATGTAGATAATTCTCAAGAATATTGATTAGTTCTGAAAAACATTGAAGATGTTCCATGTCTCACAGTGTTAACTACTCAGCCAAGATTTAATTCTTTATGTAAATATAAGCAGTCACATCAATTTAATTAATAGGTAAAATTGTTTTTCTCTTTGAAAGATAAAATTATAATGTACATAAGCAATTGTTTTAAAGTAAACTTCTTTTATTATTTTTAATATAATCAAATGTTTGCTTTGTGTACCTACTTTTTATATAAAATAGAATTACATAAAATTTTCCTGGGCCAAAGGGTTTGTAAGAGGAATAAGTTTATGAAGCACTGACTTAAATAGCAACCATTTCTTAACACCTCATGATTTTGTAGGTCAGGTGCCCCATATGGAAAAACCAGTGCTTATAATTTAATCAATTGAAAAACAGAAAAGAAGTTATTGCAGTATGGCTTAAACAGTCAAGTAAAGTATGTTTGGAAAAAATTATATAACTTAAACTTCGGAACTAATATTCATAGTATTACTTCCTGAATTTATTTTGAATCTGCTCTGTAGTGTTAAAGATATTAGCTGTGTATAGTCTGGGGAATGACAGGGACTGGAGCTGGCCCAGACACAACCATAATGAATGCTTTTTATTTGTGTGGGTTTACAATTATGCAAATTAAAATTTAACTGTAGTTACTCTTGCTTCAGTGCTGAATAGGTTACAAGCCTAGCTCTTCTTGAAATGTGGGGTTATACTTTCACTGTTGGATGTTGTACGTGTCTTAGAAGGGCTTGAAGGCTATAGAAATGAGAGGCAGCATGGATGACTTTGCACCTCACTGAGTGGGAAGTATGGTGTTTTAGTTACTTTTCTTTTGTTGCAATAAAACACTATAGACAAAGGTGCCTTATAGGAGAAAGAGTTTATTTTGACTTCTTGTTCCAGAGGGACAGGAGTCCATCATAGTGGAGGAGAGGCAGCGAGGGATAGGCATGGTGGCAGGACCCAAGAGCTTAGAGATCCCATCTTCAAGAACTAACAGAAAGCAGAGTGAATGAGTGACTGGCTGTCTGGTAAAGCTATGAACACTTAATGCCCCCCCCCAGCCCCATGACATATTCCTCCAGCAAGGCTATGCCTCCCCAATTGTGGTTTTCGAATACTTGAGCCTATGAGGAACATTTCTCATTCAAACTATCATATATTGGTTTGTAGAAAAATACAGCCTAGAGAGAATTGCTCACTTTCTTTTCTAGCTTAAATGTAACTGATTATAAAACCAATATTTAGGGCTGGAGAGATGGCCTAGCAGTTAAGGCACTGACTGCTCTTGCAGAGGACCCAGGTTTGATCCCCAGCACCCATATGGTGGCTGAGAACCGTCTTTAACTCCAGTTCCAAGGGAATCCGACACCCTCTTCTGACCTCCGAGGCATTGCACAACACGGGTGCACCAACCTACATGCAGACAGTACATTCATACACATAAAAATAAATGAATAAAATTTTATTTTATTTTTTTTTCAGTTTTTTTTCTTTTTTTTTTTTGAATAAAATTTTTATTTATTTATTTATTTTTTTAAATTAGTTTTTATTGATGCTTTGTGCATTTCATACATTTTTTCCAATTCAGTTCAGTTTCAGGTTATGTCCATTCCCGCCCCACCACCACCACCCCACCATACCACCACCACCACCGATTCATGCATTCTGCCATAACTGTCCTGCATCTTTCTCTCAGTTTTTTTTTTCATTTTTAGCTATAAGTGATAATCCATGAGTACAAGCATCCTCCATGCAAAACCTATCTGCAGGCTGTTGTGCCCAAACACCTACAGGCCCACCATCCAGTGGGGGGTGACAGGTTGTTTGTTCAATCAAGTTGATCAAATGAGTGTCCAGACTACATTGCTGTAGTTTCACCATTCACCCCAATCGCAGCCCTTACATTGAATAAAATTTTTAAAAAGACACTATTTAAACAGTAAAAAAGAAATTTGGAAATTTCACATAATTAACATAAGATCTCTGTGATCTTTGTTGTAAAGAGTAGTTACCATATATATGTAACTGTTTTCTTCAAGGATATTTCTCTGTTCTCTGTGTATATACTCAGTATTTCAGGAGTCATCCGAATGGAGCAAGTGTGTACTTTGGAGCTGAAGTGCTTCCATTCTGACCCCTATCTACATGATGACTCAGTTTCCCTATTTGTAGCATAATAATCCATTATTTACTAGATTACTCTAGCTATTAGGACTCCCATGAATATTGAATGGCATAATCTCCATCAAGGAGCCCAAGAACATACTCCTTCCCTTCTCTTCATTCAACATATTATTAATAAGGGCCTGGCTATAGATAAATCAATGGAAGAAAATTATCTGTGATGACATACTGGTGTAATTTACTAAAACTTTGCCCTCTATATTGTCAGGAAAAGCTTTCATGTGACAAGGGGAATAAAGCTGTTTCATAGGAGACTCTGAAACAAAACTGCCCAGGGCAAGAATGGGCAGACAGCATGAGTGCTAGTCACTCTGTTGCAGGGTCAGGTGCTGGAAAATCTATAGAAACAGGAAGTCTCCTGCAATGCCTCTCTTAACACTCTACTGACCAAACTCAACATTGTTCCAGATAGAAAGCTAAAATATTTAAAAGGAGGTAAAAAGACTGAATTGGAGCTGAAAGCAGGGAACATGGACAGACCTTATAAAAACTTTGAACAGTTCATGGCACACAGTGAGTATGCAAACAGTCTTAGCCTTCATGAAGTCTCATATGCCACAAATGGATGAAATGAGACCAAATCTGATGCATAAATATTTTGTACCCTAAATTTTAACTGTTTTTATTAAATTTTCTTGGTATGATTTTGCATCTATAAAATTATCCAAAACATGGAAATAACAACTCATTTGATGGTTAAACTCTTATGTATATTTTGAAATGATTCCAATGTTTTGGAGATATATGCAAAAAATAGGCTTACCATCCCTAATCATTGGGAAAATGCAAATTAATATCACAATGACTCAAACCTTTTACAATGTCTATCACCAAAAAGGAGAAATACTGGCAAGGATCTGAAGACAATTGCAAGAATCCTTGTACACTGTTGGTGAGAGTGCAGGTTTGTCAGACCAGAATAGAAAACGTTATGGAAGTCCCCCCAAAGTTCAGAACAGAACTGTTGTGTGGATTAGAAAGACCACAGATATATATGCATCCATAGGGAGTCTGTATCTTGAAAGATGTCTGCACTCACTTGCTCCTTTCAGCATTATCCACAATAACCAAGTGTGTGAACTTCCTTGAGACAATGAATGTCTGCTTACCCCACATAAGGTACCAGTGACACCTCAAAGCAATAACTCCACTCAAATCGAGTGTGGTAAAACAGTGAGTGTGAGTTACTTACAGGAACATAGGCAATTTATGAGCACTGACACCACTAGAAAAATGTTTCTCCCCCAGCAACTATTACAATGTTTAAATCCTTATGGAGAGGTGTGGCCTTGTGATCTCTCCCTGTAGTAAGTATTAACTATATATAAATCCTTGAAGATGTGCAGGTTCTCATGAGTCCCTCCCCTTGCCATGATAGAAAGTTAATGAGCCGTCTCATGCAGAATTTCTTTGAGTAGTCACAGTCGATTGTTCAAGAGACAAAAGGCCATATCATTCCTGGAGGGACAGCTTTCCAAGATGCCAAGATACTGAAGCAACCTAAGTGTCCATCAATGGATGGATAGATGAAGCAAAGATGCTATATATGTACATAATGAAATACTATATATTTAACAAAGAAGGAAACCAAGTTCTGTTGGCCAGCTGTGCTGGATAGCTTTGGTGTCAACTTGACACATCTGGACTGAGGGTGCTTCTGTTGGGGAATTTCTTCCTTTGGACTGGCCTGTGGCCATGTCTATGGAGTATTTTCTTGATTGTTGAGGCATGTGGGAGGGCTCAGCCCACTGTAGGCAGTGCCACACCTGGGCAGGTTGTAGTGTATTGCATAAGAAAGCAGACCTATCATGGGCCAGGGGAACACGCTTCAGCTCCTGCCTACAGGTCCCTCCCAAGAGTTCCTCCCTTGGGCTCCCTCAGTGATGAACTGTGACCCAGGAGATGTGAGCTAAATAAATCCTTTCCTCTCCAAGTTGGAATTGGTCAGAGTATTTTGTCACAGTTATTGAAAGTGAATTAGAACAGGAACCAACAGCAATAGCAATTGTCTGTATGTATTGTTTTGGGGGACTAGAACTTGATGATAAGACCCTATTGCTGAAGATACTGCACACTTTTTCACAGCACATTGAAGAAATCTAGTTGATATTAACCAGGAAGATTCTTCTCTGCTGACTAGCTCTCATAGTACTGGAATGTACTATGCAGGCTGCTGGGAAGAATCTCATCAACAGATCTTATGATCTTAAAGCTATGTCAGCCGGGCATGGTGGCACATGGGGGCAGAGACAAATGGATCTCTGGGAGTTCAAGGCCATCCTGGTCTACAAAGTGAGTTTCAGGACACCTGGGGCTACAGAGAGACCCTGTCTCAAAAAGACTAAAAAAAGCTCTGTCAATACAACTCTAAACACTGAACTTCAATAATGATAGGCATGGCAAGATGTGCCAATAGGTGCAATATTGGCACAAATTTTATGAAGGTAAATAACCTCTTTCTGTTTCAGTTTAAGGACTTTTCCACAGGAGGAAACACATGCCTTCCTTGAACTGAAAATCTGGCCAACAACCCACAATTGGGAGCTCACAGGGCCCTACAAGTAATTTTTTTTTTTTTTTTACTAAATAACATTATCAAATTGCCCTCTATTTTTTTTTGAGATAGGATCTC
This sequence comes from Rhizomys pruinosus, assembly GCA_009823505.1. Lineage (NCBI taxonomy): Eukaryota > Metazoa > Chordata > Mammalia > Rodentia > Spalacidae > Rhizomys > Rhizomys pruinosus. Next base: position 57,857 of record VZQC01005599.1, read on the forward strand.
TCTGTAACCCCAGCTAGCCTGGAACTCACTATATAGACCAGGCTGACTTCAGACTCAAAGAGATGCTCCTTAAATTTGTCCAGCTTAAATTTGTATCTCAATGAGGTCTACTCAGACCTCATTAGAGAAGTTTCTTTGTTCAATGGGTGGCAGTTAACATAGAAGGTCAAGTAGTCAAAGTGCAGAGGATAAATGACTATGGAGTGCTCAGCCACAATTAGGACCTCTATATTACATTTCTTCTCCAAGGCTCAGGGACCACTGAAGTAGAAGGAGTAGAAAGATAAGAGCCAGAGACTGTGGAATATCAGAGTGAAAGTGTCTTCTAGACATAATAAGACTTCATTGTTCATGAACTCATAACAGCTGTTGCTTTCTGTACAAGACCTGCACAAAATCAAGCCATCTCACATTCTAGCATGGGTGGGTGGTCTAGTGAGCCCCCATCCCTAACTGAATATCTATGGGCAGTTGATCAAGCCAGCTCACATTCTAGCTATGGGTTGGTGGGTTGGGGTGGAGAGTCAGTTAGTTTTCTTTAATGGTGTGGCTATTGGTAGGTCAACCATCCTCTTTGGATGGCCCCACTCCAGAAGCATATGGACAACAAAAATTGGAGTTGAAGTGTTATTAAATTTAAAAAAGCATATGAATTTGGGGGGACACAAGGTTGGATGTGGATCTGGGAGGAGTTGAGAGGCAGAGTTGGTGGTGAAAAGGTACATTGTTTGAAATTCTCAAAGAAAATGAAAAATTTTACGAAAAAACCCCAAACCAAACAAAATGAAAAATAAAACCCCAAGACATCCCCCCAATAAATCCTGTCATTTTCAACAGTGTAAATGAACATGGATGGTATCATGGTAGAGAGATATATACTGTATATTTTTACTTGCATCTAGAATCTACCCAAGTAGACCTTAAGAAGCAGAGTGTAGAATGGTGGTCATCAGCGGCTTGACGGGTAGAAGTATGGAATTGTGAAAATGTTAGTTAAAGCATACAGTCCAGCTCTCCATGAGGAAAAAAATGCAAGAGCTCTATTGTATAATATTGTGAGGATAGTGAATAATAATGTGTCACATATTTGAAAATTGCTAAAGAGAACTCTCAAAAGACTCAAAATGAACCTACCACGTGACCCAGTCATACCACTCCTGGGTATATGCCCACAAAACTCAACCTATTTCTGAGATATGTGCACATCCATGTTTATTGCAGCTCTCTTCACAAGAGCGAAGAGCTGGAAGCAACCCAAGTGTCCTTCAACTGGATGAAGAAAATGTGACACATCTATACAATGGAGTTCCATGAAGCAGTAAAGAAAGAGGACATGATGAAATTTGAAGGTAAATGGATGGAACTAGAAGCCATTATGCTAAGTGAAGTAATACAGTCCCATAAAAACAAAAGGATATATGGTGTCCCTCATTTGTGGATCCTAGCACCAAATTCTTATTTGTAAGGCAAACTGAGTAATTTTTTCTTTTTTAGTAAATATAATTTTTTTTATTAATTTTATTTATTTCTGTATGTGTATGAATGTACTGTCTGCATGCAAGTCTGTGCACCCGTGTCGTGCAATGCCACGGAGGTCAGAAGAGGGTCTTGGATTCCCCTGGCACTGGAGTTCTCCTAGAACTGGAATTTCAGATGGTTCTCGGCCACCATGTGGGTGCTGGGGATCGAACCCGGGTCCTCTGTAAGAGCGGTTGGCGCTCTTAACTGCTAGGCCATCTCTCCAGCCGTTTAGTAAATATAATACCTGATGCTACTACAAAAAATAGTACAAGTACAACAAAACATGCATCAACTTGCTATGTAATTTAGGAATATAAAGTGGTTACTTGCATGCGATTCTACTGTTAAAAAGTGAATCCTTTAGCTGGGTGTGGTGGCTCATGCGTTTAATCCCAGCACCCAGGAGGCAGAGTCAGGCACATCTCTGTGAGTTCAAGGCCAGCCTGGTCTACACAGTGAGCTCCAGGCCAGCTGGGACTAAAGGGAAACGTCTCAAAAAGACCGGGAAAAAGTGAATCCCAACACGTTTTGGACTTAAACCTATAGTTTATTTTCAGATATTGTAATTTGGGTACATATATGAAGTGTATACATGCATACTTTGGATCAATATAAAGTTAAAGGGAACAACAACAACAACAAAGACTTGTTCAAAGAACTGACCCAAGCAGTAAACTTCTGCCTGAAACAGTAAACTTCTACATTGAAAGATCAAAAAAGACTGAGAAGGGGGCTGGAGAGATGGCCTAGCGGTTAAGAGCGCCGACTGCTCTTGCAGAGGACCCAGGTTTGATCCCCAGAACCCACATGGCGGCTAAGAACCGTCTTTAACTCCAGTTCCAGGGGAATCCACACCCTCTTCTGACCTCCGCGGCATTGCACGACACGGGTGCACAAACCTACATGCAGACAGTACATTCATACACATTAAAAAATTTTAAAAAAAAAGACTGAGAAAAGATGCAAGACATGTATGGCAGAATGAAGGAGCTCTGAAATATGGGGGACAAGGAAGGGAAAATGGGTCTAAATTGTATTAAGAAGTATTATATGCAATGTTCAAAAAAAAGAGAGTGTGCTTCAAATTATTATATCATAAGAAGATAAGTATGTGAAGTGATAGATATGTTAGGTCCATTTATCCATTTCACAATGTGGATATATTTCAAACCATATTGTACACTATAAATATATAATTTTATTTGCCAAAAATAAATAAAAGTTTTTACAAGTGTGGTAGCTCATCACTTTAATACCAGCACTCTGGATGCAGAGACAGGTGGATCATCTTTGTGAGTTCAAGACCAGCCTGGTGTACAGAATGAGTTTCAAGCCAGCTGGAGCTGCAAGGAGAGCCTGTTTCAAAAATAGTTAAAATAAATAAATTAACTAACTTAATCATTTTATTTCAAATGGAAGGTATATAAGAACATAACATATATGTTGATAGATGTGTAAACAACTAAATCACTGTGTAAGGCTATTCAGAATAATTTGCTCTAGTTTTACATTATACTTTGGCACAGTCATCTTATTTCTTCAATTCTATTCCAAATTAGTATTCATATATATACATATATATATATACTTTAAATTACTTTATGAAGATATTGAACTAAAGATGCTAGTAGTAAAAATAGTTTATGTAAAATACAAGTCCCTGGACTCTGCTAGTGTTAAGAGGAAGGAATGATTAAACAAATACACAGCATTTATATGGAACACTTTGTTATAAGTAAAATAAATGAAACAAATTTCTAAGTGCCTAGGATATTTAAGTGAATAAAAGCAATTAATAACTTCAAATGTGTGTGTGTGTGTGTGCACATGTGTGTGTGTGATCATGCATGCCATGGCATACATGTGCAGGTCAGATGACAAATTTGTGGAGTTGGTTCTCATCATCCATCATTACATATATCCCTGGGATCTAACTCCATTCACTAGAATTTTGTGTCCAGGGCCTTATCTTTTTTTTTTTTTTTTTTGGAATTTTTCAAGACAGGGTCTCCCTGTAGCCCCAGCTGTCCTGGAACTCACTCTGTAGACCAGGCTGGTCTTGAACTCACAAAGATCCTCCTGCTTCTGCCTCCCAAGTGCTAGGATTCACGCCTGACTTGGGCCTTATCAGCTGGGTCATCTTGCTGGCCCCATATTTTTGTTTTAAAAAATGTGTGTACAAGCTGGAGAGATGGCCCAGTGGTTAAGAGCACTGACTGTTCTTGCAGACCACTGGGTTTGGTTCTCAGCACCCACAGAGCAGCTGACAACTATCTGTCACTCCAGTTCCAGAGGAATCAGATGCCATCTTCTGACTCCCGCAGGTGTTGGACCACACAGGTACACTTACATGCAGGCAACACATTTATATACATAAAATAAAAATAATAAATAAAATATTTAAAAATGAATGTACTCAGGTGTGAACAAAAATCCATTAAATGGACGTACTTCCATCTAATAATATAATCTTTACCTTTGGGGTGGAAATAGGAGTTGAGCTGTCAGTTGAGGAGGATGTTCAGGCTTTTTTCCACATATATTTCCTATCATTCATTATGAGCATGAGTCTTTTTTTGTTGTTGTTCTTTTTGAGGCAGGGTCTCCCTGTAGCTCCAGCTGTCCAGGAACTCACTGTGTAGACCAGGCTGGCCTTGAACTCACAAAGATCCGCCTGCCTCTGCCTCCCAAGTGCTAGGATTAAGGCATGCGCCACCACACCGGGCATGAGTCTTTTATCATAGTATCTGTGCAGTATTTGCACACAGAGTAAACAGTAAGGGCTTAGGAGATAGCTCAGTTAGCCAGACAATGACAAGGACCTGGGTTTGATTCCTGGAACCTACATAGAGCAAGACAAAACAAACAAACCTATAAAATCAAAGAAGCATCTTGGTGTGAACTTTTAATCTCAGCCCTGGGAGGCAGAGATGAGGGAGTTCCCTGGTTTTTGAGGCTGGTGTTCTAAAAGAAAAGGTGCATGGCACCAACCTGAGGTTGGTCCTACACAAATGTACCCGTGCACACATGCACCTGTACACACAGAAACAAAAAAATGCCTAATGAAATGCAAATAAGTATTTAAAGATAGATTTAAATCCTGGAGGTGTGGTTAAGTCTTCTGTCATGTTCTGATTGACTCACAAAACCCCTTTAGGCATGAGCATTCTGCTTCACTGTGAGACTTGTGAAAGCCCAAGTTTTCAGACAAGCCCCTGCTAAGTTGTCCAGACTGGCCTTTAACCCACTCGGCATCCCAGGCATGTCTTGAACTTGCAATCCTCCTGTCTCAGCTTCCTGAGGAATTGGGATTACAAATCTGTGTCACCAGACCCAACATTCCTTTAATATAGTTGGTGACAATGTAAACTTGTCCAGCCACTGAAGTAATCAACATGGAGGTTTCTCAAATAACTAAAAAAATAAATTTGCCATGTGATACCACAACACTCCAGGATCTGCATCTGAAGGTATGAAAGTCAGATGACAGTGAGGTTCCTACATACCCATATTATTACAGCATTATTCACAATGAAATCAGTCAAATTCCTTGCTAGAACGAATTTAAAGTATGTGATATATATGCACCATGGAATACCATTCAGCCATAAATAAAATGAAATAACAACAGTTGCAGGAAAATGAATGGAATTGGAAGCTGTCATATTAAATGAAATGAGACTCATAAAGAAACACCACATATGAATCAATAGAGAAAAAACGTAAAATGAAAAAGGAGTCAGAGAAGGAGGATGAGAGATTGTAGATGGGGTTCAATATGACCAAAGCTTATTTGTGCAGATTGAAATGTCATGCTGAAATTATTCTACAATTATTAAATGCTTACATAAAGGATTAAAAAACTTTGCCCAACTGTTTAATGTTATATAAAATATAAAATAATGTTATATTTTATCATTGAAATTTTATTTTAGTTTATTTAGTTTCTCAATTGAATGGGGAAATATCTCGCTCAGTAACCAACAGAAAAAGTTGCCATAGCTATTCTTTCTTTTGGCAATTTATCTCAAACCAGTGTTAATATAAATTTCAAATAGAGATGTCATGAATAATTTAACTGGATTTAGGTTAAATCTAGAACTATTTTTGAAAGAAATGAAAATATTTCACCTTTTCACCAAAGAGCATTCCATTTATCAGAATTATTTTATAGTCCATGGTGAATTTTTTTTTCTGAGACAGGGTCTTACCATGTAGCTCCAGCTGGCCTGGAACTTTCTATGTAGACCAGGCTAACCTTTGCTTCCTGAGTTATATGATTATAGGTATGTGTAATCACAGCCAGCAGTAAATGCTCTTTGATGTAGCCTCTGCACATCCTTAATATTTATTCCTATATATTTTATGATTTGGAATTTTTTGTTTTGAGGAAGAGTCTCACATTGTTCCAAGCCAGCCAGGCAACTTGCTATGTAAAGCGGGTTGCTCTCCAACTCACAGAGATTTGGGTGCACTACCTCCCACATGCTAAGATTAAAGGCCTGTGCTTCCACATTCAGCCCTGAACTTTTTTATTTAGTTTATTTATTTCTGATCTTTTTTTTTTTTTTTTTTGAGACAGGGTCTCCCTGTAGCTCTGGCTGTCCTGGAACTCACTCTGTAGACCAGGCTGGCCCCGAACTCACAGACATCCGCGTGCCTCTGCCTCCCAAGTGCTAGGATTAAAGGCGTGCGCCACCACGCCCGGCATTTTTATTTATTTCTGTATGTGTATCAATGTACTGTCTGCATGCAAGTTTGTGCACCCGTGTCGTGCAATGCCGCGGAGGTCAGAAGAGGGTGTCGGATTCCCCTGGAACTGGAGTTCTCCTGGAATTGGAGTTTCAGACGGTTCTCGGCCGCCATTTGGGTGCTGGGGATCGAACCCGGGTCCTCTGTAAGAGCGGTTGGCACTCTTAACCGCTAGGCCATCTCTCCAGCCCCTCAGCCCTGAACTTTTTTAAAGAGCTGGTGCTATAGATCATTGGTAGGGCACTTGTTTAGTGTACAAAAGACTGTAGGCTCAATCAGAGTAGTGACATATGCTAGATATTTTTTCTACCAGTGAGATTAAAATCAGCCTTCTTGTGGGTGGGAGAAATGACTTAATGGTTAAGAGCACTGGCTGCTCTTGCAGAAGACCAAGTTTGAATCCCAACACCCACATGGCGGCTAACAACCATCTGTAACTCCAGTTCCAGGGGACCTGACACCCTCTTAACCACTGAGCTATCTCTTGAACTGCTTGAACATAGTTTTTAATGTGTTTATTAATTACATGTTATTTTTTAAAAATGTCTTTTGGTTCATTTTCCCATAGTAGGATGGAAGCACAGGTACCGAAAAGAAAAAAACAAAACAGCATGTCAGAGAATGATGTTTAGATATGTCTGAGCCAGAAGGGAGAGGGAGAAAATGGAGTGTTTGGGCCTCTTTGTTGTTTTACTTTTTCCTGAAAATTTAAATTATTCTCTTGTTTTTATTGTAGTTAATCTTATTATAGTTTAATAACATTAGACTTAGAACCTGGTAGTCCTCGAAATTCTACTCAGCAAAAACTTTGCCTAGAGGGTATATTGGGTCTTAAAACTTAAGACATCAATTTACAGCAAAAGGTAATGCCAGCAATTCACCTGTATTGTGCCTTTTAGTACTGTGTAATATCTTGCATGGATTTTCTTTAGGTTCCCATAAATTAAGTCTGCAACAATAAAATCCTGAGCACAATCTTTTAAGGATACAAACAATCCAATAATCCAATCCAATCCAACATCCTTATGAGTGATTATACTTTAGTGCCAAACACTTGAAATATTAAAATCACCACATAATTGCTGAGCCATTTGGCATAAGAAAACCAACACTAACATGTATCTCTGACATCACAGAATCTGGCTCTATGAAAGACTTCAATAATTTCATGGATACTTTGGAAAGTCAGTTTGATTAGATATGATTTAATCTGAGAGAATCTGAAAATAAAAAACTATTTTTTTCACTGAAAAATTTGATAGGAAACACCAATGATAAAACACTATTTGTAATCAAAGATAGATGCAAATGTTAAAGGAGATTTAGAATTTATTTGCGAGGAGGCAACTTCCTTGACTCTGTGGTGGAGAATTTACTTCTGAAGTGTTTTCTTTCCATTGCCTCTCACTTCCCACCACCCAGCCGAGGATGCTCCTTTACTACCTCGGACTGTGAGAATTCTGTTCCCACAGAAAGCTTGCTTTGCCTGCTCTTCTTTTAGTGTCCTTGTGTGGCTTGGAGCTGAAAGAACAAGCGTGAGAATGTTTAGTATCTACTAGAAGCCAGCATTATTGAATGAACTCATTAAAGTCAAGTGGGAATTGCAGGCTCCAAAAATTAAAATATCTGAACATCTGTTAAAGATCAATCTGTTTCTTTTTTGAAAAAAGAATCCTATCAACTTTTGATATGGCATCTCAAAAGAATAAACAAAAAAGCTTGATAAGTAAAACTCATTTGGCTGAGTCCTCAGTATGTTAGGATCTAGGACAATTCTTGGAAACTTTTCTTAATGTCTTTTGAAAAGTAAATGTAAATCAGGAAATTTCCCATGCAATAGTGTAGTAAAACCAAGGAATCACATTTACCATCCATTGGAAAACAACTAAAAATATTGAACTTATCCATGAAGACAAGAAAGAAAAGTCAACATGCATCTATTTCATCAGCAGATATTTTAAGTTATCACAAATCAAGATTCTTGGGTTTTACTTCATTTAAGGTTAATTAAGCTTTATTTCTTGTGAAGTGTTTCCCCTGGTAAGTAAAATTCATTTGGCTGATACCTCAGTATGTTAGGCTCTAGGCTCTAGGACAATTCTTGGAAAGCTTTTTTAATGTCTTTTGAAAAGTAAATGTATACCAGGAAATTATCCAAATTATATTAATTTGCAGTCTTTTTCATACAATAGCAAAATGAAATGCTCACGGGATTTGTCAGCTCCTTAGGTTTTCATGGAACATACAGAGTGCGAATGCCAAAAGTTTGTCCTTGTGCATTCGAGGGTTGCAGTAAGTAGCACATTTAACTCTTGCTGTCTAGGAATATGAAACTCCCGTTCATCTGTGACAATTCATCATCGTTTACTCTGTAGTCTCCAAAGTGTGATTTCCTCATTCTAACTCAAAACAACATCTTTTTTGTTTGTTTTTTTTTTTGAAATAGGTCTCCCTGTATTCCCAGCTGGACTGGAACTCACTATGCACCCCAGACTGCCTTTGATCTCACAGAGACTTGCCTGCTTCTGCCTCCCAAGTGCTGGGATTAAAGGTGTGTGCTATCATTCCCGGCTCAATAACATTCTTTTTTAAATTCTTAATTTCTTTATATGACAAGAAATTGTACAGTAATGAAAAAAAATTATCATTTATTTTATGCTTTATGTGAGGAAATATGATTTCATTATTGAAGCCACCACTTCCAGAGGCTCCACTGTGAGGCCATCACACAGTAGCCAGTAGTCTGACTAGCTGTCACACACTGGTGTGTGGAACCTCAGCTGCACACCCATGCAATCCCCTCGCTGTACTCCCATCTCCCCCATTCCTTTATTTGCTTCTTGTATACAGAAATGATTACAAAGATAGTCTTTTTTTATACCACTGTTTTACATTTCCTGCCCCTCCTAAATGAAGCTGCCATTGTGACTTCAGAGACATCCAGGCTCAATTTTCATATGTCTATGTACACTTTATTTCATAAGTTTATTTTTAATTAATCACGACATTTGATATCTACATAGAATTGTTTATTCCTTTTAATTGTGATTCGACTTAATAATTTACTAGAGATTTAAGTAGCTTTCAAACTTTACTACCATAAACAATGCTGCCAATAAATTTGGATTTGTTTCTTGAGCATAAAAAAAGCCAAAAAGATTGATTTTATATTTATTTTATGTTTACGTTTGCCTGTGTGTATGTACATGCACCCTGAGTGTCTGGTGCCCATAAAGGCTAGGATAAAGTGTTAGATCCCCTGGAACTAGATTTATAGCTTTGAGCTACCATGTGAGTCCTGGGAACAAAGCCTTGATTTTATGAAAGAGCAGTAAGTGCTCTTAACTACTAAACCATCTCTCCAGCTCCAGAATTGCTACAAGCATGTTTTTGAGACCGGGCCTGTAACCCTGACTGACCTGGAGCTTACTTCACAGATCAGGTGGGCCTTGAACTCCCAGAGATCCTCCTCCCCCTGCCTCTGGCCTGCTGGGATCAAAGGCATGTGCTACCACACCTGGTTTTTGGCTTCTCAAATTTTTTTTGGACCTTGCTTAGCAAATCATTTTTTAATTTAAAGTTTCAAGGTGTTCCCCTCTCATTAGCTGTCATTCTTCCAGCTATCCAGTTCCCTTCTTTCCTGATGGTCCCAGCATGCCAATTTTTTAACCAGTTGATTGTACTTACACAGACAAAAGAACACAGAGTATCCTATAGATGAAATACTCCACACCATGATGTGCCACAACAGGCAGATAAAAGGACCAATGTGCAGTTTGTTAAGCCCAACTTAGAGAGATTTAACAATCACTTGAAAACTTAATTTTATAATTGGCACACAATACATACTTAATTAAAAGCCAAAATACATGCACACTTGTAGTATTTTTAATAAATATTTTAATTTTCTTTGACAATTTCATACAATATATTTTGATAGTGTTTAAATCCAATTCTTTGTAGCTCTTCTCAGATGCACTCATGCCTTCTTACCCCCCCCCAACCTCATGCCTTTCTTTTATATCTTTGTTTATTTTTAATTTAATAACATCCACTCCAATTTGTGCTCTTCATAGTCACGGGTGTGGGGCCATAGCCTAGAGCATGGTGGACTTCTCAGGAGCCATATTATAAAAGAAAACAGACTCTCCCTTCCCCAGAAGCCAACAAGGGTCATAATTCCTCAATTAGAGCTGCTTTATTTTTTAAAAAAAGGGATTTACAAATTTGACTGTCATCCTTACTCAGGGGTCATGCTAGTCTTCTCTGTATCATTCCAATTTTAGCATATGTGCTGCCACAAACATCCTCCAATTCAAGTGATATGTGTATATATATATATATATATTATATATATATATATATAACTATGTATATATGTATATATATATAAAACTATGTATATATGTATATATAATGTAGCAATACAAGTTGGAGAGAACAACAACAAAAGAACTGAAAAAAACTCTCGAAAGACTCAGAAAAAGATGCAAGACATGTATGGCAGAGTGCAGGGACTCAGGTGGGGTGGGTGGCATGGAAAGGGAAGCAACTGTAGATTCGATTGAGAAATGATGTATGACCTACGGAAAAAGTTTAATAATAATAATAAAAATGGAAAAAAGGAAAAAATTTAAAAAGGATTTATTTTATTTTTTTCTCTCTCTCTCTCTCTCTCTCTCTCTCTCTCTCTCTCTCTCTCTCTCTCTCTCTCTATTTGCCAAAAGAGTGAGGTGCCTGTGGAGGCCAAGGAGAGGGTGTTAGATTCCCTGGAGCTGGAGTTATAGGTGGCTGTGATTGTGAGCCACTTGACATGGATGCTAGCAATCAAACCTGGTTCCTGAGAAAGAGCAGCAGACATTCTTAATTACTGAGCCATCTCTTCAGTCCCATGTTCATTATTATCAATACTAGTTATTTCCATAATAAATTTGATAGTGCCTCAGAATGTGTGTTTCATTAGGGATATTTATATGACTAAGATCCACAAAATTGAAATAAATATATATTTATATTTTGGGTTAGAGTCTTCTTTACCAGTTTGTTTCTTTTTAAATTTAATTTATGGGGCTGGAGAGATAGCTAAGCAGTTAAGACCACTGGCCGCTCTTTCAGTGGACCTGGGTTTGATCCCAGAACCCACATGGCAGCTAACAACCATTTGTAACTCTAGTTCTAGGGTAATCCAATGCCTCTTCTGATCTCTTCAGGCATTGCACAACACAGGTGCACTTGCATGCATACGATATACTCATACACATAAAATAAATATAAGAAATGAAATATTTTAAAATGTTTACTGATTACATTTATTTGTAAGCTTACATATTTATTTATTGTGTAAAAGTCAAAGGACATCCTGAGGGAGTCAGTTTTCTCCTTTTACCGTGTGGGTCCTGGGAACTGAATGCAGGTTATCAGGCTTGGTGGTAAGTGCCTTGACCCCCTGACTCATCTTGATGCTCCCATTTGTTTATTTTTATTATTTTATTAATTCACTTATTTTGATCTTTTTGATACAGGGTCTCCCTGTAATCACAGCTGGGCTAGCACTCATTATGTAGGCCAGGCTGGCCTTGAGCTCACAGAGATCTGCGTGCCTCTGCCTCCTGATTGCTGGGATAGTTCTTTATTTCTTTATTTTTGTTACTTTTAACTGTATGATCTCGACCATGTCACTGTAACTTCTTTTTCTCCTTTCTTTTTCTGTGTGTGTGCACACCACGGTGCATGTGTGGAGGTCTGAGGACAAGCTTGGATGCTGGTCTTTTTTTGCCTTTTGCCTTGTTTGAGACAGCTGCTCCTGTTATTTGCTGCTGTGTGCACCAGGCTAGGTGGCCCTGGAGGTTCTGGGTCTCCTGTCTCCACTTCCCCTCTTGCTGTGGGAGGGCTAGGGTTGCCATGCATCCAGCTCTGTGTGGATTCTGGCAAGCACTTTGCCCACCGAGCCATTTCTGCAGCCTCTTTTACATTCTTGAACTTACAGATTTGGCATCTCTGAAACGAGCATCTTATTTTCTTCTGTTAGAATGCTGATGATTGAATGAAATCATGATTGTGCATGAATGTGTTTACCTAAACCATGAATTTGCCTGGAAGCCAAGAACTCAACCTTTCTATTATTGTTATTTTCCCAGTGGGAATAATAATAATTTAAAAATCATAATGTTTGCTTGGGAACCAGTTATTGATCAATTTAGATTCCAAAGATATGTTGAGTGTAAATGAGTAATGTTGATGTGAACTTTCAGCCTTAGGCCACAATAGTATTCAATCAGATTTTTGGTGCTATTGCAAGTTAAAATTTAAAGCATGATTCTGAGATATATTTGTGTCTATTGTCTATAAAATGAAAACAGAGTCACCTAAAAGATAGACAGTCAGTCTGCAAATTTCCAAAGCCCCTCAGAAAAAAAAGGGACCACATAGAGCACATAGAACCTTACCTAACTTTCTGTTTCTCTTCAAATACCAGTTCCAGGCAAGACCACAGCTTTAAGTTATGCCTGCAGTGGGCAGGGGAAAGCAGGAGTAGGTGGGAAAGACTGATCTGGGTAGGAGGTAGGCTGATTGCCAGATTCCCCAGGGTGATAGAGAAAGCTTTTTATTATAATTTTGTAGAGAGTCTTATGCCAAAAATGTTTCCATAAATACATATGAATGTTGGTTCTTGTTGAAAAATGCAAATCAGATGGTTGTAATGTTTTAAACCTTACTGGGAATACCTTAAATAACAAGTACAAACATTTATATATATATATATATATACACATTTAAATGTAACCAAATTAGACACAGAAAAATGTATTATAGGATGGCATTAATAGGCCCCCACCAACACCCTGACATCAGGCTGCTTGATGCAACTCTAGAAGCTCGGCAGGAATGTTCATCGCTCTAGCAAGTGCTCATTAAACCTTTCTTTAGGTTGTGTTTAAACAATCACAGACCCAAACAGACAGAAACAAACATCTGGTTTGTCTAGCTGGATCGTTCCTTATTCCAAAATATTAATCTTTTACTTAGAGTCTATCAAAACAATCTCAGGCAGATTAAATGCCAGCATCTGACCAAAGTCAAGCTGTTGCATAGCAAGTGGGCTGACCTTATCCTTCTCCGTGGTTCAGGGAAGTACTAGAAAACTCTCCTGGAATTAGAGTATTCCTGTAAATTACTGGGACTAGGTGGTTAAGTTAAACTAAGACTGTCCATTCTACATAAAACATCTGTAGGCTATTTGGATACTATTTGATTGGTTTACATAATAAATAAATACAATTTGTTTTATTAAAAACTTCCTAATATAACCCAAATAGTTTCTGAGCTATGGTTGCTACTTCAGTTCTAAATAAAAGAGTAGATTTTTAAGACTCAGCTAGTTGATCTATCAAATTGCAAAATTTTCTAACTATGATGTGATTGATGATAGATTTCATATTTGAGTTTTAAAGTCAATATTCATTTAATTTTTATGGATAAGTAAAGAAAATGTCAATAATGATAAAGTTATTATCATGATTATGTGTTCTATACCTGGCACAAAAGTCTTACTTTGAAAATTGCCTGGCGTGGTGGCGCATGCCTTTAATCCTAGCACTTGGGAGGCAGAGGCAGGTGGATCTCTGTGAGTTCAAGGCCTGCCTGGTCTACAAAGTGAGCTCCAGTCCAGCTGGGACTAAAGGGAGACCCTTTCTCAAAAGAAAGACAAAAAAGTCTTACTTTGAAAATCTATAATAATACATCTCAGGCATGGAGAGATGGCTCAGTGGTTAAGAGCACTGGCTGCTTTTGCAGAAGACTTGGGTTTGATTCCCAACACCCACTTGGCAGCTAATAACCATCTGTAACTCCAGGGGATCTGACACCCTCTTCGAACCTCCACAGGTCTTGCATGACACGGGTACACTTACGTACATGTAGGCAATACACTTATATACATTAAAAATTAAAAAAATAAAGTATTGAAAAATAAATCTCACAAGTAGTTTACACCATTAAGTAACTCGTAGATATTCAGAGAACTAAGCAGTGGCAATAGGGTTCATAACAGACCCTATGTTTTCCCTTAAGGGAAGAACTTCTTCCTATCTGGAAGCAATTTACTGTTATTCCAAAATGAAAATACTTAATAAAATGACATGTCATGGCCCCTAAGTGTACCTTTTGATTACTTACAGTAAGGTACAAGTGGTCTCAAAGTTACCATTTTATCTAATTGTCTCACAGTTAAAACTTTTATGAGTGAAGCACTTAAATAATTTAGTAAATCTCTTCTTTCCAGGAATGGGAGAAATAGTACAAAGACACAGTTTAATAAGAGCTATAAACAACATTCAATCTCTAGGCACACTTCAGAACCTCAGAAAGGTAAGCACAAGATTAGTTTATCCATTTGCAGTATGGTCTACTGACCTCTACCAAGCACTATGCAAAGCAGTGGAAATGAATAGGTCTAGCTCTTGCCCTCAAAGAACTTGAAACTCAAAAAGCAGAGGGCGACTGAGCATGTTCAACCATGCCTGGGAACTGTATATAGATCTAAGGAGGATATGTTTCAAGATCTTGTGATGCTTTTGAAATCTTCATGAATGCCAAATCTGAATGAGTTTCTCGAAGACTGACAGTAAAGGACAGTAGGCCTGTGCCATGTATGGTAAAGAGGCTAACTGAGAAATTCAGATCGGGGGAAGCACATATGGATAGAGACTTCATGAAAGAAGGCAGCCAAGAGAAGAGGAGAGCTAGAAAGTGCCAGGGCCGGACCAGAGCTGTGGTGGAGTTGTTAGCAATTCTAGTCTCTTAGCAGATAAAAAATGAAAGTCAGATGTTGGGACTGGGACTAAGACTCAGAAATGAGGCGGGTAATAGCTTGCTGTGTTCTGTGCACATATGGCCTCACTGTAGGAGTATGAATTTGGGCTGGCTGTGGTGGGGCATGCTTTTAATCCCAGCACTCAGGAGGCAGATGCAGGAGTATCTCTATGCGTTCAAGGCCAGAGCAGTTTATATAGTGAGTTCCAGCCCAGCCAGGGCTATATAATGAGACCCTATCTCAAAACACAAGGAAACAAAAATAGGAATTATTATGTTATATATGATACAACATGCAATTATTGCTAGTACAAGGTAGGATGAAGCAGAAGAGTCACAGTGGAGATTTCTCCCAACATACTCACACAGAGAAAACTCACACCGCTCATTTCCCAACAATTTCTGAAATGGCCTTCTATCTGTAGGCAACGCCAGGACCAGAGTCACAGAGAAGATGCCAACGCAGCAGTTTTGAACCTGACTGCACATTAGAATCATATGGGACACCAAACACATGGGAGTAAAAACATCTGACCCCATAGGTTCTGAGTTGATAGCCTTAGGGTCCAGCAATTTCTAAAAACTAATAAACTTTAATTTTTAGAACAATTTTAGATTCACGGAAACATTTTTCAGGAAGTACAGAGGCTTTCACCTCCCCTGGAATCCACACATGTATGCTCTGCCTTATATCCAGAGTCAGAGGGCCACATTTGTTACAAATAACAAATCTTCATTGAAACATCACGTTCATTCCAAGCCCATGGTTTAGATCGGGAACTTCCTAAACTTTCTCCATTCATAACCTTATTTTTACTCAGGACATCCAAAAATTGATATGTACAAATTAAATATTTTATAATAATACGTCATTAGGAAATTTCTTTAAAACAATCCTCTTTTATGCATATAAATTTATCATTTTTAATTTCTATTTATTATTTTTATATGCATGAGTGTACTGTCTGCATGTAGGTTGGTGCACCTGTGTCGTGCAATGCCACGGAGGTCAGAAGAGGGTGTCGGATTCCCCTGGAACTGGAGTTAAAGATGGTTCTTAGCTGCCATGTGGGTGCTGGGAATCTAACCTGGGTCCTCTGCAAGAGCAGTTGGTGCTCTTAACAGCTGAGCCATCTCTCCAGCCCCAAATTTATCATTTATTAATGGTGAAAGAAACTTTACACACTAATGAGATGACTGTACTTGTTTATTTTTACATGAAAAATTACATTTTGGCTGGATGTTTGCAGAGCAGGCCATTGAGCATCTTCAGTGATTTTCATAGTCTTGTTTTTACTGTCAATGTTGAAAATTCTGTTTTATATAAATACATAGTACAAAATGACAAAAGTGTGTTATTACAGAAATGGTTGGAAATTCTGTTCTGATCCTAAGTCAAAATTCATTAAATAACCTAAATACATTAAATAACCTAAATAACTAAATTCAGCAACTCAAATAGAAAATTCTAAAATAGAACATTCTAACAGAATACAATCCAAACATATACTAATTTTATACTTACCTATGGAGAATGATGGCAGAAACCATCTCTAAGAGCAGAAAACTTTTTATGTACAATAACAATGCTACAATTCATAGCATAGCAGCATTTCAGGCGGTGTCCATTGGTGTTGGGTGGCCCGAGGACATGTGCAGGGCTAAGTGTGCATGTTCTGTGCTCAGAGCCAGGACACAGATGGGCCATGAGCTTAGAACCAGGGCTATTACAGGTCATGAGATGAAACATGGTTGAGCACAGCTAGAATCACCTCAGGTTCATTGTGTGTTTGATCTTGAATTGACAGGTTTTTACAGAGCTTTTAGTGCTGCCAAACTTTTTGCAAAACTCACATTTGTTTATGGAGCTGCAACCCACAGTTTAAAAGAAGCTGTGTTGAACTGACTGCTCACTCTTGGTATTATGTTTTGTAGGTTTGGACAGTTCGATATCAGGCTTCTCTGCACTAGAAATGAAGAGTCCTCAAAGACAGACGTGGAATCCAGAAACTGCCACAAGAGACCTTCAAATTGCTCTAGGTCCCTCACCTGGCAGGAACTTTAATTGTTAGGCAAAAGAAGAATATTCTGAAACTCTGATGTCTTGGAGGGAAAGCCCTCACTTTCTAGAAAGCCAACATTATTAGAGGAGCAAATAGGAGTATCTGCGAAGGATGGAACAGTCTCAGCAGGTACCAGAGCTCGAAGTCGGCTGGAAAGAACAGGTGTTAGGATGGAAGCAGAAGATGTTTGCAATTAAATACAGATTGCATTCAGAATCTTAACCTATTTAAAGACTATTATTTTGAGCAAGGTGTCTGGCTTCACTGAACGCCATCTTCTTTCCTGAGAAATGGAGATGACTGTACCTACCTTGAGGGGCCACTGTAGTAAATAAAGCCATTGTATTCCATTCAGCATCTTTACAGCATTTAGTGGATGATACCTCAGTAGTAATGGTAGTGCTCAAAAAGTAAAAACCACAGAAGCCGTTTTAGTTGTGAAATATAGGCCAATGAATAGTGAGAATTCTAAAGCAGGACCCACACCAGCAGTGAGGTGGTAGGAAAGTTATCTTAAGATTTTGTTCCTTGCGTGTGTGTGTGTGTGTGTGTGTGTGTGTGTGTGTTGTGGAGAAGGGTGATGCATGTGCACATGTGTGTGGAGGATAGAGGGTGTGTTCCTCAGGGACACCATCACCTTATTTTGTTGAGACATGGCCTCTCACTGAACCCCGGCTCTCCTGCCTGGCCAGCAAGCTCTGGGGAACCTCCTGTCTCTGTCGTGGAATGTGCCACTAGGCCCAGCTTTTATGAAGGTTCTGGAGATCTGAATTCAGGTCTACATGTTTGTGTTGTAAACAGATTACCATCTAGGAATTTCTCATTTTTATTTTTTCATTACATTTACTTTATCTATCTATCTATTTATTTATTTGTGTGTGTGTGTGTGTGTGTGTGTGTGTGTGTGTGTGTTCATCATGGTGTGCCTGTGAAGGTCAGAAGAATGCTTGTGGGAATCAATTCTCTCCTCTTACCATGCGGCTTCCAGGGATCTGACTCAGGTTGTCAGGCTTAGAAGCAAGCACCTTTACCAGCTGAGCCACCTCATTGGCTCCTTAGGATTTTTTTAAAAAAGACGACTTTATGTTGAGGAGCAAGGAGAGATGTAGGATAAGAACATATTATAGGTGGCTGTCTTTTAATGTGGTCAGAGAGGAGGGCAAGGCTAAGGATAGATCAAAGAAGTTGGCATCAAAGCCCTGGAAGAAAAGCACATAACTGCAGAGAAGCATGTAAAGGCTCTCAGAGATAAGTAGTGACCATTCCATGAGTCTGCAACTCCAGTACAAACACTTCCTACCTCTTCATTCCTCCTCAGTTTACCAGAACAGCTATCTCTTGTGAGCATCTTGGCTATGAAGAGGCATCTGCTTTTGCATAATTATGAATAAAATGGTTCATGGCAAGCTGTTATCAGCCAGAAAGGCGTTTATCATACCCAACAAGGAGAAGATAAACTACTGCCTGGTGAATCCTTATCTTCTAAAATAGAATGTCACTCCCATATATTTTATTACCAAAAATCTGCTAAAATTAATTGCCTGGTAAGAATTATGGTAGCTGGTAAATTCAGGCCCCAATAGTGAAAGTGTGTACCTGGGACACTCTTTTCAAGAATTAGGAGTATTTCTTTACCAGTAGGTGTCACTGCAGGCATTAAACACAGCCCTCTTTTAGGAAGCTTTCTCCTATAAATGTTGGTATAATTTAATTGGAAGAACACCGTTATGATAGGCATAAAGAATATTTATTCTGAAAAGCAATATATTTTATCATGGTCATAAACTTGTAAAAACATTGGCTTAAGGAAGCCAAAGTGTATGCTTTAAATGGGCTTAATTCAATATACAGCATAAGTAATAGAAACTTACGAGGTTTTAAATGTATATAGTGGGTTTTCCTGGATACGATAAGGTTTGCTTTTCAAAGTTATTCTATAGAATCTGATTCATAAGAAGAATTTAATGAGAATCTGCAGACCCAACTGCTGTCCTCTAAATCTTTGTGCAATTGACATGCTTTCTGTAAAACATTCTTGTAAATGTTGTTAGAGAAGGAAATGTAGAATTACACGTAGCTATCCTCTTTAGGGTTCCCTGCCTCTTAAACATACAGTGTCTCATATTCGGAAGTTAAATTCACTGTCTTTTTAAAAAGTGCACTTTAATGGTGCCTGGACATCTTCTACAGAGAAATACTGGTCACAATGAAACAGAGGTCTTTGCTCCATTTTTCTTATGGTCTGAGTCGACTCTAGTGCAGTTATTCTGGCACAGCTGAGTTCAAGTTTTGTGGGATGTGTTCTCAGTAGAAGTCCCTGCACTTTGAATTCATTTGCCCTTGGCAATGCTGTGGCTTTTTATACGTAATTTAAGGGCGAGGTGTGTGACTATGCCTCCAGCGACTTTCATTGCCCTTCCCCTTCACGAATCGAAATTTTCACTGTTGGTTATGGGGCTTCAAGGGTGACTTGAGGGCCATCTAATTTACCTAAGCTGTTCAGAGGTGAACTCAATCCTCTATAATAAATTTAAATTTTCTTTCAGTTTTCAAATCAGAAATAGCACACATTACATAACTGCAGGCCAACAAGTGTTGTTAGGGCCGGCCTACCTCCAGTGATTTCACCAACGAAGAGGAAAAACTCAAGACACCCCATGTTTAACATATCCTTGTAACAGACAAAATATTTGGCAACATTATTCTACCTTTTCCCCCTCCTACACTCAAGCAGGAACTTTGTGAGTCCTTTCTCTTGCCTTTGCCTGTGCTCATAGATTCATCTGTGAGTGCATTTTGATATCACATCCCTGAGCCATCATGATCTGACCAACATGAGAGTGTCTCCAAAAGAAATAATATTGTTGACCAAAAAACCAATATCATGAAGAATAGCAGAATCAAAAAAGTATACCTTCTTAGCACAAAGCAATAGGTCTGAACTGACTTTAAGTTGTAGACCCTGCTCTTCTATAAACCCATGCTGTGGAACTCTTAATGGAGGCACAACAAAGACAGACTGCATGCCCTGACCTGTAGATTTTGGAGCAGCACTTACATGTAAGTCTGATACACGCTAATTATCAAAGGCTCATTTCTAGATATTTTATACTTTTCTTTTTTTGGAGGTGGTCTCCCTCTTCCCAGCCTGTCAGGAAATCACTAGACCAGGATGGCCTAGATCTTGCCGAGATCCACCTGCTTCTGCCTCTTGAGGACTGGGATTAAAGGAGCCCACCATCATGTCCAGTGTTAGACATTTTAAACTTTATCCTGTGTTAAAATATAGACTTTAGAGAGTAAGATACTTCAAGCACTGCAACCAAGAACCATTCATTGGTTTGGCTTTAACTCATTCTGTCAGGATGCCTTTGGCATTCACTGACGATTAGCATAGAAAAGAGGTTGTTGGGAACTCAGGGTATTAAGAGTAAGGATATTGTTGAAGGTCACAGCTCTGTTCATAGGGCTCTAAGTTTCAACCTTCGAAACAATCATGACCTGCCTTTTTTGATTATTTATTTTTGACACAGGGAAAAAAAAATTAATGAGCAGGTTTCTGTCTCCTTCTAAAGCTCTACTATGAAGGTATAGAGCCCAAATTATGGTCTGATAGGAATGTTTTGCATGGCTTACATTTTTTATTACAACCTCGTTACTAGACTCTATTTTTTCGCTTTCTTCATCTCATTTACTTAAATAAAAATATTTTTTAGACAAGATTCCTACTGTGGAGGCTTGGCTGCCCTAAAACTCATAGAGATCAGCCTGCCCCTGCCACCGGGATTAAAGGCATGTACAACTAAGCCTGACTTTCTCATTTACTTATGCTGTAATACTGCTATATGTTTTACATACTGTAGGCTCTGGGACTTTGGGGGGCAAAGTGAAGAAAAGTATAAATAAATAAAATAAAATAAAATAAATAATATACACTTCCAGAATAAAACTACATCATACATAAAATTTAAATAGCTAACCACCACATCCTACACTCTATAGTTAACAATAAAAGTGTGAGAGATACCATCCTATTCATTTAAATGGACTAAACAACACTTATATCCCAACGACATACATATATTTTTATTTATATATCTTCAAGCTAAGATAAGCATTTGTAGGTATGTTAAGGTAATGAAGCTCACATAATAATTATGTTTTTCAGGTGGTTTGAACTTCATAATTTAACTCATGTCTCAAAGCAAGAGCACAGGTTAACTGAGTAAGGCACTGAGATGGGAAATAGTAATCACTTAGCTTTCAGGACTAGGCACAGATATCTTAAATTATGAGGCCACATAACAGAAACAATCACTGATTAAGACTAGAATGTGAGGCTTCTTTGAACCATAAAAACAAAGAACATTATTTCACCAGAAAGGACATAACTTCTGTAGGCTCAGAATATGGCTCACTTGTGGACTGGGAGAATTATCTGAATAGATGAGATGAAGGCAGGCTAGGGCGAGGAGGACTAGATGGTGAGATCAGGGAAAGCGCCTCACTGAGCTCTACTTCAGAATCATGGCTTTGCTACTTGATTTTGGCTTCAGGATGTTTTGGCAAAATATTGTAAAGCTGATACTGGAAATTAGTCCTCATTTATAAAGTATTTGGATGATTTTCCTAAATGGAGGAGATACTATTAAAATAGAAGTAAAAAAATTCCTATCATTTTCATAAGAAAATGAGAATGATGATAATGTCTTAAAATTCAATCTTTGCTCAGTAGTTATGGTTTGATTGACATACTGTGTGACTGACTGATAGAAATATTCATTAGAAAAAAGGATTTATATGTTTCTTCAAATCCCAAAAGTATTAAACAATTACTTTCTAATTTTTGACTTTTTTCTTTTAACAAATTCCCTGAAAATTTTTAACCCAGTCTATATGGGAATTCTTGAAAAAAGTTAAGGCTTTTAAAGAGCTCGTACATATTTGAGACTGTCTTCTCAAGTAACATGTTTAATTTCCTAGATGTAGTGATGCCAGATATGGAAAAAGCACATCTTTCCTATTTGCAGTTAGTTATCAAGTGGATCCCGAGGAAATACATTATTTTAAATTTGGGTTTTGGCTTGAAGTGTGTTTACCCCTCTGGCATCGGTGGGTTTAGTCATTATAATTTGACATCTCAGAGACACAAGCTTTGATTGGCTATGGAAGCTTGCATTTCCCAAATGATCAACTGAAGCTCTGCTTTCATATGAGAAAGTGGAGTTCACTCTGATGAAGTGACTATGACAGTCGCTCACCAAGTCAACGGCAAAGTTAAGTTTGGGTTCATCTTGTCTCTTTCAGCCTCATGATCTCATTTAACAAAGGGACAATTAACATTTTTAATGCTCTGTTGTCCAACATGAAAATTAACACTGAGCTGGCTATAACTGGATGCTGGATCGAAAATCAGACATATATGGATTTGTATTTTGTCTTTTCACTTACTAGACATTCAGTCTTGGGAAAAATGACCTTATTTTTCTGGATTTCAGTTATCTTTCACGAGGCTTTTATGAGAACCAAAGAAGCTTGTGGGAGATGCCAGAAAAAATTTAAATGCTAAACAAATGGTACTTTTGTTCTGTTTCTTTCCCAACTGTTATTGAACAAAAAAAGAATGTTATATTTGTAATTGAGATTCATAATTTTTGTGATATTTCATTAACAAAAAGAAAAGTGTTAGAAATCAAACCATACAATATGTACATTTGGCATTATATGTTAAGAGAAATACACATATGCTTAGAATGAAAACAGGCATCATTTCATCTTGATTCACTTCCAAAACTAAAGTTGTCTGGAGTTTGAAAATTATCATTTAGAAAGTAATTATAAGACATTCATTGTTTTCTAATTTTACTTGAATTTAGTTTCTATATCTGAACTGAAAAGTCAGAAAAGAGAGAATATAGCATAATTGTCTCACATCTTACAAGAACTCCAGATTTATCTTTATATTTTAAGCTCTTAATAACTAAAGAAGGTAATAATGTTTTTAGAAAGTTTGGGATTTTCTTTTTTTTTTACTTTTTTTTTTTATTTATTTATTTATTTATTTATTTATTTATTTATTTATTGGTCTTTTCGAGACAGGGTCTCCATGTAGTCCCAGCTGTCTTGGAACTCACTCTGTAGACCAGGATGGCCTTGAACTCACAAAGATCCACCTGTCTCTGCCTCCGAGTGCTAGGATTAAAGGTGTGCGCCACCACACCTGGTAGGCACAAAAACTTTGGGATTTTCTAGATGATCTGTGAACCTTAGAAAATGTTGCTGTAACTTCCATAAACTGCATTACTGGCCTCTAAGGGCAAGGATGATTTTTTAAACATTATTCCACTTTGTGGCACAGATCACAAGAATCCCACCTCAAGTTTTGTTGTTTCATGGTTTGAAGAATTCACAAGATTATTGGAAGGGCTCAAACAGTAGATATAAAGTCAATATAAAGATGCTATGAAGTCCAGGCCAAGTGAAAGCAATGGTATTTCTAGAACCATTAATCTAAAGTGCTCCTATTAAGGTCACATCCAAGGAATTTAGCTAATACATTTTCCATTGATAGACTCTCTAAATCGTTTTCATATGTGTACTATGGTGAGAGTTTGTCCTTGGAAAGTGGTAGAGTTTTCCTCTTCTGAGGAAATCTGACGACTTTGAGATCACTTTTTTTTTTCTTTTACTGTTTGCTTTTGTTGTTTGGACCACATCTCAGAAGACATAGCTAGTTAAGTACTTGAAAATCAAGAATATTATACTTTTATCTATCTGACAACAAACATGATTATAATGAAGAAAATTCAGGAAGGATTGCTTCGAGGGTGTCCTCTTCAACACTGTACTCCCAACACTACTATCTTCCTCCTACCACTGGACTGTGCACTCCTCACTCCACTGTCAGCTCTGAAATGTAGAAACTGGAGGACCTCTGGGCTGTCCCTGGTCTGATGTTCTTTGAGTTGGTTCATCCTCACACAATTTTTCAAACATTTCAGCAAAATCTTGGTGAATCGGTGTAAAATGAATATGCAGGTGTTTGCCACTAAGCTCCATGAAAAATTTTTAGCTTTTGAAGATGTCTATTTTTTTAGAGATACTGTCTGTATCTGAACTTTTGATGTTATAATCCTTGAAGGGTAAAATGCTAAGTACTATCTAAACAATACCTTTGACTGGAACCACATCGAATGCACAAATTAGAAAAGATGTCAGCTACTTTTCATATCTTCTAAGAGCAAACAGATAACATTAGGAATGAAGGATACATTTCATTACTTGCTGAATCTTTTGAACATCTGCTCTCTTTTTCTCTACTTCTTACCCATCATTGTTATAAGGTAACCAGAGAAATAGGAATCAGGCTTTTATTAAAAAAAAACAGAGAAACCTGTGTGGTTCATACCTAACAGTAGTTATAAGGCCCAGATACCTTAAAGGCTTTTTCCTTTATGCTGAAGTTCTTTTTCTGGTACACATAAACAGGCCCGCATACCAAAAGCATGCAGTCATCGACTGCATTCACTAGATGCGATCTGGGCCTGCAGCCATGCCACCAACAGACTAAGAACTTGCCAAGGCTCACAGAGAAGAATCAGGCCAGTTTTTCTCTGGAAAAATTAACTCTCAAATATCAAGTCAGGAGAGTAACAGGATATCCGAATATATTTCAGAAGACTCCAAGATGCGACCATACCCAGGGTCCCAGTCAGAGGGCAGCACAGTGGCCTTAGTTACTGCTACACTAATTTTCAGCACACATTCTAATTCCTATAATTTCCTTCAATGGGTGCATCTTTATTCTGGGTTTTGTTTCTCTGCTCACAGCTTCTTTTCAAGACAGTCTTAAATCTTAGAAAATGGTATTTGTGTTTGTTTCACCATCAACCAACTCTCATCTCCTCTCATTTTATTCAATACTCATTTTATTCCCTACCCTAAAGCAAGCTCTCATCTGAACCCCTCATCTCATGATACTTTTCTGGGGCTGACTGGGCTCCCATCTCTGAAGCCTTCCCTGAGACTTAATTCCTTATTCGTAGTCAGCAAATTTCAGTTTTCCCATCACCAAAATATTGAAGAGCTAATGAATATTATGCTTAAGAAAGAATCCTAGAGCACTTCTCCAAAATATTCCATAGAAAAATTACATTCAGATGTGAGCTGTCAGTATTAATGCTGTTTTCACAAATGTAGCTGTCTTAAACCTGAGGGACTGGTTAGCTCTATTAATTCATCACTCATTCCATTCCTTCCATTTTTATGACCATTGCCCCATGTCTCAATCTCCTTTCCAGGAAGCAATAGTTTTGAGATTAGTTTTCCTCTAATATCTCCTTCCTGGTACTCTTTCAACAAATTCATCATGCTTCTCCATGAACAATTCATACACACACATTAACATGCTGCTAGGAATCTTGGTGTGGCACAATAACGGCTCCCCAGTGGTGTGCACATCCTACTTCCCAGAATCTGTGACCATATTTCTTTATGTGGAAATGGGATTTTGCAAATGTGATGAAGAATGGAACTGAATATTTGCAATAGAATAGACATTTTCAATAGAAAGCCAGCCATTGCTAAAGCATCTGGGTTGGCCCAATGTAACTTATATGGATTCTTATAAGGAAAGATTTCTCAAGCTGCAGGCAGGAAGATGTCCAACAGAAGAGAGTCAGAGAGATATGAGTTTGCAGGTTTGACACATATAGAAAGGATGCAATGAGGAATGAGATTGCTCACAGTCAGATTATAAATTAATGTTGTTGAAACTACTGACTTTTTGATAAGTCACTTACGGTAGCAATGAAAACACATGTAGGTGGCACCAAATTCCAGCATTTGATAAAATTATTATAAACTGAGACCATCAGAACATAAGGCATCCAATGGCAGAATTGCTCTCCTAGGCTAAGCTATCTTTCTTCAGAGACCAAGATACTACCTAATTACTATAACAAATGACTAGAAGATAATGTGCTACTCAGTGTAATTCTATAAAATTAGAAAATTTTCAAGAATGACAAAAAAGCTAAGGCATATTTTAGTCCACCATTTAAGTGAAATAATTAAAATGATGTGGTATGATACATAAAGTCAACAATTAGGTACCTCATACATATGAGCTGTTAAATGAAGATTTGTTGGTCAAATTTCCATTTAACATATTTTTTTAAATAAAGCTCCAAGATGTTATCTATCTAGCAAGAGTACACAGTTAGTGAACTTACACATGTATTTATTTATTTACTAGTTCTCCAGTACCTATTATCAGCTAGTTATAAATAATTAATGGAGGGGTACAGAACTACATACTGTATCTGGTGCTACAGATTTGTGTGTGGAAACAGAACTCCCTGGATGGCATAATTCTGAGGAAATTAAAGGTAAGTGTGCAGGAAAGGAAGCACAAGATTTTAATGAAGGAGCAGGTATAGAAAAAATGAAAACCACTGAAGATATCTTCATATAATTAATGGCTACAGGGAGACCCTGTCTTGAAAAGACCAATAAATAAATAAATAAATAAATAAATAAGCCGGCGTGGTGGCACACGCCTTTAATCCTAGCACTTGGGAGGCAGAGGCAGATGGATCTTTGTGAGTTCAAGGCCAGCCTGGTCTACAGAGTGAGTTCCAGGACAGCTGAGGCTACAAGAAAACCCTGTCTCAAAAAGACCAAAAAGACCAAAAAAATCATCTGACCAACAAGATGACTTAGCAGGTAAAGGCACTACCACAACCTCTATTCAATCCTAGGCATCCACATGGTGAAAAGAGAGAATTTCCTCCTATAAGTCACCTTGGCACATGCACACCCACACACAGAAACACACATGCACACAAAATAATTTTTTTATTTTGAGGAAGGGTCTCTCTATGTAGCCCTGGCAGATCTAGGACTTGCTATATACAGCAGGCTGACCTCAAACTCACAGATGTAAGTCGGTATCTTGCCTCTTCCCTGCTGAAATCAAAGGCGTGCACCACCACACTTACCCAAAATAAGTAAATTTTAAGGTAATTTTAAAAATTAATAATCAGGCCAGGCGTGGTGGTGCACGCCTTTAATCCTAGCACTCGGGAGACAGAGGCAGACAGATCTCTGTGAGTTCAAGGCCAGCCTGGTCTACATAGTGAGTTCTAGACCAGCTGGGACTAGAGAGAGACCCTGTCTCAAAAAGACAAAAAAAAAAAAATTAATCATCATCACAGAATTAATACAATAAAAGTTAAAATCTTTAAGTTATAGATGACTGAATGTAGGATAAAATGGAAAAATGTACTATTAAGTAAAAAAAGCAGGGTCCCAATTATACAGGATATTCACTGCTATGTTAAAAATACCAATAAACAGCCAGGCATAGTGGCTCACACCTTTAGTCCTACCATTCAGGAGATAGAGACAGGTAGATCTCTGGATTCAAGGCCAGCCTGGTCTACATAGTGAGTTCCAGGCCAGTCAGAGCTACATAGTGAAATCTTATCTTAGAAAAGAATGAATAAATAAATAAATAAATAAAGAGATGGTCAGTGGTTAAGAGCACTTACTGATTTCCAGAGGACTCAGGTTCAGTTCTCGGCACCCACATGATGGCTAACATCTGTCCTTAACCCCAGTTTTAGGATCTGATACCTTTGCAAGCACCGGGCACAAACATGGTATACTTACATACATACAGGCAAAACACGCAAATATATAAAATAAAAATAAAATCTTTCAGAGGGCTAANGACCTGTAGATTTTGGAGCAGCACTTACATGTAAGTCTGATACACGCTAATTATCAAAGGCTCATTTCTAGCATATTTATCTTTTCTTTTTTCTGTGGAGGGAGGTCTCCCGCTTCCCAGCCTTTTGTCCGGAAATCACTCGACCAGGATGTCCTGATCTTGCCGAATCCACCTGCTTCCTGCTCGCCTATTGAGTCTGGGATTTTTTAAAGGAGCCCACCATCATGTCCAGTGTTAGACATTTTAAACTTTATCCTGTGTTAAAATATAGACTTTAGAGAGTAAGATACTTCAAGCACTGCAACCAAGAACCATTCATTGGTTTTTGCTTTTTCTTTCAAATCAATTTCTGTCAGGCCATTTTGCCTTTGGCATTCACTGACGATTAGCATAGAAAAGAGGTTGTTGGGAACTCAGGGTATTAAGAGTAAGGATATTGTTGAAGGTCACAGCTCTGTTCATAGGGCTCTAAGTTTCAACCTTCGAAACAATCATGACCTGCCTTTTTTGATTATTATTATTTTGACACGGGAAAAAAAAAAATTAATGAGCAGGTTTCTGTCTCCTTCTAAAGCTCTACTATGAAGGTATAGAGCCCAAATTATGGTCTGATAGGAATGTTTTGCATGGCTTACATTTTTTATTACAACCTCGTTACTAGACTCTATTTTTTCGCTTTCTTCATCTCATTTACTTACTTAAATACAAATTTTTTTAGACCAAGGGGATTCCTTCCTACTGTGGAGGCTTTGGCTCTGCCCTTAACACTCCTAGAGATCAGCTTGCTGCCCCTGCCACCGGGAGATTACGGGATTTTATAATTAAAGATTAAAGGCATGTACAACCAAGCCTAGATTTTTAATTTTACTTATGCTTTTGTGTCAATACTGCCTATATGTTTTTCCATACTGTAGGCTCTGGGGACTTGGGGGCAACAATAGTGAAGAAAGTAAGAATACTCAACTAAATAAAAATAAAATAAAATTAACAAAAAAAAAAAAAAAAAAAAAAAAAAAAAAAAAAAAAAATAAAATTGAATTTTTTTTTAAATAGTAACCACCACCATCCTAACTCTATAGTTGGATTAAACAATACAAGTGTGAGAGAGGATACCCTCCCTCTTCATATTTTTTTTTAAAATTTTTTAAATGGGCTCTAAAAAAAAATACTTATATTCCCAAACGATACATACATCTATTTTTATTTGTATATCTTCAAGCTAAGATAAGCATTTGTAGGTATGTTAAGGTAATGAAGCTCACATAATAATTATGTTTTTCAGGTGGTTTGAACTTCATAATTTAACTCATGTCTCAAAGCAAGAGCACAGGTTAACTGAGTAAGGCACTGAGATGGGAAATAGTAATCACTTAGCTTTCAGGACTAGGCACAGATATCTTAAATTATGAGGCCACATAACAGAAACAATCACTGATTTTGATTAAGACTCGGCATAGAATGTGGGGCCTTCTTTAACCACCATAAAAAAACCAAAACAGAAAGAACATTATTTCACCAGAAAGGACATAACTTCTGTAGGCTCAGAATATGGCTCACTTGTGGACTGGGCGGGAGAATTTATCTGCATAGATGGATGGAAGGCGGCTAGGGCGAGGAGGACTAGATGGTGAGATCAGGGAAAGCGCCTCACTGAGCTCTACTTCAGAATCATGGCTTTGCTCATTCATTCTTGGCTTCAGGATTTTTTGCAAAACAAATATTGTAAAGCTGTGAAATGATACTGGAAATTCGTCCTCATTTTATAAAAGTATTTGGATCATATGAATTTTCCTACATGGAGGGATAGGCTACTATTAAAATAGAAGTAAAAAAATTCCATCATTTTTCATAAGAAAATGAGGAATTGATGATAATGTCTTAAAATTCAATCTTTTTGCTCAGTAGTTATGGGTTTTTTTTTGTTTGATTGGACATACTGTGTGACCCTCTGACCTGATAGAAATATTATTAAAAAAACGGATTTATATGTTTCTTTAAATCCCAAAAGTATTTTTATTTTTCAACAATTTACTTTTCTAAAATTTTTGTAAACTTTTTTCTTTTTTTAACAAATTCCCTGAAAATTTTTAACCCAGTCTATATGGGAATTCTTGAAAAAAGTTAAGCTTTTTTAAAGAGTTTTTTTTTTTTTAAAGAGCTCGTACATTATTTGCGACTGTTCTTCTCCAGTCGTTTAGTAAGTAAGTAACATGTTTAATATTTCCTCGTGTAGTTGATGCCCAGAGACCAGAGATATGGAAAAAAAACAAAAAAAGCACATCTTTCCTATTTGCAGTTAGTTATCAAGTGGCCCCGAGGAAAATCACATTCTTTTAAATATTTGGGGGTTTTGGCTTGACTTGAAGTGTGTTTACCCTCTGGATCGGTGGGTTCTGGGGGTTTTAGTCATTTGTTTAGTCATTATATTTTGACCATCTCCGAGACAACAAGCTTTGATTTGATTGGCTATGGAAGCTTGCATTTCCCAAATGATCAACTGAAGCTCTGCTTTCATATGAGAAAGTGGAGTTCACTCTGATGAAGTGACTATGACAGTCGCTCACCAAGTCAACGGCAAAGTTAAGTTTGGGTTCATCTTGTCTCTTTCAGCCTCATGATCTCATTTAACAAAGGGACAATTAACATTTTTAATGCTCTGTTGTCCAACATGAAAATTAACACTGAGCTGGCTATAACTGGATGCTGGATCGAAAATCAGACATATATGGATTTGTATTTTGTCTTTTCACTTACTAGACATTCAGTCTTGGGAAAAATGACCTTATTTTTCTGGATTTCAGTTATCTTTCACGAGGCTTTTATGAGAACCAAAGAAGCTTGTGGGAGATGCCAGAGCAGCCCGACAGAAAAAAATTTAATCTAAACCAATTGGTACTTTGTCCTGTTTCTTTCACCTGTTATTTAATTAACAAATAAAAAAAAAGAAATAAAGAATGTATATTGTAATTGAGGATTTCCTAATTTTTGTGATATTCATTAACAAAAAAGAAAAGTGTTAGAAATCAAACCATACAATATGTACATTTGGCATTATATGTTAAGAGAAATACACATATGCTTAGAATGAAAACAGGCATCATTTCATCTTGATTCACTTCCAAAACTAAAGTTGTCTGGAGTTTGATGAAAAAAAATTATTTCATTAGAACGTAAATTATTAAGACATTATTGTTTTCTAATTTTACTTGAATTTAGTTTCTATATCTGAACTGAAAAAAAGTCAGGAAAAAGAGAGAGAAAGAGGAGAGGAATGGAGAGAGAAGAGATGAGAATATGAGAAATATAGATATTGTCTCACATCTTACTCTTACAAAACCTTCAGATTTATCTTTATTATTTTAAAGCTCTTAATAAAAACCCTCTAAAAGAATGGGTAAAAACGCAGGTCATTTAATTGTTTTTAGAAGTTTGGGACGTTTGGGATTTTCTTTTTTTTTTTTTTTTACTTTTTATTTTTATTTATTTATTTATTTCTTTATTTATTATTTATTTATTATTTTCTTTATTTTTTTTTTTTTTTTTTTTTTTTTTTTTGTAGTCCCAGCTGTCTTGAACTCAACTCTGTAGCCCAGGATGGCCTTGAACTCACAAAATCACCTGTCTTGCCTCTCCGAGAGTGCTAGGATTAAGGTGTGCGCCACCCACTGGTAGGCACAAAAACTTTGGGATTTTCTAGATGATCTGTGAACCTTAGAAAATGTTGCTGTAACTTCCATAAACTGCATTACTGACCTCTAAGGGGCAAGGAGTGATTTTATTTACAACATTAATTCCACCTTTGTGGCCACAGATCACAAGAATCCCACCTCAAGTTTTGTTGTTTCATGGTTTGAAGAATTCACAAGATTATTGGAAGGGCTCAAACAGTAGATATAAAGTCAATATAAAGATGCTATGAAGTCCAGGCCAAGTGAAAGCAATGGTATTTCTAGAACCATTAATCTAAAGTGCTCCTATTAAGGTCACATCCAAGGAATTTAGCTAATACATTTTCCATTGATAGACTCTCTAAATCGTTTTCATATGTGTACTATGGTGAGAGTTTGTCCTTGGAAAGTGGTAGAGTTTTCCTCTTCTGAGGAAATCTGACGGACTTTGAGATCAACTTTTTATTTTCTTTTATGTTTGCTTTTGTTGTTTGGACCACATCTCAGAAGACATAGCTAGTTAAGTACTTGAAAATCAAGAAATATTATACGTTTTATCTATCTGACAAACAAACATGATTATAATGAAGAAAATTCAGGAAGGATTGCTTCGAGGGTGTCCTCTTCAACACTGTACTCCCAACACTACTATCTTCCTCCTACCACTGGACTGTGCACTCCTCACTCCACTGTCAGCTCTGAAATGTAGAAACTGGAGGACCTCTGGGCTGTCCCTGGTCTGATGTTCTTTGAGTTGGTTCATCCTCACACAATTTTTCAAACATTTCAGCAAAATCTTGTTGTTGAATCGGTGTAAAATGAATATGCAGGTGTTTGCCACTAAGCTCCATGAAAAATTTTTAGCTTTTGAAGATGTCTATTTTTTTAGAGATACTGTCTGTATCATGAACTTTTTTGTGATAATCCTTTGAAGGAAATGCTTCTAACTACTATCTAAACAATACCTTTGACTGGAACCACATCGAATGCACAAATTAGAAAAGATGTCAGCTACTTTTCATATCTTCTAAGAGCAAACAGATAACATTAGGAATGAAGGATACATTTCATTACTTGCTGAATCTTTTGAACATCTGTCTTCTTTTTCTCTACTTCCTTAAACGCATACATTGTTATATATAAGGTAAACCAGAGAGAAATAAGGAATCAGGCTCTTTTATTAAAAAAAAAACAAAAAGAGAAACCTTGTGTGTGTTCATCACCTAACAGTAGATAGTAGTTATAAGGCCAGTACCTTAAATGGCTTTTCCTTTTGCTGAAGTTCTTTTTCTGGTACACATAAACAGGCCCCGCCATACCAAAGCTAGTCAGTCATCGACTGCATTCACTAGATGCGATCTGGGCCTGCAGCCATGCCCACAACAGACTAGCTAAGAACTTGCCAAGGCTCACAGAGAAGAATTCAGCGTCCAGTTTTTCTCTGGAAAAATTAACTCTCAAATATCAAGTCAAGGAGAGTAACAGGATATCCGAATATATTTCAGAAGACTCCAAGATGCGACCATACCCAGGGTCCCAGTCAGAGGGCAGCACAGTGGCCTTAGTTACTGCTACACTAATTTTCAGCACACATTCTAATTCCTCTTTATAATTTCTCTCAATGGGTGCATCTTTTATTCTGGGATTTGTTTCTCTGCTCACAGCTTCTTTTCAAGACAAGTCTCTAAATCTTAGAAAATGGTTATTGTGTTGTGTTTGTTCACCATCAACCCAAACCTCATCTACTCTCTCATTTTATTCAATACTCATTTTATTCCCTACCCTAAAGCAAGCTCTCATCTGAACCCCTCATCTCATGATACTTTTCTGGGGCTGACTGGGCTCCCATCTCTGAAGCCTTCCCTGAGACTTAATTCCTTATTCGTAGTCAGCAAATTTCAGTTTTCCCATCACCAAAATATTGAAGAGCTAATGAATATAGGTAATGCAAGAAAGAACCAGTACGAGGCACTTCTCCAAAATAATTCCATAGAAAAAATTACATTCAGATGGTGAGCTGTCAGTATAAGCTGTGGCACAAATGTAGCGCAAACGTGAGTGGACGTAGGAGCCTAGTAATCACACCATGCAAACTCCATTGATGGGACATGATGCCCCAGGCGCAACTCCAAACCAGGAAGCAAACGTGAGATTAGTGTTCCTCTATAATATCTCCTCATGGTACTCTTTCAACAAATTCATCTGCTTCTCCTTGAATGAACATTCATACAACACATTTATTACCATTGCTGTAGGAATCTTGGCTTGTGGCACAAATAATAAACGGGCTCCAGTGGTGTGCACATTCCTACTTTCCCAGAATCTTTTGACCATTTCTTTATTAATATGTGGAAATGGGATTTTGCGAGAATTTTTTTTGCAAATTGATAGAAGTGAAGAATGGACTGAATATTTGCAATATAGAATAGACATTTTCATAGAAAGCCAGCCATTGCTAAAGCTTGTGTTGTGGCCCAATGTAACTTATATGGCATATTTATAAGGA
This sequence comes from Rhizomys pruinosus, assembly GCA_009823505.1. Classification (NCBI taxonomy): domain Eukaryota; kingdom Metazoa; phylum Chordata; class Mammalia; order Rodentia; family Spalacidae; genus Rhizomys; species Rhizomys pruinosus. The sequence continues at coordinate 91,913 of VZQC01005599.1, forward strand.
AAGATTTCTCAAGCTGCAGGCAGGAAGAATGTCCCAACAGAAGAGAGTCAGAGAGATATGAGTTTGCAGGTTTGACACATATAGAAAGGATGCAATGAGGAATGAGATTGCTCACAGTCAGATTATAAATTAATGTTGTTGAAACTACTGACTTTTTGATAAGTCACTTACGGTAGCAATGAAAACACATGTAGGTGGCACCAAATTCCAGCATTTGATAAAATTATTATAAACTGAGACCATCAGAACATAAGGCATCCAATGGCAGAATTGCTCTCCTAGGCTAAGCTATCTTTCTTCAGAGACCAAGATACTACCTAATTACTATAACAAATGACTAGAAGATAATGTGCTACTCAGTGTAATTCTATAAAATTAGAAAAAATTTTCAAGAATGACAACAAAAAAAGTCTAAGGCATATTTTATCCACTCATTTAAGTGAAATAATTTATTTAAATATTGTGGTATTGTTACATAAAGTCAACAATTAGGTACCTCATACATATGAGCTGTTAAATGAAGATTTGTTGGTCAAATTTCCATTTAACATATTTTTAAATAATAAAGCTCCAAGATGTTATCTATCTAGCAAGAGTACACAGTTAGTGAACTTACACCATGTATTTATTTTATTTACTAGTTCTCCAGTACCTATTATCAGCTAGTTATAAATAATTAATGGAGGGGTACAGAACTACATACTGTATCTGGTGCTACAGATTTGTGTGTGGAAACAGAACTCCCTGGATGGCATAATTCTGAGGAAATTAAAGGTAAGTGTGCAGGAAAGGAAGCACAAGATTTTAATGAAGGAGCAGGTATAGAAAAAATGAAAACCACTAAGAAAGATATCTTCATCATAATTAATGGCTACAGGGAGAACCCTGTCTTGAAAAGACCAATAAATAAATAAATAATATAAATAAATAAAGCGGCGTGGTGGCACACGCCTTTAATCCTAGCTTAGCAGACAGGAGGCAGAGGCAGATGCGAGCACACTGGGTCTTTCATGTGAGTTCATCAAGGCCAGCCTGTGTCTACAGAGTGAGTTCAGGACAGCCTATAAGAATAGCTGGGCTATAGAAAGAAACCTCTTCTCAAAAAGACCAAAAAGAACAAAAAAAAAAAAAAAAAAAGGACGTTATGTCTTAATAGGGCCCCCAATTAAGGATGAAGATTTAGGGGACCACTGAGATGGCTCAGCAGGTGAAGGCAAGGCATTTGCTGACAATCTGAGTTCAATCTACAGGACCCATCTGATGGTAGGAGAGAACCAACTCCCACAAGTTTATCCTCTGACTGCCCATACAATGTTGTGGCTTGCATGTGTACACACACACACACACACACACCACCCACACGCTCACACATTCGATACACATGTTTTAGAATTAAATAAATGTAACTTAAAAAAGAAGTAGGGATTTATTTTTGAAGAGTCATTCATGGTAAGAACCAAGATAAGTAAAGATGGAGTTTGCATTTGTTTTGTTTTAGAGAATAGTTCCCCTAAAATCTGCTTTTCTTAATGGTTAGTATGCCATTTCCAGCAGAAGATCAGAATAAGCCCCCCCTCCCCTTCCAGTGCTTATTCTCTTAATGAATTTAGATATAAGAGCCCAGGGCTCATATTTTAGCAGATTTTGAAAACTTGTCATGAAACAGGGATTATTTTTACTCTTTCTCAGCTATCGTCAGAGGTTAGCCGTTCTTCTTTGAGCGGAATGAGGCTATAAATTTGTGTTTGGGCTTGCGATCAATGCTCTCCTCCCAGAGACGAGGGAGAGAATGCGGGTTTAGGCTCAATTTTATTTTATTATTTTCTTTTAATTTATTATTTATATATTTGTTGTATATCAAATCCAGACCCTTGTGTCTCTCCCATCCCCCCAACGGCCACCAGCGCTCTATGCATTCTGCCAAAACATGCCTTTCATCTCTCTTCTCAGTTCGTTTCTCAAATTCCCATGGGAAGTTGACTGTTTTGAGCCAGAAGTTTCACTGTTCAGCAGTTTCTTTGATGCCAAGTCTTTTCTGTTTTGTTGTTGTTTTGTTGTTGTTGTTGTTGTTGTCGCTTCTTCCAATATGCATCCCCCAACTTGCTTTGGACAAGAAGCTCAAGGGGCCATGCACAGGAAATAACATACAACTAGGTAATGGCACTAGCATCCACAAGTGAGGGAATATCCATTCTTGTTGTTTTTCTGGGGAACTGTGTTACTCACTCAGCATGATGTCCTCTAGCTCCAGCCATTTTCCTGCAAAGCTCATGATGTCATCTTTCTTTACTGCTGCATAGAACTCCATTGTGTAGATGTACCACATTTTCTCTATCCACTCATCAGTTGAGGGGCATTTGGGTTGGTTCCAGCTCCTTGCTATTGTGAAGAGAGCTGAAATAAACATGGCCATGCATGTATCTCTGTGGTGGGGTGAGTCTTGGGGGTACATGCCTAGGAGTGGTATGGATGGGTCAAGTGGCAAGTTCATTCCAAATCTTTCAAGGGTTCTCCACACTGCTTTCCATAGTGGCTGCACGAGTTTACATTCCCACCAGCAGTGGGTGAGTGTTCCCCTTTCCCCACAACCTCTCCAGCACTTGGTATCATTTGTTTTCTTTATCCTAACCAGTCTTATTAGAGTAAGATGATATCTTAAAGTGGTTTTGATTTGCATTTCCTTAATGATTAGTGATGTTGAACATTTCTTAAGGTGTTTCTCAGCCATCTCTAATTCCTCAATTGTGAAGTCTCTGTTCAGCTCTTTGCTCCATCTATTGAGTGGGTCATTTGTTTTCTTTCTTCTTTGTTTTTTGAGTAGTTTATATATTCTGGAAATCCATGCTTTGTCAGATGTTTCTGCACAGAACAACTAAAAACCTCCAGGAAAGATTAGGCTCATTTTAAAAGCACCTTTCATCCACCACTTACTTTCAGACTCTGTAATTACTCTATATGTATGTATGTATTCATATTTTAGAGTAATATAAAATTAAAGGAGGAAAATATGAATTCCTAAACATAAAAGAAGACTGAGAGAAAGATGCAGGACAGTTATGGCAAAGTGCATGATCTGGGGTGGGGTGGGGGGAAGAGAAAGGGGAATATGTCTAAAGTGAACTGAGAAAACTTCAATAAAAGCATTATAAAAAAAAGCACCTCTCAGCCAGGAGTGGTGGCTCACGCCTTTAATCCTAGCACTCTGGAGGCAGAGGCAGGCAGATCTCTTGGGTTCAAGGCCAGCATGGTCTACATCATAGCCAGTTCCAGGACAGCTGGGGTTAGAGGAGGACTCTGTCTCGAAAAGACCAAAAAAATGCACCTCTCTTTCTTCATTTGGAAAAAAGTCACTTCCAGGAGTGACTCGTTCTCCATCTCTCCCTAAGAATATCTCCCTTTCTACAGAAGACCACAGCCAACTCTTTTACAGGATGCATGATTGAGTTCAAAATAGAGCTGGGAGGTGCAGAGCACTACTACAGCAGGAAACTGCCTTGTATGGTTAAGGTCAACGTTTCAGAGCCAGGGGCTGGAGAGATGGCCTATCGGTTAAGAATGCCGACCGCTCTTACAGAGGACCCGGGTTCGATCCCCAGAAATCACATGGCGGCTGAGAACCGTCTGAAACTCCAGTTCCAGGAGATCTCCAGTTCCAGGGGAATCCGACACCCTCTTCTGACCTCCACAGCATTGCACGACACGGGTGCACAAACTTGCATGCAGACAGTACATTGATACACATATAGAAATAAAAAAGACGTGGTGGCACACGGCTTTAATCTTAGCACTTGGGAGGCAGAGGCAGGAGGATCTTTGTGAGTTCAAGGCCAGCCTGGTCTACAGAGTGAATTCCAGGACAGCTGGGACTACAGGGAGACCCTGTCTCAAAAAGACCAAAAACAAAACAAAACAAAACAAAAAAACAGAGCCAATGTGGTCTCTCTTCTATTCTACTCATATAAAGGATAAAGTCTTGAGTTTCTTGGCTCTTAGAAACTGATGGGTTTCTCACTCACCACAGCACTGAACACTGAAGCGCAGACAGATTCCTCAAAGGTGCACACCCTTCTCTGTAGCATGTTTTTCTGGCACATATCATTTACATCAGTTTCCTAATTCATTAGTAAATCAAAGTAAAGATAAGCAGAAGGCAAGTCTGTTGCAGTCTCTGAGTCTTCCCCCAAAGGCCTGCATGTGAAAAAGACTTGCTTTCTAGACCATGGCACAATTGGGTAGCATTGGAAACTTGAGGAGGGATGTCTAGCAGAAGGAAGGTAAGTCATTAGAGTGTGCCGTGCCCTCTAAAGAAATATTGGGATCCTGGGCCCTCTTCTTCCTTCCTCTTTGCTACTTAGCTGCTTGGAGTTGAGCAGGCACTTTACTGTGCGCTTGCATTGCAACCTACTATGTATATCACAGATCCAGTCTATCCAACCAGGGACTGAAAAACTCTGAAACTGTAAGCCAAAATAATACATTCCTTCTTCTAAGTTAATTTTGTCAGGTAGTTTGCCATAATGAATGAAAGCAGTAAGTCCCTATCATTTTACTGCTCCTATAACTTGGCCCAGTCATTAGTCATCTGGCCTAGACTTATTGCTCAGAATTCATAGGCTACTCTAGCTGAAAAGAGATCAGAAAAATGAGAAATGACATTTATGAAAATGTCTTTTCTTTAAAAAATTGCAAACACATTTTAATTTATTTGTAAATTTATTGGGGATGGAGTGGAGCACAAGTGCCATGGTGCCCACACGGAGCTCAGGATACCACGTGAAAGAGTTGCTTCTTCCTTCCATCATGCTGGCCCCAGGAACTGACCTCAGGTCATTAGGCTTGGCATCAGGTGCTTTTCTCCTGAGCATTTTCCAACGGAGCCTTCTCACCCTACCAGTATCTGATAGTTTTAGGTTCTACTGTATATCTCTGTTGATTACACAACCACCAGTATCTGGGAATACATAAAATTTTAGAGACTGAAGACTCAAGACACTGGGAGCTGGGGATCCCATCACTCAAGATGCTGAGATGGAGCCTGCGATCCCAGGATTCAAGATGGCAAGATGGAGCTGGTGATCCCAGCATTCAAGACACCAAGATGGAGCCTGTGATCCCAGGACTCAAGACGCTGAGATGAAGCCGGTGATCCCAGCACTCGAGTTGCTGAGGTGAATCCGTGATCTCAGCACTCAAGATGCTGAGATAGAGCTGGTGATCCCAGCACTCAAAATGCCAAGATGGAGCCCGTGATCCCAGCACTCAAGATACAATGGAGTTCTATGCAGCAGTAAAGAAAGATGACATCATGAACTTTGCAGGTAAATGGATGGAACTAGAAGATATTATGTTGAGTGAAGTATCACAGTTCCAGAGAAACAGACGACGAATGGTACCCCTCATCTGTGGATGCTAGTGCCAAATACCTAGTTATAAGGCAAACTAAGCAATGTTAATGTTATGTTCCTCATGATCTGAAAACCACTGTGCTCTTTTATTTTGAATCCCTTAACAGGTTCTAGAATTAAGCTACCATTCATTTTCAGACTTAGGCAGTTTTGGTATATTGGTGGAGGGTATGTATGCACAAAGTCAAAAGAATGAGGGGAAAAAATGAAGAGGTCTCATTTGTCAAACAAAAGAAAAAAAATTTAGAGACCAATTAAAAAACATTCATTTAAAAAGAAAGACTTCCATAATCATATAATGAAAAAAAGTTTGATGTCAGGAAAGAGAGTGCCCTTAATTCTACATAGTACTTAAGGTCTTTTAGGTAAATTCTAAATTATATAATTTCTTTCCAATTTCTTTCTCTTGTCTAGACTGCCTTGGAAATTCTTAGTCTTGGAGAAACTTCTATTGCTCTTTGTGTCAAGGACAATGAAATTCCAATTTGAGACACTGATGCTAATTTCCACATGTCAAGTCAACAATTTGATGGCTGTATTAGATGCCACAGAAAAATACCTGCATTTTGTGTGCTAAGGATTTCAATTTGCCAAAGAGCACTCATCCATGTTTCTTGAAGTTATTTTATATTCAAGAGTGATGAAGCTAAAGGTACAGTTGCCATAGGGTACAAGACAACCTACATCAAAATATTTTAATTTCTTGAAATTTAAAAACAAGCATCCTTAGAAGAAAGGGCACTTATATTCTCCAAACACTTCTACCCTGAAGCAGGTTCTAAACAGGAGGAATTTTGTGACTGCCCCTGAAACAGATTGTAAGATCCCCACACAGGAGTTGATCTCCCTCTACCCACAGGAGGAGAACATCTGCATATCTTACAACACAGGGACACAAAGAGTATGGAGCAGCAGACCTTGCTCAGCGAACTGTTTCTTATCACTTAGTCACATCCCCTTCTTCCAATCCTACTCACCCAAGAGTATCCACTTTCTTGATTAGATGTACCATAAAAGTGCTTGGATTTAACTGTTTCTTCAGGTCTTTATTTCCTATGAAGGATCCTATGCCATATGAAGTTTAGAGCTGCTTGATTTTTTTTTTTCTTGGTAATGTATCTTTTCACTACAGAGGACTCAACCATGAACCAAGGATGACAAGGAAAAGATATTTTTCCTCCCCTATAAATATGTTCCCAATTTTGGGTCACTTCCAGTCCCCGATGAAGGGATGTGGAAAATCCTGTTGGATTTACGCTAGGATTGTTAGTAACCATGTCTGAGGGGTTTGTTTCATCCCTAGATAGTCTTCTGAGGGAAGGAATGTTGATTTCCCTATATCTCCCTCAAGACTTAGATTTGGCTCCCTTTCCCACAATTCTAGACTGGCCTAACCTTGCCAAGTTACCTGATTTCAGTTTTCTCATTTGATCAGGGACACATATATCAAAAATTGCTTTAAGGTTGATGCATAACTGTGTTTATATACATAAATTGTGGGTGTTTAAATGAAATGCTGATATTTCTGTTTGCAGTGTCACTCAGAGTGCCCAGTAAGTATGAGTTATTAATAAAGAACTACAATGCTTAATTGAAAAACAGAACCTACTGTTTGCTTGCAGCTTTAAAGCTCAGCTCTGCCCAGCATTGCCCCTCTCCCATCCCAATTCACACTGCAATGGTTTGGAGTGAGAAACTACAACAACAACACAAAACCCCAAATATGTCTGTTGGTCATCTTCTAACAATAGTATGAAGGTGAGGTATTGGTAGTAACAGGTGGAGTGCCTGGTAAGTGAGGAGCCCTTGTAAGAAAAAGAACTTATTCTCCCTCTAGATTCTACCATGGTGTTTGTTGTTGGTTGTTTTGTTGTTGTTGTTGTTGTTTTGTAAAGGAACTCTTAGCTATTGCTAGGTCTTAAGTTCCCAAGTTTAAGTTTCACCATTTATTGGTATCCAACAGAGAAGCAGAGGACTTTTATTTGGAAATATTTTTGGAAAGGATTCCACAGAGCCCAGGCAGCATTCACTGTACTCTGGTTTAGGAGATTTTCACCTTTTCTGTGCTCTGTAACTAGCTGGCACTCTTCCAGCTGTAATTTAGACTTAACATGAACTGTGGGTTGTTTTTTTTTTCCATTTAAATTCACAGTGATATTTTTTCAAACCAATAATTTCTTTTATTGTTGTTCTAAGTTTTAATTTTGCATATGTTCTTATTTTTTTTTTTATTTTTTATTTTATTTATTTTATTTTTTGGTCTTTTCGAGACAGGGTCTCCCTGTAGCCCCAGCTGTCCTGGAACTCACATTGTAGACCAGGCTGGCCTTGAACTCACAAAGATCCACCTGCCTCTGCCTCCCGAGTGCTAGGATTAAAGGCGTGCGCCACCACGCCTGGGCATATGTTCTTATTATTTGTTATGTGCTCTCTAGCCCCTACCTGCTTATGGTTAAAAAGAGTACATTTTATCAGTAGTGTTTAGTGGTATTTAAACACTTCGAATAGTTGGTCAATTTGCATTGATTCATGAAACCTTTACTATTCTCATTATAAAGGTCATCAGGAATGTCAGCCACCCCACCACTGCTGTATTTAAATTACAATAGGAAAAGCCTCCACACCTTCAAACACCCCAATTTATGTTCTTTTAATCAAACAACTGCAGGCAGATGATTGTCATAGGAAATTCATTAGGAAAAACAAGGTTCATTTGGATAGAAATTTTAATTTGGAAAGAAATTTTATTTTCCAAAAACCAAAGGGTAGAAAATTCTAGATGCAACCTTATCTTATTACTATCTATGAGTTATGACCAAATAATCTTTGTAATCAGCCAAGTATGTGGACAAGCATAGTTGTTTAAACATTTGAACAGCCAGATGCACCTTATGGTCATCTGGCTCAGTTTACTAATATGGACAATTATTTTGTTAGTGTGAGAGGGTCATTCTTTTCTGGGAACAAAGATGAGCAAGACTGACAGTGACCTCTAAAATCAGATAAATGTTTGAATTACTGTTCTCTTTATATATAATGATAGTGTTGGCAAAAATTTGGTTCCCTTTCTTTGAAACTAAGAAAGAACTTCACATTGAAAAATGGGAGAATAAATACCAAAAATATCAAACACAAAAATATTAAAAGATATGTTGGAGGGCATAGGGGACTCAGAACCAACTCCAAATATAGACAATTGAAGTGAAAGCTTGATCAAAGGGCAAGGATTTGAAGTATATTGGTCTGGGCCTCAAGTCAAGACTGGCCCAGAAACAAACAAGAAAGGCTTCAGACGGGTATTACCTGCCATTCTAGTTGACTGGTTCATGGTCCAGTGGAGGCCAGAGTGTGATGGTAGTAAGTGCCTAGGGAGACTTGTGCTCTTCTTTTTCATAGATCTTCAGAGGCTGCTATGATTTGTTCACTCTCTTCTTTCTCACTTTATTTATTTATATTTATTGTGTGTGTGTGTGTGTGTGTGTGTGTGTGTGTGTGGTGTGTACATGAGTCACAATAAGCATGATAAGCATGTGGGGGCCAGAGGATTGTCTTTTCCAAGACATGGGTCTTGGGGATGGATAGAGCCCAGGTTATGGGGTTCGGCAAGTGCCCTTACTCATCAAGCCATTTCACCAGCTGATTCATGAATTTTTTTCTAAGATTTATTTTATTTGAAGTGTGTTATCTGTTTGTATCTCTGTGTGTCTCTGCATGTGACTGCAGGTGTTTTCAAGGCCTGAAAAATTTCGTGGAATCTCCTGGAGTTGTAAGCTGCCCCATGTGCGTGTTGGGAAGTAAACTCAGGTCCTCTGCAAGAGCAGTAAGTGGTTTAATCCACTGAGACATCTTTCTGTCTTCCCATGATTTGTACTTTTAATTTTTACTAGTAACAATATTTTAATCATTATTTTTATTTAATTTTATGTGTATGAGTGCATGAATGTGAATGCACCCATGTCCTGCAGTGCCCACAGAGATCTGAAGAGATTGTCAGATCCCCTGGAACTGGAGTTATAGACAGCTGCCATGTGGACAGTGGGAACTGAATCCAGGTCCTCTGCAAGAGCACCCAGTGCTCTTAATTGCTGAGCCATCTCTCCAGCCCCTGTTTTTTTTTTAATTGAATTTTTGAGATTCACATCTTATATAGTTTGATGATATTTAGACCCTCTTGCCTATCCACACCTCCTTCCACTGCCCCTACCAAATTGAATGTACTCTCTTATGTATAACACAGATTGTATTTGTGTCCCCAAATGTTCTTCAGTGTGGGTCCATCTAGTGGACCCATGAAGAATCTCATCCATATAAGATACTATCTTTCCCCCCTTAGTAGCTACCAACTGCCAAAAGTTCCTAAGATTGGCTTGGGATTGATTACTTACTCATTTCCCCATGTCTAGGCTAGGATTTTTATAGCACTGCCCTGTCAGTCAGTCATGTATCACACTGCTTGAGTCACTCGGAATTTAAAAATACTTCTAGCTCATCGTCAACCTCCCAACTTCTCTCATCAGACGTTAGGATACATTGATTCTTTGTCCTCATTTTCTTCGTCACCTTAGCATCCATCTAGAACATACTGCAAAAGATAAGGAATTTCTACAAATGATGGATCTGACAGAAGACATCTCTTGCAGCAAAACAAGAAACAAAACAACTGCACCACATAAAGTAATTACAGAAATATGGGCTCTGAGGTGCAGAAAGACCCTCTAAAGAAAGGCAGATTCATGCATTAGCACAGATACCAAGAAGAGAATTATGATAAGCAGAAGTAAAAGCAGAAACAGCTGTCATGTTTCTAAGCTTATTAATAACCACATAGAGAATACTTCATGTGGGCAGTGAGATGGCGCCCTCAGAGGGTAAAAGGTGACTGCTGCCAAACCTGAGTATGTGGGTTGGATCCCCAGGACCCACATGGCAGAAGAGAACCTACTCCCACTAGTTTTCCTCTGACCTCCACACAAGGGCCATGGTGGGCATGGGCCAGCACATATATTACACATATACACTCACACATGTACAAAAAAAAAACAAATAAAGTATAAAGCTGATTTTTTTTGAAGCCAACTACTGTGCTACTCCTGAGTATAAAAGTTTTCACTCGATTCTCTCTCCTGTATAATATTTGTTATGGTGGCATGTTTATGTACAATATAAAATATTTTCCATCGTTCAAACTTTAACATCATTGTTACACTTTCTTTTAAAAAAGGTTTCTAATAATAAAAAAAAAACCTCTTCAGTAGTAAGTTTTTAAATGTTAGGAGTTTATAATTTTTTCTTCCAAAAGGTTTTGGTAAGTCTGTTAAAAATAATCTGCTATCATTTTATATTTAATAAATCTAAATTTGTGTTTGGCTAAAGGCAGAGTTCAGTTATAAGATCGTAACTGTACCAAATTCTCTTTTCTGTCTGTTACAGACGTTTTTTTGGCACTTCTAGAAAGAAAAGAAACAAATGGATCACATAATAGTGCAAGAGAGATCAAAGCAATTCCTTCTGTCAACAGTAGCAATTCATGCAAATCTCTGAACACCAAAGGCTTCATCAAGCTAAAGAAATGTCTGCAAGAGGATCCTTTTGAAAAACATATCCTTGAAAGTGGAATCAGCTTCTCAATTTCATGCATAGAGCTTTATAAAATCTTATGTATGTAGAAGAGTGGAATTAAGATACATCGAGCAACTAAATATCATATCTCAAATGTAGGGGGGCAAGACCTGTGTCCCATTATTCTATGGTGCTAGGGTCCGGATGTGTGGGCCCCTGAGCTAAGATGCCCTGGACTCTGAATTCCCTCTTGGACACTTACATACATTTCCAACAGTGTCTGGCCTGCCATCTCAATTAAATGTCACTGTCATTTTGCTGATGAAGAAATAGAAGCTAAGGTGTACACTGATCTTAATTCATATAATTATTAAGTGCAGCTGGGCTTCTTATAGGGGTTTGTCTGAAGCACTAGTGATTTCCTCTACTCTCACCATTTAAAATGAGGGTCAGTGAACCACCAGCATCAGTGTCATCTGGATACTTGCTGGAAGTGCAGAATCTTGGGAACAGGTCCAGAGTCACAGTCAACATTTGGTGATTCCTATGCAAAGTGAAGCTCAGAGTGCTTCAGGTACTGCCCCTGCCTAAGCCAACTTCCACCAAGGGAAGGGTGGCTAAGACTCTTCTGGGTGAGCTCTTTGCTTTAGAGAATCTTGTACCCTAGGTCCCTAGGTGGGGCTAGACTTTTATACACACTTCTGTTCTCTTCAATGCCAAATGATCTACCTGGGTACCTCCCAATCCCCTTAAAATTTTTGTTAAGTACCCCAAAGCAGATATGTGTATGGTTCTGAGCAAAATTCCACGGAAGCATGCCTGAATAAAAGAAATGGCAAGAAAATGCCAACAAAGAATGCAAGAATCAACATAGTCCTTTAGAAGTGAGGAAAAATGCTGGGCGTGGTGGTGCATGCCTTTAATCCTAGCACTTGGAAGGCAGAGGCAGGTGGATCTTTGTGAGTTCAAGGCCAGCCTGGTCTACAGAGTGAGTTCCAGGACAGCTGGGACTACAGGGAGACCCTGTCTCAAAAAGACCAAAAAAAAAAAAAAAAGTGAGGAAAAATGGCTTAAATTGTAGAGTCAGACAGAGTTCCATCCAAATTTTAATTATATCACTTGACATTTTTTTGGTGAAGCAAATTATTTAGCATTACCAAATCTTGGTTTTGTTCTTTAAAAAATTGTAATCTTAACAGGTATAATTTAGGGTTGAGAAGGATAAGTAAAACAAAGCTATGAGTCAGTACCTGATATATAATTAATAAAATTTCAACATATACAAAACAGATTGACCTTATTTCTGGTCACGTTAAAGGATCTTTGGCAGAATTACATTTAAAGGAGTAACATAAAATGTCTGCCACTCACAGAGAGCAATTGGCTGCAAACTGTAGTTAAAGGAATATCTTTTATATTTAAAGACCAAAGCAATCACTTTTATGTAGAATGAGCCCCAGGAGGGCTCTGTTACATAGCACCAGTTTCATTTCAGTTTGAACAAATATTTGCTATGAGGCTCACCATTAGGGAATTGAAAGAAATGTCATTTCATCATGTGACTTAAAAAAAAGTGCTGCTGCAATCTGAGGAGGAATTTTTATTTTATGCCCCAAATTCTTTATGTGGGAACATAGAACTAATTTTACTTTTATAAAATGGAAGACAACAGGGAGAAACTTTCTTTCCTTCCATGAAGAGAGTATCTGCCTTTGGCAAAGGAAGGTAGACTGCACAGTAATAAAGGCAGAGAACAGGGTGGGTAGACCTCCCTCAGTTCCGGTTCTCAGGACCACAGTGAGAAAGACACAATAGACATGCCTTTCAAGTAGCTGCAGCTGTTCTGCCCTGTGGAGCACCCACTGAGTTAACGGACAGAATTCCACATACATGGGAAATCCTCAGGGCCCAGAGCCTAATTAATTTTCTGAAATCTATCAAAAATTGTAGAGTCATGCATATAAAGGCTACATATATTGGGAATTAAAATAGCTTAAAAATAAATTGAAGAAGGAAAGTACATAGAGCCTAATTTGTCTTTTTCTCAGAGTCCTGTGGTCCCTTGGGATTAAACTTAAATACATCCTACTCCGCCCCCATAGTTTGGCTTCAGTTATTTCAGTTTGCTGTAGTTTGGCTTACTTGAAGTTGTGTCTCATTGTGGTGTGTTGTTTAGGTGTTCATGAGGACACACTATTCCTACACATTCTCTCTTGATTCTTTTTTTCCTTTTAAAGGAATGAATAATATTTAATCTGGCTAAAAAGTGAGTCTTGCACAGAGTCCACATAACTTTTTTAATTTTCTTGCTAAAATGAGTTTACAGAGAGTTGGCAGACTGAAAATATATTTTACTCTCAGGTCTTTTTTTCACTCCTTAGTTGAAGTGTAGAGATGTGGGACTGTTGCGGCATGGACAGCATCTCTATACCGTCTATAAAATTTGGAATAATTCTTGTCGAGTATGCTCTGGAGATTTAGTTCTAGATTTTCTTCTCTTTGGGAAACCCTGGCCTCAGTCATCACTAGGAGTTAAAGAAGAAATCATTAAACAATTCTCTTGTTCATCGATTCTGGTCTCCTGTAGAATAGAACAACTAACCACTGCAGGATGGAAGCCTGTAAAAAGGTCTGACGTATTTTTTTGCATCCCCAAAGTTCATTTGCACAGACTTGACTGGGTCTGTGACTGGTGCTAGCTCTCCTGCTTTCATCACTCAGCTTTTCTTTTGGTTATTTTCTTGTCTTCATTTAGTCCACCTCTACTGAGACTTGATACCCAGAGTTAGCCCCAGCGATCCTTTAGAACATGGTTTCTACTCTGTCTTTCATAGCATGCAGCCATCTTATAGTGTGGCTTCACTGACTAAAATGGAGCTGGTGAAGAGCAGGAGAGAGGAAGCTCTGACTTGGCCAGGAGGAATGAACTTCTTGGATGATTTCATGATCATTCTGAGACCTCAGCCATTTCTTGATCTCCAGTAATTTATTTTGAACGAGACTTGAGATTCTTCTTTGACTCATTTGTTTTATACAAAGATAGCAAGCAGGGCCTTAACTGCTGCTGCCTCACAAGCTTGGATAGAATTGCTTTGCTCTAGTATTTGCAGTAGGTGACAGGAAGGGGATAGATAGTGGGGATTCCAATAGTGATCTATACTATTAGATCTATCCTATTAATGTTCAGAGTGAATTCATCATGCCTTCTCAAATGAGCAGGTTTCTGAATTTTCCCCTATAACACACTATACAGTCACCTTCCAATGCTTTTGAGATGATAAAGCTATATTCAGCATGGAAAATATCATACTTTATCAGTTCTGAATCACGGTATTTTTACTTTCTGGCTTCTAAAACAAATGTTTCTTATGATGTTGGTTCATCAGTTCAATTGCCAGTAGTTTTTTTTTTTTTTTTTTTTTTTTGGTCGACAAGGCTGGCCTTGAACTCACAAAGATCCACCTGCCTCTGCCTCCCAAGTGCTAGGACTAAAGGCGTGCACCACCACGCCCGGCTTGCCAGTAGTTTTTTACTTTATAACCAGCCATCTTAGATTTGAAGAATTAAGAATTATTCTTTTCAAATCTAGAATTTAATAGGAATATCAGTCCTAGTAATCTCTGTTCTGTGCTCCAAAACCAAAAACATTGAAAGGAAAATTGAAAATATTTTGACACTGTAGTATTTTAACCTATTGTTGTCTACTATGAGCTGTTGGTCTGAGTTTTCTCTTCTTTTTTTTTTTTTAAATTTTTGAGACAGGGTCTCCCTTTGGTCCCAGCTAGCCTGGAGCTCACTAGGTAGACCATACTGGCCTTGAACTCACAGAGATCCACCTGCCTCTACTTCCAGAGTGCTGGGATTAAAGGCATGTGCCACCACAACCAGCTAAGCTTTCTTTTCTTTATCCTAATTGAAGTGTCCATAATATATGTGATTTCTTATTCCAAAGGGAAAACTATCATTGACTGATGGATCATAAATGTCTACTTCCGAGAAAAAACATAGCCTGCATCGATTGATGCATCCAATCTGATCAGTTGCTGCTGAGGCTCTGAATTAACTGTGCCATGACTTATTCCTACTAGAGACATATCACAAAGCAAAGCCACTGTTCCATCAGTTAGAAAGCACATACATCAGACTGTCTTCAATATGTTCTAAGGTCTCATTATAGCTCTTTGCTGATTCTTCATGTTTAATCTTTGTCTGTATTTGTCTTAAGTTTTGAATAAAATTGAGAGCGAAGAATGTGAGATGAGATGTTTATTGAATACCAAACATTCCAAATCTTTAATGGTTATTGACCAAGCAGGAATGGAAACTGGGACTCAAGAAATAAAACTCTCGTCCACACAGTGAAATCTGCTCTCTTCTCTCTAGATACATAAACCTTATGTGTTGGCTTTGGCATCAGTTTGAACTTTGTCATTCCGATAAAGTCCTTGAAATTCAGTGGATATAACTCCCTTTGCAAGAAAATATCTACAAGTGTATTTATCTGGTTATAAATAAAATACTTATTTTTCCAGCTGGCCTATCAGAAGAATTTATTTATATTTTTGTTGTACATTATTAGCCCATCACAAAAATCTGTGAACCATGCACATAGTTAAAACATCTTTCCTAAGTTTAAAAATATACTAACTAGAGAAACATTCATAGCTCTTTACTTCAGAACATTTTCACTGCACTGTTGAAAGAGTCTTGGTTGAACAGAGAATTCCTCTTGAACTTTCTTTGGGAAAATTTAGTTAAAACTTTCAACTCTTAAACTCAACTCAGTAGAGTTTGCTGTTCAAATAAATGCATACCTACTATAGTTACTTTAAGGCAAAACTTTCTTCACATTTTGAACATTCTTAAGATTATATATGTCCTACAATTGATGGTAGACATTGCTGAATTAATAATGTTCTTCTTGTTTGTGGTTAAAATAATGAGGAGTCTCCCAAGCAGAGCTATTGCAACGGAGTATTTTAGAGCAAAGATAACCATTTGTTGACTGCTTACCCTGTCTCAGATACTTTCTCAGTATCTTCCACACCTTATTTAATATTCACAAATACATTATATAATAATGATTACTACATCATTTTTGCAGTCAAAGGGTGGCCTGAAGAATTTGAGCTTAACTTACACAAGCTACTGAATGCAAATATTAGGGTGTTTAGTAGGTCTAAAAGTAAAACTTGACCTGCTCAAAGTTGAACAGTGAATCAACTTGAAAACTCAGATCCACTTTATCTAAAACCTTTCATTGGGAGAGTGTTATGCTCTGCCTGGCACTTACAGAATAGGAGCAAAGTTAGACTAATAATAGTATTAGATAGGAATCTTATCTTTCTCCAAAGCATTGGTCTACTCAGGCTTTATTCAAGATTCCTGCAAAGGAGGTTAGTAGGAGACAGCTGTTACCAGCTGTGAAGCCTATAAACATCACATCGATGCCTGTCCCAGAAATCTCTCTCTATTGGTGCAGCAGTAGCACTTTTTTCTTGGTAGTAATCAACCGATGTCTAATTGGAATTAAGGCTCTGATTGTGAGGAAACTTGCATGCAGTACTGTAAACCTAGCCAAATACACATGGCTGGAGAGCTCATAGATACTAGAGAAAAACCTACTTTGCCATATCCCTAGACCAACATAATTTCTTACTTTATTCTCAAATGTATCCTCATATTTACAGACAAGTGTACCTTTAACCCCACCATCAAAGACGGTTCTTTTTGCAACAGATGGGAAACTATTACAGAGTTCCAGAACAGGTCAAATGCAGAGCATGAGTGTCTGTGCAGTGCTTAACCCTAAGTGACACATCTACAGTACAATAGCTACGCGTGGGATGAAGGCATCTCTTAACTCTAACCAGAGAAGTTTCCTTATGTAGCAGATGGTGATTAACACATAGACCTACAATTGTCCTGTGTATAGAGAACAAGAGGATGCAGAGTTCTTAACACGTAGACCTACAATTGTCCTGTGTATAGAGAACAAGAGGATGCAGAGTTCCTGGCCTTGTATAAGTCAGCTATTTCATATTTCTGCCTTTCAAATTTCAGGAATCATTGCAGAAGAGGAGGCAGAAAAATTGTAAGAGACAGAGGTGCTAGATGACCACAAAGAAATAGTCTTCCAGACAGCTGGATATTTTATTCATATGAATTCACAGCAATAGTTAAAGCATGCACAAGTATCAGGCAAGTTCAAAAGAGACAAAAATCCCAACATAGACATGTGGAAATGGGTAAGAAATCCCAAATGAAACTAAGGAACTTTTGGCAATTGATGGTTGCTGGGAGGGGGGAAAGATAGTATCTTACAGGGTTGGGACCTTGGTGAGCCCAGTGAATGTGGATCCACACTAAAGGATACAAGTCATTCCTATTATGTGAATACACACACATGTATGTATGTGTGTGTGTGTGTATATATATATATATATATATATATATATATATATTCATTAAATTGGGCAGGAGCAGTCAGGGGAGTTGGGGGAGGAGAGCACATCTAAACACCATCAAACCATAAGTGAAAATTGCAAAACTTCAATAAAATGTCAAAAAGATTTTCGCAGATTTTGGTGGATATTAAAGAAATGAATAAATATTGGAGGGATGTCATGAGCAATTAAGGAGCAAGTTCTGAGTCAAGAATGAAAAACAACAGCTCCAGGTCTGGTTCAGGGAAGGACCTCAAGTTATTGCCTTGCTGCCCATTGCAGGTGCATCACTGCCTCTTTTGCAAGTGGGCTTCTCTACAATCACCTTTAGCATAATCTCATAATAAGACTATATAAAGTAAAGTAGTTTGTAAATCATGGATAATAGAAATATTTGTCATTACTCACTTCTAGTAAATTTAGTAATAGTGTAGTCACTGACCAATGGTCTTTTCTTGCAGAACTTAGGGCTCACAATGGTGTATGGAAGAAAATGTAGAATCATATTATGATAACCTTGAATGAAATATTTCACAGTTCATGCTGACTTTTAATTAGTAATAATTAAACCAGACTTGCTACTAAATATAGCCACAACTTTTATTTTTCTGCATGTGCATGTTTGAGTGTGTGTTTGTGCACATGTATGTGGGGCCAGCACACAACCTCAGGCATTAGCCTCAGAAATACTGTCTCCGTGGAGGTTGGTTCTCTCATTGGCCTGGTGCTCACCAATGAGGCTAGACTGCTCAGTGCACCCTAAGAATCCTCCTATCTCTAGCTTTTCAGCACTGGGATTACAAGCATACTTGGCGCCTCCAGCATTTACTTATTTATTCACGTACTAGATGTTTTTCTGTTGTTTTGTTTTGTTTTCAAGACAGAGTCTTCATCTGTAGCGCTGGCTAGCCTGGAAAGTACTATGTGTAGAAGTTACTTGGGAAATAGGAAAGAGTTCTTGTAACAAAACTTTACAAATCAAAATTTTACATAACCTTGTAAACCAAGTTAATCATGCTCTGGGAACATACAGAACTATGTCCTCCCAAGACAAGCAATGCAATCAGTCCTGCAATGATTTGAAATCCCAATATAACTCTCACAAGCTAAGTTGAATGCATAGCTTTAATCTTATACCATGTTTTCTATTTGTGACTCAGTTATACCCCTAACTCAGAACAATATGGGTGTGCATGAGATGTAATAGTGATGAGGTTGAAAACAGCAATATGTGACAAACAGTAACTTCCCCACTGATGTTGCAAGCAACGTGGGAGCATACAATGATGGAATCTGTCTCTGACTTTGTGTGCTCTTCTGAGTCAGTAGGCTCAGAAAAACAACTTGTTCCATTATAAAACTGTTATCAAAGATTGCTATGCCCTGTTGTATCATGCATGATATGCAGTTCAATTAGTAAGAAAGGAGCCTGCTGTTCGGGGGTAGGAGAATAGGCTAGAATAGAGCAGATCAAATTGAATGGAGAACATGATTCTGAGAACACTTCTGAGAAGAATGAGGACACCTCAGAGCAAGACTGGGCCCAGTTTCAATTAAATTATTCTTAGAGCGAGGCTTCTCATTAATGCGGCACCACCACAACTATGTAGACCAGGCTGGCCTTGACCCCACAGGGAAATGCCTGCCTCTGCCTTCCAGTGCTGGGATTAAAGGAGTGCACCACCACACCCAGCTCTCAGCATTTTTTCATGGGTTCTTGGGAATAAGCTCCCGTCTTCAGGTTTGTGAGGCAAGCAATTACCAACCGAATGATTTCCCTAGGGCCCTAGGTACAGCGGTAGCTCTCTCTGTATCTTACATAAATTGAGTCCCAGGCACCAAACTTAAATATGTCACATTGAGCTCTTAGATAACCTCTCTGGGCCTCAATATTATTTGAAAGTTGGAATGCCACTTTCTACACACCTTAAAAATATTTATAAGTTTTATTGTATGTGTATGAATGTTATGCCTGCATGTAAGTGCACCCGTGTCATACAATGCCCAAAGAGGACAGAAGAAAGCAATGGATCTCCTGAAACTAGAATTACAGCTGGTGGTTAGCCACCATGTGGGTACTAGGAATTGAACCCAGGTCTTCTGCAAGAACAGCCAGTGCTCTTAACCACTGAGCCATTCTCTAGCTCCTCTATACACTTTTTAAAATTGAGTGGTGTAAGGAACCTACTGTAACTGGACCTACCACAGTAAAAGGTTTAACAAATCTCAGCTATCTACAATTTCCTGACCAGCTTTAAGGACCCATCGCCTTTCTAGTCTGGCTACACACTGCACAGTAGTGTAGCAATTCTGGTATTGAACATCTGAATATGACATTCTGGCACCATGAATGATAGAGAAAATAATTAACTACAATTTATGTTCTTGTAGAAATTACATGTGGTCTAATTTCTGCCAAATCAATTATTTTACCCATTTAGCTCATCCTGTCTGATGCATTATAGAAAGCAATGAACTAGCATTTTCAATTTTATAATGTGTAAGTTGTCAGTACATTTTAATCTATAAAAATCAACTTAGTCTAAGTAATTGTTCTGGAGTAACCCCAATACCATCCTTTTCTGTAGATGAGTCAGCATTATTAACATCACTACTTTATTTCTGTGGCACTGGTTGGATGCTTAATTTCTTCTGTCATTTAAATGGAAGTGGATCTTTGAGTCTTTTGCAATCCGCACCATTTTATCTACCTGCTATTTCTACCTTCCATGTTTGTTATATTGTCACCTATTCCTCTAAGTTTTGCTAAAACTCTCCTAAAAATTTATCCCAAGCACTCTTGGTCGACTCTCCCTTTAATATTCTTCACCTGAACCTTTTCTCATTTGGGGCAGGCAGTTTGGATTAGAGTCTGTAGGGAGACTCCCTGAGTCCAGTGATTTTGAAACTTCTATATGACCTTAGGCAACAATGTGCTCAATGTATATGTTTCCTCCTCTGTGGAACCAGTGATTGAGATAATTAAGTGGGTTGATGAGGTTGATCCATAACACATTTTGCATAACTATTTGCCATGGTTACAATTATGTTCAGTGTTTCTAACCTCTTACTCTTAGTTACCGATACTGTCAGCTGTGTTTGTAATTTTGCCATTCCAGTAAATTTGATGGTGGGAAGTATAGCCATACAGCATTGGGAATAAGTATGGACACAGAGCAAGAGGGAGAAAGACCATGAAAGAGCCACAGTGAGGTTAGAAAACTTAGGAAGAAAATATGGGACAATGTGTGTAGTAGGTGGAAATCAAAAGTGTCAGAAATCTGAGAACAAGCATTGATAAGAAATACTTGACAAAGCCAGCTTAGAAAGTATCGCTAGCCAACACATTGCACTGAAAGAAGGATTTCAAAGCAGCAATAGAAACATGTAGGTGGATGGAGCAGTGGACAAAGAAAGGACAACAAAGAAAGGACAGAGTGTCCATTTTGTGAGGATGCTGGAGATAAGTGTGGGTCTGGAAGAGGTGAGCAAGTTTCATCCATCCTGGAAGAACAAGGAGCTTGGTTATACAAATTCCTCACTGCATTATCAGGAAGGAAGAAGAGCTCTTGCATGGCTTCTGTAAGAAAGGGTGGTGGTGGTAAATAAGATGAAATGAGAGAGACAATGAGTGTGCATCTTTCATAATGGTGAGTAGTGGAAAAGCGAGTAGGCAGGGAGTCAGGACACCAAGACTTTCTGCATTCCAGGCTGTCCCAAGAACCAGAGATATGACCTCAAGCCAGCCCCTAATGTTACTATCATTATAGGAGCGATGCTCTGTGGGCTTTCTACAGTCTGGTCTGTCCTTAAATCCTGATGCTGATGTATGTCAAGATGAAGACTGGGTAAGTAAAAATATGGGTGTCAGACAACTTTTGAAGTAAGGAAAATAAAAGGAAAAATCATCTCTAACTAGTAAAAATCATCTGTAACTAGTAATGAAAATTAATGAACTGATACCATGAAAAGATGCACGGATAAATCTCACATGCTGTTTGAAGCCAGACACAAGAAGTGGTACAATACTATTCTGGGATTACATGAGCTTCAAAAACCAGGAAAAACTTCAGTCAAAAGTCAGAAGGTAATTTATCTTGATCTGGATGGAAGCTACACAAGTGTGTGCAGAGGTCAAAATGATGACACTGTGCACTTCAGAGTTGTTGCTTTTCTGTTTTAGGTTGTACTTCCCTCACTAAATCTTTCTGTCTCTCTTTCCCTCTCATTTGGCCATAACTTTATTTTACTTTATTTTGGGGAAGTATTGGGGATTGGCCCCAGAGCTATGTGTATACCAGACAAACACCAGGCCACTGAGTTATACACCCTTACCCCTTCTTTATTTTTATTTCTGAGACAAAGTCTTGCCAAATTGGCCAGGTTGGATTTGAACTTATCACATACCCTGGACTGGACCCAATCTGCAATCTTCTTGCCTAAACTTCCTGAGTAGCTGAGATTATGGGATGAGTCATTACACTTAGCTTTTTTTTATTTTTTAAAGGGGAAGACCTTCTTTACAAATAAAAAGTGAAGAACTGATAACCTCAGAACAAGGTAGTTTCTATAAGGTGGGACTCAGACAATGGAGAAAGGAATTCATGGATATGTTAATGGCTTTATGTGGGGAACAGTGGCTTTTCTTATAGATCTTTCCTTCATTTGTATTAACTTTTTTCATTTGTATTAACTTGATGTATATGTTTCAAATTCCTGGTTGATACACATACATTCAATAATGATTTTCACTGAGCTTTGCTAGGTGTGTCAGTGGTTCATGGAAGACATTCCAGGTTAATCTGCTGTGAAGAGAAGAAAGTGACCCAGTATCCAGAGTTACCTGCTTTGTCCTGTCTTCTTATCAACCAGGAATGCTCTAGTTTAATCTGTTTTATAAACTGTGGTCATAAGAATTAGTGCATAAACAAGATTGTACTCTTAAAATTGTTAGAAAATAATATAGGAACATAGGGCTGAAGAGATGACTGATGATTAAAGAGTGCTGGCTGCTCTTACAAAAGATCCAGGTTTGGTTCAGCATCCATATGGAGGTTTCACTGGTCTGTAACTATATGCAAATTCAATTCCAGGGGATCCAGTGCCCTCTTCCAGCCTCTGTGGACATTGCACACATGTGCTACAGTTACATACACATTCAGGCGAAACACTCAAAATAAAATAATTATTAAAATATCAAAAGATATACATAAGATATATCTAGACTATATGTGCTCTGAAAGTATCATTTTAAGATACACCACAAATAGAATTATGGGAACTTTTTACTCTAAATTTCATTTATCTTTACTATATTTGCATGTATTTATGAGACTAATGTATAAGAACATTTATAGAAGCCCTGAGAAGTAACACAAAATTTTATGTATGCTTATACTTCTCTTTATAATTTATTTCAAATTGAAGGTCTTGTGATTGGTGTTAGATATTGTAAATATAGATGACATAGTTCCTGTCCTTCAAGTAGTTCAAAAGCCATGACCAAGGCCCCTGAATTCAAACCATGGAGTTGTGTTTTCTATTGTGCCTATTAATGCTGATTTATTGTTCTTGTTTCCCTATAAAGGAAAAGTCTTCTGTCAGCAAAATTTCTGCCCTTTGTTGAGTTTCTAGAGTGACGTGCACATGAAAGAGGACTGAAAATACAACATGATTTTATGACTGTTTTATGGAGTGCATGTCCTACTCAGATTTTTTATTTATTCAGTTGGAGTGAGAGACGGAACAAGGTGCCCATGACGACGGCTGTTGTTATAGTCCTAGCCGGGACCCCACCAACTGGAGCTTCCTGTTCTCGTCACCTTTGACAACCACCTCTGCTTTCCCTCCCGGCAGGTTCATTCTCCTTCTCTACTCCATCTGTTCAGTTGACATGGATGACACTCATCGGCTTTTGTTTTCATACCTCCCCAAATTTAAATATTGTTCTTTGTTTTGTGCTTGCTCAGAACTTCCATCCATCACCAGTGTGGCTATTGCTGGTCTTTATCCTTAACAAGGTTTCCTTTTCCAGGGACCTAGTAGATCTGTTAGAGCTCTGAATCAGAATCAAACAAGTTTTAGAGCGGTGTGTGTGTGTGTGTGTGTGTGTGTGTGTGTGTGTGTGACACAGAGGAAGAGAGAGAGAGAGAGAGAGACTCTGACTGGACCAACTGTTGACTTCTAAAGCATAGCTTACTTTGATTAACACAACTCTCCACCCTTTATATTTCTTCATCCTCATGTACTTTTGCTGAGGTACATAAACTACCTAAATTAAAAGGAATATATTTAAAATATAGATATTCTAAAATTCTAAGATACTTTCTATTATAACACTTTCCATGAAAAAATTCTGATATGGGATATATGACTGTATCCTCTCATTGAAAGTCTCATTTTAAAAAACATATTTTAGCCGGCATGGTGGCTCATGCCTTTAATCCTAAAACTCGGGAGGCAGAGGCAGGTGGATTTTTGTGAGTTCCAGGCTAGCCTGGTCTACAGAGTGAGCTCCAGGGCAACTGGGGCTACAGGGAGACCCTGTCTCAAAAAGACCAAAAATATTTTATTTTTATTATTTTTGTTTTATGTGTATGAGTATACCAGTGTCCTACAATGCCTGTGGAGGTCAGAAGAGAGGACTGGATCCCACTGGAACTGGAGTTATGGACTGTTGTTAGCTGCCATGTAGACGCTGGGAATATGACCCAGGTAGTAGCCAATGCTCTTAACTGCTTCATTATTTTAAGTATCTTTGTTCTGTATCGATTTTTGCTCACAAACCATGCTGGCTAACCAGAATCAGGAAAAATGTCTCTACTTTATACCATAGCACCATGAATGATTTACCTGAAAATGAAGTTGTCTGTCATCTATGATGGGAAAACTGACACTCTGAGTAGCAAGGATCCAGTTGGAGCAGAAAGTGGAGTAGCACTGCGCATGGCTGAACTTCCATACATGGCCTTTGGTTCACTTTCAGCATTCGAATTGTCTGTCACCACAGGAGCCTCTGCCACTATTCTTTCCTGATAAGCCACGAATAAGTTTCTTTTACTGTCAAACTTTCCCCATAACATGGAATAAGAAGGAAATACGGGCTCATGGCCTTTACAATTTATTATCCTTTAGAGAATTAGTGTTTTTACTTTTTAGCCACAGAAACCTTTGTTCAAACAAAACATTATACTACGGCCAAGTATGGGAAACAGATAAGTGTCCAGCTGTTCTGGGAGAATTCAGGAGGGGCCACAGTCTGGGCTGGACCATCCCTCTGACAAGAGCCCAGAGGGCCTCCTCTTCCTCAGAGCAAGCTAAGGAGGATGCTGATTTAGAGCTGGACTCTGGCTGCCCCTTTAAGCTCTCTGAAAAGCTTCTTTACAAAACCCCTCCCCAGATTTCACCTCAAGTGTGATCTAATAGATAGGGGTAACCACGGGCTCAGACAACAGTTTGTTATCTTTAGGGCTTCTGATTTCTTGTGTAGCCACAGTTAAGAGTCAGCCCTTTGAGCATGGCTTCTCCCCTGGGAGCTTGTTACAACACTGCAGCTTAGGACTGTGTGCCAGGAGTGGGCCCAGCACCTGCATCTCCAACAAGCCCCCAGGCGATGCTTGTGGCTGCTCCAAGGAACACATTTTTGAACAGCGCTGCTCTGAAGAGCCCTGAAATTGGACAAGATCTATCACATCTGCTCACATATGAGAAGACACAGTTTTGGCTGGATTTTCTCTTTTAGAATGATTTTTCCTTATAAAATATATTTTTATGTCCAGAAATGCTATCATGAATGCTATCAATCATTTGCAGTGGGCTTTTGGGATCTTGGGTCAACATGCTGTTCCTAAATTGGACGACAGCATTTTACTGGACAAAAAACAAGTGGGTCCAGTTTTCTAAATTATAAGACCACTAAAATGACATAAGTGGAACATAAGTCATATTTTAGTGTTTTGTTTGTTTGTTTGTTTTCCCCTATAGGGAAACCTGGCCCTCCTGAGACTCATTGTGTAGGCCAGACTGGCCTCAATCTTACCGAGATCTATTTGCCTCAGCCTCTTGAGCGCTGGGATTAAAGGTGCATGCCACCATGCTCAGGTATAAATCTTATTTTAAAATAAATAAATGAACCAAAACCACATGGTCTTTAAAGTGAAGTTCAGTCCATGGGCTGTATGAGCATCCCAGAGCAGAGGACTGTGCAGTGTCACTAAGTCAACCTTGCCCTTCTGGCTGCTTCCCTATACCTCTACAGTATAGAGAGAGTTAGGGGGAAAGAAGAGGTGAAATGTTTGCTCTCTGACAATCATTGGGAAATTCAGCTTTACAAAAAGGAGTTAATAAATATGAAAGTCTAAATGAAGTTTGGGGGCTTGAGTAGACCAGATGTCTACCAGCTATCTGCTGGGACAGCTATAGACTTAGGGGCTGAGATCAGAGTGCATGAGCCTCAGGCAAGAGTTCACAGGCACCTCCCTAAACTGGAAGGCTTGGAATGAGATAGGCTACAAGGTCCAGGCAACAATTGCCTTTGTTAAACAAGAATGTAACAAGGCAGGGGTCAAGAATATATCCAAGACATTTCTCATTCCCTGCAATGGGTGCCCTTAGAGAGGCAAGGACTCAGAGAAGGGCCACTTTACCCAGGAATGATTGTTGACTGGTATGAGTTGAATCCCTCAAAGTTCATGAGCTGAAGTTCTCTCTACCCCACCAGTATCTCAGAAATATAGCCTCTATTTTGAAATATGTTTGTTGTAGATTTATCTATTATACTGAGCTCTGAGAATGGTCACTAATCTGACAGTTGTTCTTATCAGAAGGGTGAATTTGGATACTAAACAAACATATGAACAAAGAGTAAACATAATGCAAAGATGAGGGCAAAGACAGCAGTAGTGCTTCCCCAAGTAGTGCTTTCCCCAAGATGGGGAACCACTGAAGCACCTACAGACTGAAGCAGTGCTGGGAGCTTCGGATGTTACTTTCCAGGTCTCATCTCCACGTTTGGAGTGCATTGTTTCTCTGTGTGAGTGTGTGTTTCAATGCGTGATTCTTTATCTTTTAATAATAGTTTATTGCTTCTTGATTTTTGCTGGCCTGAGATGTTGTTCTAGCTTGTCTTCCATTGCTGTGACAAAACACTCTGACTGACACCAACTTGGGGAGGAAAGGGTTTATTCAGTTTACATCTCCTAGGTCACAGTTCATCAGTTAGGGAGCCCAAGGCAGGAACTCAGGGCAGGAACCTGGAGGAAGGAGCTGAAGCACAGGCCATGGAGGAATGCTGTTCACTGGCTTGCTCCCCTGACTCATGCCCAGCCCGCCTTCTTATACACTACACAACAACCTGCCCAGGGTGGCACTACTCATTGTGGGCTGGGCCCTCCCACACTGCTCGACCATCAAGACAATACTCCACGGATGTGGCCACAGGCCAATCCAATGGAGCCAATTTCCCAATTGAGGCTCCCTCAACCCAGGTGTGTCAAGTTGACACTAAAGCAATCCAGCACAGATGTTTTTCTGACTTTCAATTCTTTAGCTAGATGAGAAAACAAACCCAGTCCCTAGATGGTGACCAACCTCACTCCTAGATGGATAATGTTCCCACAATAACTCAAGAAGCAACAATACCTATAGTGATATGTCCTAAGGAAATCACCAGGAAATAAAACAAAAAGTAGCTAAAACTTGGCTCTTTGCTGTTAGCCCAGTCAGGGTGGCTGCTAGTTTTTAAGAAGGAACAGGAAAGAGTGGCTGAAGTCCCACTGCATCACTTGCTCTGCAGTCTAAGCATTCAGAGGCCAAGTTTCAAGGCTGTTGGGAGTTAAGATCGCAGGGAGATAAGAGATAATAGTTAAATGATTTGAGATGAGAATTTTAGTCAGAATACATTTTAATCATTCAAAGTGACCAGATGGTACAAAACTTACTCAAGATATTGCTAAGAGATGAGAAAGGACACAAAGAGAAAAAAAGTAATTATTCAAGTGTGACCAGAAAAAAGTGATTCATGATTACCTTCCACTGGGATGTACATAGATTTGTAGCTTGTTAAAAATAGCAGTAACATTAATAACAATATGCATTGCTAATATCATTACACACTTGAAAGTGTTTTCAGAGATAATTTTCATTAATTTCATTAATGACTCTCAGTAAGTGGGGGAATAAATTGATAGAAATTATGAACCTAAATGTCAGACTGGGTATAGTGGTACATGCCTGTCATTCTAGCACATGGGCAGTTGAGGCAGAAGGACTGAGGTCAGCCAGGGCTACATAATGAGACTCTCTCTTAACAACTGGCCTGGACAATATGTTCACTGCTGTAATAATGGCACAAACATAGGAATAACCAACTACTTTATAATTGGACTTAAGGTTTGCTTCATAGGATTGTGCCCACATCTGACATTGATATCAGTCCTAGACATCCCACAGACCATGGAAGAAAGTCCAATAAATTATTCTGCTAAATATACATAGTACTAAATTTATTTGTAATGACTTATTGTTATACCCATAGATAATGCATCCCTCAACTCTGAGCAAAGAAACACCCTTATACAGAAGATGATGATTAACACAGAGAAACACAACTTGCCAATGTGCAGAGAATAAGAGGCAGCAGATTGCTTCACCCCAAATAGACACCTGATGATCCCAGGCTCAGGGATCATCTTCTGTGAGGGGGTGGAAAGATCAGAAGAGCCAGAGGTGGTGGACAGCCATAAGGAGACAGTTTTCCATACAGCAGTCAGTTACTCGTATGAAATCACAGCATTGCTGACAAGATGCACAAGTCCCACATAAGTGCAAGCCAAACAAAACCCCAGCATAGACATGGGGAAATGGGTAAGAATCCCCAACATTATCTAGGAATTATTGGTAACTGATGACTGCTGGGGAGAGGAGATTTAGACCAAGGGTGAAACTCAGTAGATTGACCAGGCTCCCGTGGATGAACTCCCCATCGAGGGACATTTGGGTACACAAACCTGACTCTATAGGATATATATATATATATATAGTTATAATATTAGATATAATATATGTAGAGAGAGAGAGATTTGGTAGGACTTAGAAAGGGAGAGTGCAGACACAGGAAGGCTATCTAAATTAGTTCAAAATATGTTGTATGAAATTTGCAAAAGGTAAAAAATAAAAAAATTGAAACTGAAATTAAAGAAAAATAAGGAGGAAAAGAAAGACAAAAAGATACTGGAAAAGGAATGGAAGAAAAGATGAGAGAGAAAAGAGAGAGAGAGAGAGAGAGAGAGAGAGAGAGAGAGAGAGAGAGAGAGAACTAGAGAAGGGTAACTGGGTAACTTGCATAAAGCCACTCAGCTCCAATGGTTAAGAGCTGAGGTTTGACCTGCAAGTATGTGATTCACCTGGCCACTCTACTGCCTCTTGTACCTTACTTCAGGGCCTCAGGCCTCTTCCAGAAGTGCCCTTTTCTCAGGGGTCTCCTACGAAGTGCTCCCTCAGATTTATTGTTACAACTGCAAATATAAGGTGTAGCTATTATAGATGTCAATGACCTTCATATATTGAGAAGACCTTTAGGCTCCTTTGGAACGTCTGAAAACCAAGGCCAAGCCTCCATATTTCATACAAAAAATGAAATTATAATCTCAACTGTGAGAGCCTCTCTGATTCCAATTAATATAGCCTTAGTCATGATTCAACATTTTAGGAAACAAACAGGTTGAATGAAAAATATACTATCACTATGTTAAAGAAAATAAAGTAGAATATATAATTATCTGTATCACTGTTCTGATTAAATTCCAGTAGGAATTATTTTTTATAAGAATTTTTTTTTAATTTTATTTATTTCTTTTTTTGGGGGGGTCTTTTCGAGACAGGGTCTCCCTGTAGCCCCAGCTGTCCTGGAACTCACACTGTAGACCAGGCTGGCCTTGAACTCACAAAGATCCGCCTGCCTCTTTTATGTGTATGAATGTACTGTCTGCATGCAGGTCTGTGCACCCGTGTCGTGCAGTGCCACGGAGGTCAGAAAAGGGCATCGGATTCCCCTGGAACTGGAGTCAAAGACAGTTCTCAGCCGCCATGTGGGTGCTGGGAATCGAATCCAGGTCCTCCGCAAGAGCAGTCGGTGCTCTCAACCGCTAGGCCATCTCTCCAGCCCCTCCAGTAGGAATTATTAAATTAAAATAATAATGAATATGTCTTGCTGATAATACAGGAAGTATTATATGATTTCTTATCATCCTGAATATTTCATTTTTCTTACAATGGACATATATTTGTTTTTAAACCAGAAATGCATAAGCACTACCACATGCTGAGCATGAAAGAGCATGAGTATAACAGAGCAAATAACTTTAAGGAATTTCATTGGGAAGCTGCAAAAATATTTCCCAGTGTCCTCAGCAGTGTTGAACCTTTTATGCTTAGTAATTCCTTTTCTGCCCTTTTCAAATCACGGCGTCCACTCTGCCTCTGTTTTCATTATGACTGAAAGTTTCAAAGAAGATTTTGTAGCTTTTCTCTCATTTCTGGTGAACCAGATAAAAACAAAACTGATGCTTTTCCTACATATGTAAAGTGTCTGACTTTGAAATAACCTCAGGTTCCCTTCCAAACTCCTTTTTTTTTTTTTTTTTTTTTTTCCGAGCCATAGGAGAAAGTTATTGGAAAACACTGAATAGACTAAAACTACTGAACCAAAACGATTTGTTAGCTATTTATTTCTCTGTTAGTATTTCATAAATTGAAAGAATAAATGCCAGGATGATGTAGAAAGGGTGATGTTCCTTCATACCCAACAAACACAAGAATCCAGGCCACAAATCCAGACTAATCAGATATACATGTACAGTAGATTAATAGCTGTATATAGGTTAGTAATTTACTTCACCAGCCTGTGCCCTTTCTAATGAAGTTGATTTTCCTGAGGAAAATGCCCTGAAAGTCCTTTCTGAATCCTTGAGATGACTGTGTTTAGGAGGGAGCTACCATGATAGGTATAACAAAACATAGATTAGCCTGGGCGCTGGCCTAGTGGATTTTGAGAAAAGAAAAGCTAAATGTTCAATTTTATGGCCTTTTAACAATGGAACAAATGCAAGGTCTAGAGTAAAGATACAGTAGGTTATCGCAGAAGGGAACTGTTCATTACTGGCAATGGAGCTAATGAGAGGACATTGAATTTCCTGCAATGCAAATGATGAATTGTGACAAAAACAGTTATATTTGGAGTAAAAAATGACCCTCACTGACTTACAGGTTATAATATTTTCCAGCTCTCAGCTCTGGTGTACAGTAGGTACATAACAATTTCCATACATTATTCATATCAATTAGAACATCTTTATAAAGTAGTTATTACTATCCTTTTTTATATCTGTATTAACACACAGACTTAGAGAAGCAGCTACTATATCTAAATGTTGCCTCTTCCAACACAGGCAGCTCCAGCAGTTCGTTTAGGAATTTGACTTCCTATTTCCTCATCTGTGAAGTGGAGGTAATAGCTGTGCTCAGATCTAACACATTAGCTATTGCACAAGTAACTTCACACATTGCCTTTGTCATAGAAGTTGATAACTAAGGTTAGTAAGTGAAAATCAGGATAAAATTAAACTATATTTGGAAACTTTTTTTTAAAATTTGGATGAAGCATAATCAGGGATGGTAAAACTGATATAAGTTTTATGTTCATTTTCATTCATTCTCCAAACAGAAATAATGGAAGAGCGAACCAAATTTTCTATTATGACTGAGACATATTTTCTCTCTTAAAACATTTAATTTAATAGAGACTAAGGTTACAAGCCAATGACTGTTTAATATTTATCATACCTGAGTTCCTCTAACCTTCACTATTTATTATTATTTTTTATTTGTGTGTTTATATCTGCATGTATGTAGTTGCATGTGCTTGCTCTTGCATGTATAGGCCAGAGAAAAACCTGCTTTTTGAGGCACAGCCTCTTCTTGGCCTATACATCATCAAGTAGTCTTGGCTGGCTGGCCAGCAAACCCTGGGAATCCTCCTCTTTCTACTTCCAGCACTGGGAATACAAGGTGCATCCTTATGCCTACTTTTTCTACATGGGTTCTAGGTATTGAACCCAGGTCTTCATGCCTTCAAGGTAAGTACCAAATGAGCTGTCTCCCCAGCCCTAGACACTAGTTCTGAGTAAAATCATATTATAAAACAGCTCCCCTGGGTTTATACCCTTTCTAAAGAAATCAAAGTTCATAATTCTTTAAAATTGTATTTGTTTAAATTATGTGTATATGATGTGTGCTTGTGTGTGATTATGTGTTCATGTGAGTTACAGGTGTCTGTGGAGTGGAGAAGAGGACATTGGGTCCCCTGAAGCTGATTACAGGTGGTTTTGAACCATCTACCTGGGTCTGGAAATCAAACTCAGGTCTACTGCTAAGAGCAGTGTATGCAACTAACCACGGAGTCAATTTTCTAGCCCCAAGGTTCATAACTTTTAGAGCTAGAATGTAAACTTCCTCAAAGAAGGTATTTTCAGTAGTTTCCCAGGAAAGTACTTGATATATGAGAAAATACTCAATAATATTTATCAAGTGAGTAAAAGTTTTATAAATCAGTTCATTGTTCCATCCACATCATGGTGCTAGAGAATTGCACTACTGTTAGCAGAGACTTTTGGCTTGGAGGGCCAAGTGGTTTGTAGAACTCCCATTGATGGCAGGTCCTGGGCACTTGTCTGGAGAATTCTGGAAAAGGAAATAAACTGTCAGCTTAGCTTGGTTCTAGACTTTGGCAGAAGACACCACAATCATGAAGATTTGTTTCTGTTTCATCTTATCTACTTCTTAGATGAAGAAACTGAGGCACAGTAGAAAGTTACAAAGCCAAATGCAGAGGCCCTTCTACCAACAGCTGCTTTCTGACCAGCTGACTGAAAGGCCACCCTACTTAACTCCTCAGCACAAAACCTTAGCTGAAGAACTTGCCTGCTTCTCATCCCCCCCACCCCAACCTAACTCTCCTCCAGCAGAGTTACTCTTTTTCTTTTCCTGTTTCTTCTCTTCTTTTTCCCCCCTTTAATTTCACGTCCTTTTTCTTTGGGGGCTGTCAGTTCTCCCCAGAGACAATTTAATTGGACAGTTTTTTAAATGAGAAATGTTCTCAAGAATTTCTCTAAAATCTGTACAAGCTAACTGTCGTCTACTGCTGCAAAAGTTGACTGCGGTGTAAGTTACTGGGAATGTTGAGGGATTTGGCATTGCTAAGTTCTGTGTTGTCTGATGTATTCGTGTTGAAAGAGACCTCTTAACTGCGTTTGCACCTCCCCAGCTTCAAACCTAGACCCTGCCCTCTGATTTTTCTAGTCTCTCAGGCTATTTACTTAAGAGAAAAAAAAAGCCAGTCTCCACAGAGAAGGCATGGCCCTGACAGCAATAACCCTGAAGCCCCTTGATTAGTGCCACAGTGGCTTTAATGACAGCAATCTTATTTTAGAGAACCTTAAAATCCCTGCACAAGAAGGAAATCTTTGTGACTAAGGTTCCTGATGCTATCATTAAGGGGCACATCAGAAAAGTGACTGAGTTTTTGGCAACAGTCAGGCAACTAGTACCCAGTGACCATCACTGGATCAGATTAGAATCAATCAGCCAGCTCTCAGGTGATTGAGGGGGACTGGAGATCTGGAAGTCACCTCCAAGAAACTGATATTGCCGAACAGGGCAAAATGATATCTCAGTGGTGACCTCTCTAGGGACCAATACAAATAGGAAGAACAGAATGAATTTTAGAAACTACACAGAGACAGACAGGATCACAGCATTTTGTGGGTACAGAATAGTGCATACTCACTTCTGAGTCAATCTCTACCTCATTTTCCCTCTTTACTGTGTTTCCTCTTTACTATATTTTTCACAAACCCACTGAGATCACACATCTTTGATTCAGGCCTTGGCAACAGAGGTGAAGAAGAAATGACACAGGGTCCAGAATTCTTAGCCAACCACACAGCAGATTGCTAATCAATAGGAATGAAGCAGTGTCCAGATTCAGCTCTGGTTGCCCAACATATGTTGCTTTTTTTTATTTTTATTTTTTATTTATTTCTGTATGTGTATGAATGTACTGTCTGCATGCAAGTTTGTGCACCCGTGTCGTGCAATGCCGCGGAGGTCAGAAGAGGGTGCCGGATTCCCCTGGAACTGGAGTTCCCCTGGAATTGGAGTTTCAGACGGTTCTCGGCCGCCATGTGGGTGCTGGGGATCGAACCCGGGTCCTCTGTAAGAGCGGTCGGCGCTCTTAACCACTAGGCCATCTCTCCAGCCCCCATATGCTGCTTTCATTCTGCCTCTTTACACAATCTGTATAGAACAATATATTGGTAATTGAAAAAGGAGCTGTAGTTCCTTTTCTCAAATACCTGAGTACAATTTTGTTATTTTCTACTATTTAGCCTTCCAACCAAAAAGTTTTCTAGATTCAGAATGAAAGACTGATGTCTGATAGGCCCAAAGAAAAGGTAAAAATGATGGTGAAAATTATTAACAGTGTCCTGAGCCTCATCTCTAGACACAGCTTTCCTGGATGACCCTAGGCTAGATCTCTCCAGTGGATTCTATTTAAAAATTGTTGGTTAAGGGGCTGAAGAGTTGTCTTAGCAGTTAAGAGCATCATTGCTTTTCCAGAGGACCAGAGTTGGGTTTCTAACACCCAGGTCTAGTGTGTCACAGCCACCTCTAAGTCCCACTCTAGGGGATCTGACAGCTCTGGTCTCAATGTTCTCAACAGCCATGGCACCCACACACAGGTACACACACACACACACACACACACACACACAAACACACACACATACACACATATATATATATATTTTTAAGAGATTATTGGTTAAGAACTTGTATTGCAGGGTCATATTCATGCAGCTTGTATTAGCAACTTAACCTCTTATTTATTATGGTCCATAGACAAACTGTTTAATGTTGAAAAGTCATGTTTAACCTCTGTAAAAGAGGAAAATAATATTTACTTTATTGGTTGGTTATGAGAAATATATGGTGTGTATTAAATGCTTAACCCAGTCCCCAGGCTAAGAGACAGCTGGTTTACAGAATAATGCTTGTGGCCAAGGGCTTGGTTTAACTAATCAGGCTAAATAGAAAATAAAATACATATGGAGAATAAAATTCATGCTGCACATTTAAAGTTTAGGAAACATTATTTGTAGAAGTCTACTACCTTTCTACAGGGCATATGGGAGAACCCAGCCTACTTCAGAATAGAGGTTGGGGAAGAAGGGAATAAATAGAAAAGTATTGTAGGATAGATGGTTAGTCTATGAAGTATGGTGCTGGTAACGAAAAGCAATCCCCTCATCTGAATTTTCTGTTGGAATCTAGACGGGAGTGCTATACTTCATTGAAAGCAACTGAAAGTGGCCTCATTAAGGGATGTGATAGTGACACAGCACCACATCAGGGTAGCCAGTAGCTGGATAATGTGCACTGGCTGGATAGAGATATCCAAGTGCTCAAGAGCTGTAGAAGAGCGACTCAACACCCCCTGACTGGGTCAGATGAGAATGAAGACTCAGCAATTCTGGGGAGATCGCAGGAAGAAGTGGGGTCCCCTGGGAGAAAGAAAGAAGTTTCCTATGGAAATGACAACAGTTTACTAGCAGGTGACTTTGGATAGAATATGAAAGTGAAGTTCCAAAATGAGTAACTGAATTATAAGAATATAATAACCCCATTTTAATATCTGCCCTTGGAATTAGGTATGTTGATGGAACTTCCTACTCATGAAAAAAAGGAGCTTGTTAAATTGTATTTATGTTCTCCTGAATGTCCAAACAGAATACAAGATTACCTGAAACATTTTAAGCTCCAAATAGGATCAGTGTATACTTCATTTTGTTTACATATGTTCTTCACTTCATGGAACTTACATAAGCTCAGGCCAGTGCTTCTCCAAATTTTCATCCTTAACTGTATCTCTAAGAGCATTTATAGAATTTTTCAAGTTTCCCCTCCCACCAAGAAAATTTAATGCCAATTACTCTGTAATCTCCTTAGGTACTCTCTATATAGCTATGGATAGTAACAAAAAAATTTTTTTTTAAACTACTAAAGACCCAATTCTCACCCTTTGGGTTGTAACCCAGTCCCTATTGACAATCCTCAGGTTAGGCTGGTAGAAAAATAAGTTAGGAACAGGTTGAGCCTTAGTTCCTTAAGGATTTAACTCAGTTCAATAAATAGGGTGTAGGCACTAGGCATATTCTGGGGTGTATGGAATATGAGTGTTGTTCTTCAATTGGCACTACTGTGTGGTATGCCTAGAGCATTTTCAACATGTAGTAGCTGCTTTCTGTATCAAAATTTATGGTAATTTATGGACAACGGTTATATGAGACTTAAATTTTTCTTCTCTGATTTAAAATATTTTAGTCATAAAATAAGAACTTTCTTTTTTTTCTTAATTATTTTATTTTATTTACTTATGTGTATGAATGTACTGTTTGTGTGTAGGTCTGTGCACCCGTGTGGTGCAATGCCGCGGAGGTCAGAGGAGGGTCTTGGATTCCCCTGGAACTGGAGTTCTCCTGGAATTGGAGTTACAGACGGTTCTCAGCCGCCATGTGGGTGCTGGGGATCGAACCCGGGTCCTCTGCAAGAGCAGTCGGCGCTCTTAACCACTAGGCCATCTCTCCAGCCCCAAGAACTTTCTTTTATTAAATAAGACTTGTCGAAAATGTTAGGGACCCTAGTAGGCATCACCTCATGGAGGCCACTTCGGTTCTCGGACACATGTGGTAGCTGCTGCTGGCTGTATTGTTGTATCTACTCAGCTGGTCTTGTCATTTCTGCTCCAACTCTGCCACCAACAAACCAAGAGACCTGAGGTACTCCTCATTTCTGGTTTCTCCCTATCTTCTCATAGGGTGCAAACTCGAGAACTTCCCAAGTCTTCTTTCAGTAAGAACATTGAATGCTAAGATTCTGACATTTATTTTCAGATACACCATGTGGATATGAATTAGTGCTCAAAGACAGTAGAACAAACAATGTAACATTCTATTTTAAAAGAAAGCGCATCTTTATTTGAGGAATAAAAACCACGAATAAGGCAAATTCTATATTAGACAGTGGGGATTGGTTCTCTATTTTATATGTCATGTATTTCTCATCAGCTAAAACCATAGTCTTAGCTACTTTAATCTTTGGAGAACTTTCTTTTTCCACATTTAAAAACACATTTGAAGTTCTCCCTGAATTTATGAGTGTGTGTGTGTGTGTGTGTGTGTGTGTGTGTGAGAGAGAGAGAGAGAGAGAGAGAGAGAGAGAGAGAGAAAGAGAGAGAATACATGTGTATTTGTGCAGAGGCCAGACGTCAACCTCAGCTGTCATTCCTCAGTAGCCATCCACCTTGCTTCCTTTTTTAGTATATGTGCTGCTGAAGCGAGTACCAGCCACCTTGGTTCTAAAGGCTGGGACTTGCTTATTTGTCTAGATGGCTGGTAGTTTTCCTCAAGGAACCCTCCTGTGTCCACCTTGCCGGCCTGGGGTTATAAGTGCGCACCACCACACTCAACATTTTATGTGGATGGAGAAGATAAAACTCAAGCCCTCATGCTCATAGGCAAGCACTTACCAACTGTGCTAGCTCCTCAGCCCGGGTTTAGTTAGCATTGATATTAGTATGATTTTAACCACATTTGAAACTTGATTTAGCCTATTATGTCTAATCTTTTAATTCTTAGTTTAATGATCATCAGTTTACACCATAATTATTGTTGATTATTATACCATATTTGAAATTTTATTTGGGTTATTTTACCTTTTAGTTCTTGGTTTAATGATTAGCAGTTTGCACCATTAATCAACATGACCTTGAACTACCATGATGAGGACATTATTGGCAGTAACCTGTTCTGTGCCCTTCTGGGTCTGATTTGCCTCCATGGCATTCCTTAACATCTTCTTTCTGTCTATAGGACTCAGGCCAAGCCTGGCTAATTCTTTGTCATGACTTACTGCCTGAATCATTTTGA
Organism: Rhizomys pruinosus; assembly: GCA_009823505.1. Classification (NCBI taxonomy): domain Eukaryota; kingdom Metazoa; phylum Chordata; class Mammalia; order Rodentia; family Spalacidae; genus Rhizomys; species Rhizomys pruinosus. The sequence goes on from VZQC01005599.1 coordinate 129,365, forward strand.
TTGTTCTCTGATGTGTGTTCTTGGACTTAGCATGTCATCTTCAAGGGCTCTATGCAGAGCTGCACATAGCAGTATTCCCTGGCGAGATTCCATCAGTACTTTATGTGATGCCAAAATAGTCTCAGTGCCGTGAAATACACTTCGTAATAATCTGACTTGCTTTTCTTTCTCATTTGTCAAAGATCATGCAGATGGTTTGGTGAAAAGTCCACATTTACTCCCACAGTGCCCTTCACATTTCTACTTGATAATAACTTCTAACTTTTCATTCTGAGTCATTTTTTATTATTAAAAGAGCTTTGCTTTGAGAAGTGGTACAGAAACAATTTTCTCCAGATGAGAGTATAGTAGCTCTTTCCTGGGGAGTGAAAAGATTCATCACAGCCCACATTGTCTCTGTAGGCTTGAGTGTGGTTTAGACTACTATGAGGAGGGAAGCGTAGCTTGCAGAATCCTTGAGGAAGAGCTGATCCAGAGGATCTGCCTTTAATAACAGTCTGTCTTCACTATAGAGTAACTACAGAACACTTGAAATGTGGGTACTGCGGCTGGGAAAAGGAAGCTTCTGAAAGTTTTGTTTTCACTAACCTAAACTGAAACATCACATGTGGTCAGTGGCTGTTACAGAAGTGAGGTGACTGGACCTGTGGCCCAGAGACTGGTGAAAGGCCGACCATACATCTCTGCTCCCAGTATTTCCTAGGTATCCTCTTGGGAACATTCTGCAGTTTGCCTCATCTTAGTAACAGAGAAACCAGCATCATTTCTGCTTCTTTGGGCTTCTGGGAAGGGGTAATCCACACAGAACATGGATATCTGCTACACATGTTAGGGGTTATGGAGACTAACTGCCTTTAGAACTGTGATTTGGACAACTGTAACAGTTAAGTGAAAAGTGCATTCAGAACCTAAAGCTAAATTTCCCTTCACATCTGCTTCATAAAATGACATCAAGTCTGGGAAGACCATAGGTCTAAAACACTCCACAAGTGAACTCTCAAAACCAGGAGCCTCAACTTTCTGAAGTTGGTGTGAACTCACAGTCAGGATTTCTTCCCTCTGGACACTCCTGATTCTTCTTTCTTCCCATTTCACTTTGTAAAATCACTGTGAAACATCTAAGAATGCAGAGATTCTTCACAGAATCATTTTAACTTCATGTTACCTATAAGATATTTGTAGAAACGACTTAACTTCTGTGAATAAACTTCCAATATCATTTCCCTGAACAGCAACCACCTTTGCAAGTGGTTTTCTTGCAACAAGAGAACAGACCAATTGTGGATTTAATTTTGTTGTTAGGAATGGCCTTGGTGTTGGGTGACAACTAAGAAGGAAAAGCTTACTTTACTGTTGACATATCAGTTATGTTTCATCTAATGTTTTCAAATATGCATTATAAAACTTAATTACGTCTTGGAATCAGCACAGGAATGTAAGGTGCATTTGCTTAGCGTCAGATTCTTGCAGATGCCCTGGGAGTGCATCTAGCATCTAAGCTCACTAAATTAAGTTCATGATTAGTGATACAACAATCAGGACCTCATGTCAGCCCAACACGCACTATCTTTTCCTCTTAGAGTCACAATAATGAGATACAGATTTTTACTTTCCTGCTTCCTCTTTTCATTTCATCTCTGTAGATTGTCAACATAAATTAAAAAGGATGTCGGGGCTTTTCTCCACCTTTCCCTGAGAATTAAAGCTGACTTGATTATTCTGTATCTTGTTGCAAATAATACAAGGTCTAATGGCTGCTTCAGTTCTGCCTCCCTCCCTTATAACTATGAACCTTTGTGTCTTAGCCTCCTATTTGTAGCTGAGCACCCCCACAACCCAGGGATGCATTTCTTAAACCCAAACTCCTAAGCAAGGGTTTCGAAGTATAATGGGCAATGAAAACAACCCCCCCCCCCTTAAATTTTTGGTTTATTTTTTTCTTTTTTATGGTATTTTTTTTTTTTTTCTCTCACTCAGTGCCATTTTCTACCTTTTGACCTCACTTTTTTTTTTTAAATGGGAATGTGGGCAGATCATAGCAGTTTTAATTTTCCTAATGATTCTCTCTGCTAATGATGAAGTGTGATCCCAATATACATTAATTAAAGATTTTCATTAACTTCAATCCTGGGATACTTTAATAAACTGCCTCTGTTGTTTTTATTTTAATTTGTGAAACCCAGGGCTACTTGAATCACAATTCTTAATATTTTCCTAATGATGAGACCACATTAAAATCTTAATTAGTCCCTTAAGCTTCGCAGACATCTTTTTACTTTGGGTCTGATGCCAATGTAACACAAAGTACTTTCACAGTTATTTTCCTTTGGAATTCTAGTTTTTATCTTTGAGGTTAGGTTTGTCCAGGCAGGGAGTCTGTTACATCCATCACATTTACTCAGTCTTGGTTTTCAGAGTTACTTGCACACTAAAACTGGAAAGGAACAATGAACTAAACTAAACTAGATATTATTGTGGAAAATCATTTTAATACATACAAAAATTTAACTGCATAATTTATTAGAATTTTATTAGAATGTTGTTGCAAGAATTCTGCTCATTCTGCTACTACTAGATATTTGTTTTCAGTCAGAATGTGATGCTAATATTTTTGACTAAATGATTTTATTTTAATTTAAAAACTATTAGCATACAAATTGGGAAGCAATTTTGACTAAATGATTTTATTTTAATTTAAAAAAAAACATTAGCATACAAGTTAGGTAGGCAGTCTTCGTGTTGCAAGCATGCTTGTATTTTTTCCTCTTTTCAAGACAATTGAGATTAGTTCTGTCTTTCCAAGGCAGCTCTAGTGAGATGCATATGTGCATATTAATGTGTTTATATGTTACTTTGATTCTAAATAACCTGTATTTATCTCCAATTCATTTGATAGGTGAGTGAGAATATTAATGGATTCCATAATCCCATTTTCCATTTTCTACTTTTTTCTAAGGACTGTAAATCTCATCTTCATTTACTTAAGGAAAAGCCAGTTCCAACAGACCCAGGTGAAATGAGACAAAGGTGATTTTTAGTGAAATCTGGTAGTGCAAGTAGGATCCATTTAAGTATTCCTAAATTCTCTCCTTATCATTAAAAAAAAAACTGCTTATAATAGCATATTGTCAGCAGAAAAAATAATACAAATTGATACAAAATCCTTCTTGTAGCACTAAGGGTTGTGAGCTAAGGAAGATCTGAGTGTCTCTTGAATCCCCAATCTCAAGTGCCAACTTTTATTGGAGATTATTATCCTGACTTCTTGAAGTGTTGTCTAGAAGGGATAGCTGTATGCCAAAGCAAAGAGCCCCTCCCGCTCACTGGGGATACTGAAAGCCCCAGATAAAATGCATGCTAAGTGACATGCACAGGACCTAAAACACAGCGTATAGATGGGGCTGTTGCTCTTGTGGGGTTACTTTATCATCTCAAGTAATTGAAACAAGTAGTGACAGGATTTGTTACCAAGGGATTTCTATCACCGTTCTTTGAGAGTATTCTCTCAGCTGTTTATCTGTAGCTATAACAATATGAAATCAAGTAGAATTGTAAAGAAGCCCAGAGCACAGTTGATAGAATATTTGGCTGAACAGAGCTTAATCTATCGATGCTAAATAAAATCACTTAGGAATCTGTAAGATGAAAGCAATAGACTTGGGCTTTGGGGAAAGAGAGTGAGAAAAGACCAGTCTCTCTAGAGGTGGACTGATACCCAGGGAAAGGAAGGAACTTGCTGAAGAGTCTAATGCTGCTATTTAACAAGCCTGGAACATAACTGACACATTGAACATCACTCAGTCCCACACACCTTTCAATATTTTACAATATTTTCACCTTCGTAAACTCAAATGTGGACCACATTCTTACTGTTTTCTTTAGTGAGCATTGACTATCTGCTGTGTGCATAGTGGTACATTATACTTGGAATTGTAGAAAGTGTGAAAATAAGAGGCTGGCCTTCAAACATACATGTATGTGTATATTTGTATACAATACACATACATGTATGTTTCACTTATGATAAATTTATATAGCATATAACACCTGAGGCTCCAGATGGCCCAATCTCTATGTGGCATAACATTTAAAGAAATAGCAGTATCTATTGCCTATAAAGAAAACTTAAATCGTGATGATTCCATATCTAGATGGGGGATAATTTCCCTTGGCTCAGAGCTCACTGTGGAAGAGGGAGCAGAAAAATTGTAAGTGCCTGAAGTGCTGGATGACCACAAGGAAACAGTTTTCCATACAGCTGGTCATTTACACATATGAACTCACAACAATGTTGACAGTATACATAAATCCCATGCAAGCTCAAACCATACAAAATCCCAGCATAGACATTTGGAAGTGAGAAAGAAACCCCACCCAACCTAAGAAACTACTGACAACGAATGGCTACTAGGAATGGGAGAGGCAGTCTCTATAAGGACAAGACTCTTGGTAGGTTGACCAGGCTAGAGGGTGGATCTATGCTGAGGGACATGTGGGGACACAAATCAGACTCTATAACCCATATTGTATATATAATAGAGTATACTGAATTGGGCTGCATGGAGTAGAAGGAGGTACAGATGAGGGAGGGCATCTAAATACCATCAAATTATAGTGGATGAAAAAAAATCACAAAATATTCAATCAAGTTTTTCAGATGTCACTTGGAGCAAGCACTCAGTCTCTTCACCTCGCTCACCCACAGGGCTACTTCCACAACTCTGAGGTCTCTCCCCTTTATTACAGTCTTCCTACCATATGTATGTTTTAGACAAAAATAATTATCAGCTGGCTGTTGTATCCCCTACCTTTAATTCCAGGACCTGGGGAGCAGAGGCAGGTGGATCTCTGTGAGTTTGAGGCCATCCTGGTCTACATAGCAAATTTTACATCAGATGCATAATGTGATTCTGTCTCAAAAAACATTAGCAAAAATTCCTACTACCAGTAATCTCTAGGAGTAATAAAAAAAATTACCATTTTTGTCTTCCTAAACCCCTTCTGTAAAGTTGAAATTTTTCTTTTTATGTGTAACAAATAATACTGAGTGGAAAAATGAAGTTCTTTGAAAAGATTGTTCATTAATGGACTATTATAGGCATTTCTAACAAGGTTCCATTACTAGACAATGATTTGGATTTGAATGGCCATTCTGTGCTATCATCGCTCCTTACATCCTACTCCCTGAAGCTTTATGACTTCAGAAGCACAGAAAGGAAGGCCTGAGGAACAGAAGGCTTCCAACAGTCTGTGTTGAAACAGAGAATACAATCTTCTCCTAACAGCTGAAAAATTCTTTCCACATGAAAGAACTACTTTTGGTGATGGGTAACTTGTTGATATTCTTGCTGGGATAGCACTGTAATTCTAAATTCCAAATTGCCAAATGTCTATATTGGTTAGAAGAAAGCTTGATGATGTTGGAGGGCAAAGATGAATGAGGCATGCAAACCTGTGAGGATGTAAGGGCTCTCTTCATGACTCTCAGAGTTTTAGGTCATTTTTTTTTTATCACCCTTCAGCTCTTTGGATATTTCCTTACCAGAAAAATAAATCACTCATGTCTCATAACTTCAAGGAAGAGACACTGGTTTCTCCTCTTCAAAGATCCAGTGACCGTGATCCAATAATTTTGAAAAACCTGGCCTCTGATAAGTTTCCTTATGCAACAAAGACAAAGGTGGATTTGACTTTGTATTTTAACATATCGAATTAACAAGGTGGCCACAATCCTATTTCAAACTATTTCTGACATATGTGTTTGCTGATTCTTCATGTCTCCAAGGTATCTTAAATGCTACCTGGGTGTTTATTTGTCTGTGTATGATTTTCTCTCAAGATTTCTATCTTTTTATGGATTTTATTTTAATATTTTGAGCATTTTTAAGTCAACATCTAGATATTTCTTAGCAGTTTCATGACTTCGGTTATCATTAATTTTCCCTACCACATGTACCCATATTGCTTGCTAAGATTCGGGGAAAGGGCCTGAGCTTCTTCCGCTGTGAGCGCTCACAGGGCTTCCTTGCTCTAGAAGCCTGCCAGTGGGAAACAAAGCAGAGTTTTCCTCTTCTCAGAATCTGTTCCAGTATTTAATAAATACTGAGTTGAACTTCTGGACGCTTTTGAAATTTATGTGTCTTACTCTGCTTTCTGTTACTCATATCACAATACCACAGACTGGATACGTTATAAAGAAAATTAATTTACTGTAGCTCACAGTTCTGATCAATGTTGAGAGCCACATCTGGGAATGGACTTCTTGCCATTGGAGCTCCATGCTGGTTTAGGGCACGACATGGAGCAGAAAGCATGAAAGAAAGCTAGCCAAACTGGATGTTTTTTATTGATGTTTTATGTATTTCATACATCATTTCTCAATTCAGTTCAGGCATATTCCCCTTTCCCTTCCCTCCACCCCACCCCACCTCACCCCAGACCATGCAGTCTGCCATAACTGTCCTGTATCTTTCTCTCAGTATTTTTTTTTTATGCTTAGGAATTCACATTTTCCTCCATTAATTTTATATTACTCTAAAATACGGATACATATTCTTCACCATATACAGTAGTTACAGAGTTTGAGAATAATTGGTGGGTGGATTCTACAGCCTGTTGAGAGATTCACATTATACCAACATAGTTGCTTTCAGAGAAACAAAAATATAACAATAATGTCATTCAGCTTGCCTTTCGTCTGGGGGATTTGGTGCTAGCATCCACAAATGAGGGAAACCATTCTCTGTCTTTCTGGGACTGTGTTACTTCACTCAGCATAATGGCTTCCAGCTCCATCCATTTACCTGCAAAGCTCATAATGCCATTTTTCTTTACTGCTGAATAGCACTCCATTGTGTAGATGTACCACATTTTTGTCATCCACTCATCTGTTGAGGGGCATTTGGGTTGGTTCCAGCTCTTTGCTATTGTGAAGAGAGCTACAATAAACATGGATGTGCATGTATCTTTGCAATAGGATGAGTTTTTTTTGTGGGTATATACCCAGGAGTGGTATGACTGGGTCAGGTGGTAGGCTCATTCTGAGTCTTTTAAGGGTTCTCCACACTGCTTTCCATAGTGGATGTACAAGTTTGCATTCCCACCAGTAGTGGATGAGTGTTCCCTTTTCCCCACAACCTCTCCAACATCTGTTGTCTTTTATTTCTTTGATCTTAGCTAATCATATTGGAGTGAGGTGATATATGAGAGTGGTTTTAATTTGCATTTCCTTAATTATTAATGATGTTGAACACTTCTTAAGATGTTTCTCAGCCATCTTTACTTCCTTACTGGTGAAGTCTCTGTTCAGTTGCCAAACTGGATTTTATAGCAGACCCATTTTGGACATAATTTACTAATACCTTGAATTAATCTATTTATGAGGGCACAGCCTTAATAACTTCTTAAACATTCTACCTAGTCCCAAATCTTAGTATCTTATTATAGGGGTTAAATTTCAATATCAGTTTTAGAGCAGAAAATCATATTCAAACTATGACATCATTTATGAAACTTACTGAGAAATTAAAGCTTCTGTCAAATGCATTCCTGTTACACAAAACTATGAAGCTAAGCTGTTTTTCAATTATTGTAGACTTACTTTAAGCAATGAGTGAAGGAATATATCTTATGTGCCAGGTACTTTCCATATAATAACTCATTTAATTTCATCAGTAACTGTGAAGGTAAATACTACCATTATTTATGAGAGTGGAAACAGAGGCTCAAGGATGTTGGGGAGGTAACTAGTAGCAAAGATGGTTCAAATGTATTGTTCTGACTTAATGACCTACCAGAGTCTGAGTATCCACACAAGAAATACCTACACAAATTGTTTGAATTATAATAAAACTCGTCTTGGAAATTGTCCCATGCAGGGAGCTCATAAATAGTGATATTTCAAATTCTACATTTTGTAAGCTAGAAGTGCGAAGTGCGATCCTGATCTCCAGATGTGAATTGGTGCTTTGAAACGACACAGCGGGAACACTGTCTTGAGCCTTGCATTGTGTTGACAGAATGAAGCATTGTTGTTGGACTTACGATTATTTGTTAATGAAAGTACTATAAACTATTTATACAATCTAATCATTCAGGATAACACCAGAATGGGGGTTTTGGAATTATTACATTAGAAACGTTGTTTTGTGTTCTGTTCTTCTGACCATCTGCTTTCCCTATTGTCATTCAGATATGAGCATGGCTTTCCATCCAAAGGCAGTAGCAACAAAAGATTTGCACCTGAGTCTAAGTGGAGCCATGTAGAGCCTCTCCTGAAAAAAGGGTGCCAGGGTCTTCCCTTATCTTTGTTTTCTGACAAAATAAAATAGAATGGTTAGAACTGTGATTTCCATCCAGTCAACGCTGGGCTTCATTGCTGACTCAGCATTTCTCCCTTTCTTACTTCAAGAACAGTAATGATAATCTTTAATTATTTTTTAAAATAATTTTTAAACAAATATTTCCACTAAGTTTATCATAGTATAGTAGTCTTTTAATTCTTTTGTAGGTTTTATTTTTATTTGTAAAATGTACAGTGTGTTCATTTTCAAACATTTTAAAAACTGTCTAGTGGAGATAAGCTCATTCTCTCTCTCTCTCTCTCTCTCTCTCTCTCTCTCTCTCTGTCTCTCTCTCTCTCTCTCTCGGCCTCTCTGGTCCCAGCCCACCTGGAAGTCATTCTGTGGACCAGGCTGACCTTGATCTCACAGACATCTGCCTACCTCTGCCTCCTGAGGAGGGCTGGGATTAAAGGCATATGCCACTGCACCTTGCTCAAACATTTTAAAAATTGTCTCATGGGGATCAGCTCATATTAAAAGGGACAGAGGTGATGAAAATGAATTTTTGAAAAATAGTTTCTGCCTTGTTAATGATAATATGTTATTATTCTTAAAATCATTGTGTATTTTCAGCCAGCCTGTTACTCTAAAGTTCTCCGAATAATTTGCCTTGATATATTTTTAAAAAGCATGTGCACAGCTGAAAGCTATATAGAAGACACACAGTGGCAGACAGGTGAAACCTCCCTTCAAGGAGATAGGACTTGGAGCAGTGGAACAAGAATGGACCTGGAAGCCGCCTCCCTGAAGATTAAGTCAAATAGTATCAGAGGATATTGTGCAAGCTAAGATAGAAAACCAATTAATGGTCCAAACCAGCTGTAAAGCCTGCAAACCAAAACAATGATCAACTGACAAGTGCAGCAAATGATGTCCCCTTGGTGCAGTAGTAGCACTTTATCTTTGTGGTAATCAACAGCTATCTGATTGGACTTAAGGCCTGCTCGAAGGGAGGGAACTGATGTGTAGTACTATAAACAGCTAAGTACATATAGGTAGAGAAGTCAGAGATCCTAGATAAAAACCTATGCTAGTCACATCCCTAGACAAATGTAATTTTTTACTATATGCTATATATGTATCCTTATATCTACAGACAAGTATGCCTCTCACCCCTCATCAAAGCAGCATCTTTTTGAAACAGATAGAGAGCATTGCAGAGTTCCAGAACTGGTGAAGCACAAAGAATAAGTGTCTGAGAAATGTCCAGTCCTAAGTGACACATCTACTTTGCAACCTCTATACCTAGGCTCAGAGAACATAGAAGTACAAGGGGCAAAGAGATTATGAATATTCATGTAGCTCTTAACTCTCACCAGCAAAGTTTCCTCATGCAACAGATGCTGATTAACATAAGAAAATACAAGTTCCCAAAATGTAGAGAATAAGAGACTGTAGAGAGCTTGTCCCTAAATAAGACTCCTACATTAAAACTCTGCCACTCAGGGCTCAGAGAACATTGTGGAGAGGGAGTTTAAAGACTGCAAGAGCCGAGGATGGTGTATGACTAGAAGGAAACAGTTTTCCTGGTGGCTGGGAGCTTACTCATGTGAACTTACAGCAATGGTGACATCATGAACAAGACCCAAGCAAACAAACACAAACCAGACAAACCATACAGATGCCCAGCATAGGAGCTGGGGAATGGGTAAGAAGCCCCAACCTAGCTAAGGTCTTCTTTAAGGGAGTGAGTGACACTAGACAGGTTGACCAGGCTACAGTGGATGGACTCACCCTGAGGGACATATCTGACAGACCGGACCGCATGAACCCCGGTGGGGTTCTACATGGGTGTGGACAGGGGAGGGGGACTAAGTAGGGTCAAGAGCTCTCGTATGAAATGCCTAAAAATTCAATAAATTGTTTTTAAATCAAAGTCACCATCAGTTATGAGGTATATTTCATTTGATAAAAGTCATAGAAAAAAATGTTGCCAAAAGGTTAGATGTTCTCAATTAAAAGATATATGCTTATTTTAGAGATATTAAGAGGTGAAAAGTATTTGAATGTTGTTACAGTTGTTGGAAGTAACAATTCTTATCAGCAATTTCCCAAGTGAAAGCACAGCGCAGAGTATATCATGTTTATTTCATTGGTAAAGTTTAACTTAATTCACTTAAAAGATTCATTTATCTACTTATTATTTATTTATTTTTGTGTGCAGTTACTATGTCTCATGTCTACATGAGTCTGTATTCCATGAGAATGCAGCTACCCGATGAAGACAAAAGGGAGTGTTGGATCCCTGGAATTGGAGTTACAGAGGTTCTCCAGCTCCTTGATTCATTTTAATAGGGAGGAAAAGGGACTGAAGCAAGAGACAGCAAACCTCAACAATGAGTTTAGTTAATATGGATGCAACTCTGCTATGAGTGAAAGAAAGATCCAAGTTGTCAGAAACTGCAATGTATTTGGCACATTATTTTAATTTGGATAACTATATCTTTTTTCTGAATTTTTAATTCATTTTTATGTGTATGAATGTACTGTCTGCATGTAGGTTGGTGGACCCGTGTCATGCAATGTTGCAGAGGCCAGAAGAGGGTGTCAGATTCTCCTGGAACTGGAGTTAAAGATGGTTCTTAGCTGCCATGGGGGTGCTGGGAACTGAACCTGGGTCCTCTGCTAAAGCAGTCGGTGCTCTTAACCACTGAGCCATCTCTCCAGTAACAATGATATTTTTTTATGTGTATGAGTGTATTGCATGTGTGTAAGTGTACCTGTGTTGTGCAATGCCTGAAGGGCAGAAGAGGGTGTCAGATTCTCCTGGAACTGGAGTTAAAGATGGTTCTTAGCTGCCATGGGGGTGCTGGGAACTGAACCTGGGTCCTCTGCTAAAGCAGTCGGTGCTCTTAACCACTGAGCCATCTCTCCAGTAACAATGATTTGCTGTGATTCTGGAAACTCATAATTACTAAGTACTGCTAAGTATGATAAAATTTAATACAATCTTATATATTAAAAATAACAAAGCAAGAATTGTGCTTGTGAGCTATGTATCTATGGCGTGATGGGTGAGATCACACATTTGTGACCAGTTTCTACAATGGCATGACAAGTTCATCCTATTTATTCCATCCAATAGCTGCTGCCTTTTGTGAAACATATTTATAAGCATACTCAACCTCCTAGTGCATAAATTACCTTGCAGAAGAAAATTAAAACTTTGAAAACAACATAAACTTTTTGAGGTTACCAAGGTACCACTGAGTAAATTATAGCCACATAGACCTAAATGGTATCTAGTAGTCAGGAAGAGTTTAATGTACCTTTCAAAGTGCCTAATTTACTCCCCGGGAGTAACGGACTAGTGAACAGGCCCTGGATGATGAATTGCACTTTGAGATGCATTTTCCCAAGTGATTTGGGCTCAGTGTTGTCTGAATAAAATTAATGCCTTACATTTATTTCAAACATGTGAAGGCAAAGGTCTGCAAGTATTTTCAGAAGTCTATTTACCTAAATGCAACAAAAGACAAGGCAAACTCAGTTACCTAAAACAGGGTTGTTAGAGGTAAAACTGGCCAAATGAGCTCAACAAAAACTGGTGTATTGTTAAAAAGGGCAAGTGAGCCTGTTATCCATAATCTCTTCTGAAAGATGACTGCACTTTTTGCAATGCTTGGGTGTTCCAGAAAGGTCTTCTCAGTAAGAATCTAACTTGTTGAACCTTGTGGAGTCAATGGTATGTGCCAGCATCAACTCAAGGTGGTATGTCTTCAGGCCATGAATGCTCCTATGTATATTCACTGGCTGATGCCTACTGCAAGAAACAGTAAGGTATTTTTGCCCTTTGAAACATTTTTGTTTGCTAGCCCAATGATCTCAGAGGGATTGCATGAATGTCTAGTATCCTACTTATTAGCATTCTTCCCTGGGGGAATGATGTGAGAATCTGGACTCATTCTGAATTGTAGGAACCAGAACTCATGATCCTTATTTCCAAATGGCCTGAGGCAACTAAAATACAAAAGCAAACTAACTGTACTATTTCGTTTTCCTTTCTCTGGTGTCTACCTACTTCATTTGCTAAGTTTTTCTTGCATTTATTGATTGTTCTATGTACCTTAATGGATAAGATGACCAAATGAAATAGAACTGCATTGGAAGTTTGGAGGACCAGTTCCATGACCGAGAATATCCTGTTACTCTTTAACAAATACTCAGGTTCCAGTCCCCAAAGTGTCCCACTTTGTGATAGGTTATGTATCCCCAATTTTCCTGGGAGCATCATGGGAGGAGGGGCTTTCAATGTAGAATGTCTGGTGCACTGTTTCCCCATTCTTCCTACTTGAAGACCACCAGAATCCCAAGTCTCTTCAGGTCAGATGGGTCTCACTGAAGATGTGATGGGGAAGATCCAATCATACTCGTGTGTAAAGAAATGAAAAATAACCTCTGTTGTTGCACATGAGTGAGATGCTAGGGCCCTTTGTTACTACAAACTAATCTTCTTAATTCTTACTGATACAAGAGCCCAATGCCCAGCACCTAGGAAGCAAATCTAAGTTTAAACCACAACGTGGCTTTATTCATCCCTAAGTCTTGCTGGATTCAAAGTTAGGTTTATGATTATTACTTAAAAATTACTAAAAAATCCTATTAATATTAAATGGATAATCAATTAGTGCCCAAACATTAAAGACAGATTATAGTACAATTCGAATGAGCATTTTTATATAATGAATGTGAAAAGTATGGCATATTTATTTTTTTATAAATAATTTGAATTTGAAATTAAACATACAGAGACTGGAAAGATGGCTCAGTGTTTAAGAGCACTGGCTGGTCTTGGAGAGGACCCAGGTTTGATTCCCAGAAACCATATGGCTGCTAACAACTGTAACTCTAGTTCCAGGGGATCTGAAGCCTTCTTCTGACCTCCACAGACATTGAACAACATGGGTGCACTTAGATACATGCAGGCATATGTAGGCGTATCTGGTTTGAGCTTAGGTATGCATGCTTAGGTATGCTTACCAGCTCCTTTGTGCCCTTTAGAGGCACAAGTGAGAGTCACAGGACCTCTCTGGCTACACCCATAAATTGGGATGTAATGATTCGAAGGTCTGGGATTGGTCCCGGGGAGGTCATGGCACTATACAATGATCTGTAGCATTTGAATAAAGTGCCATTTTGTATTTGGATTTACATCTTACTATGCGTCCATATGTTGTGCTTTCTTGCACATGCTTTCTGCATGGCCTGGCCCATCATGGAAATGACCGGTAACTATTTCAGGCATAATACTCATATACATAAAAATAAATAAATACTAAAATAGTGGTTATACATGATTATACAGTTAATTTCTGAATTTGCTTTCTTCATCACATTTCTGAACAATTGAATTATTCACTCTACCCATTTCTTTTAAGCATATTGTTGTTAGCTTTCCTCCTAGGAAATTCAGAGTGAAGTAAGATGTGTGAAATGGTTTAATGAAATAAGATAAGCAGAGATCTTATCCCAGGTCATTTAAGAGTATATAAGATAATGAAACTCCAGAGAGCTATTTTTACTGGCAAATAATCAAATAGCAGCTTTTGACTTAGAACCTTGCTGGCTTGAAATTAGTGAGGCACTCTTTTGTGCAGTATCTGTGAGTAAAGGTCCCTAACTAAGGGACATAGGCTCCTAAGACTATTAGCATTGCTTTAAAGTTCTAGTAACAAAGGTCCTGATTGGAACAACTTATTTTTGCACAAGGTAGTTAATAAACACAGGAAATGTTCAAAACCAGAAAGTTTTGTATCTAGGAGGGCTAGTAGATAAGCAGCACATGTATAACCATGCTTCCTTCTTTATTCAAGACAGAGATGAGTAATCTATTTAGCATGTTCAAGATCATTTCACTTGGGTTTTAAATCAGTTTCATGATACTTTCCAGACAATATATATTAATCATAATAATGAAATTGCTTGCCATTACACTCTTCATCCACTATTATTTTTCCATTGAGAAAACTCAGAACCATATGTGTAGGTACAAAACTTATTCTAGACATTTTCTATTTTCATAGTATCCTCTTGGGTGTATGACATGTGATACTTTGGGAAAAAAAAGTTACATACCCATTTGACAGATGACAAAACTGAGTCTTGGAGAGGCTCAGTAGTATGTGCAACCTTACCATTATCACTAGTTAAAGATATACAATGCAGGATAATTACCCTGATCCTTGATCTAGTATATTTTGCCCTCTAACCACGTCATAAAACAATGCTGTTCTTCTCTGAAAAAAATACAGATGATGCTAAACAATAATTTTTGGGTCAATGGCAGCCATTTATGTCCTTGCAAACCAGAAGAAACACTCATAAATAATAAAATGCTATTTATAGCAGCCACCTTAAATATTAATAGTGTATACATGAAATACTTGTACAAAAGCATAGTAAAAGCACTAAACGAATGTCAAGATTTGAAAAATTACCAACTATGGGCACTGGGTCTCCCAAATTATACAGTCTGGCTCTTAGAGCAGAGTGTGTGTGTGTGTGTGTGTGTGTGTGTGTGCGTGTGTGTGTGTGTGTGTGTGTGTGTGTGTGTTTAAAGACATTCCAACATCCTAGGTTCTTTTTTCCAGGAAAAATAGTGTCTTTATGAAAATGTCGAGTCTCAAGTTTGCAAATGTCATTGCTGTTTATATTCGAGCAATCTTTCCTATCTCCATTCTATTCCCCCAACTCAAAGTTTGTACTTTCTTAGCAAACTGGGCAACTGGGGCAGAGACATTCTCCATGAAGCAGAGCGAGAGTAGAGTCAGCGTCTCCCCTCAGATGGAGGACCCAGTGTTGACCATAAGTGACTCAAACGTTTGTTCCCTTTTACTGCTCCTTCTGAGAAAACGGACTTCCCAAGGGGAAAGCTCTTCCGATTAGGAAAGTTTCTCAGCTCCTCTCCTAGATAAATCATGCTGTGAATTACTTTTGTTGAATTTCTTTCCATTTGTTTTCTATTTAGTTCGTGTTTCATTCTCTCTAGGTCTTATACATCCCTGCTGTACAGTAAATTCTTATCAGTTTTCAAAACAATACTCAATCGAAGAAAGAAATATTGGGAGGAAGAAAGAACAGAACGGAAACGAATCCAGCTAATCCTGATTGTATAACTAAGACTTATTTAAGAGCTAAATCTTTCCATTTCTGCTCCCACACCAATATATTATCTAACTTCACTAAAAAACAAAGGCAAACAGATCTGATTTTTCCCGTTAATTTTAAGCAAAATGCAGAAAATGCCATCTCTATACTCCTGGGCCTCAACTGATTTCCTAGAACTCTAGTTATAATTAAAGAACCTTCTTCTGCTAAGTGAGTCCATTTTCTGCTAGTCAGCTAGTCTGGCACAATTTTCAATCTCTTTCCAAAGCAGAGTTATAAAAGTGGAAATGAAATTCACTAGAGTGTGTTGAAACTCACACCACAAATACCAAGTCACACTGGCTGGGAGACTAAGCCATATTCCATGGGGCCCTGAAGTGTGCCATAGGGCTCTCAGTGACTAGCCTCCAGGGTATAATCAAGTATCATGTCATGGACTGGAGAGATGGCTCAGCAGTTAAGAGCACTAGTTGCTCTTGCAGAGGACCTAAGTTTGGTTCCCAAAAGGTGGCTAACAATCATCCATAATTCTAGTTCTAGAGGATCTGATGCCCTCTTCTGCCCTCTGTGGGCATAACATTCACATGGTGCACTTACATACATACAGACTTTAAACATTCATACATATAAAATAAAAATAAATCCAAAACAATAAAAACAAAGTTTCCATGTTCTAATATGAAACGTACTGTTTTTAGTACTGTCCTGTGTAACAGCCTAACTTCCATTTTGTAGAAAAGTATTCTCATGTCCTGACGAATGTGAACAATTATGTTTCAGCTGGCTAAACTGTAATTTTTATTCACCTTAAAGAATATTTTCCTTGTATTTATTCATTAGCACAATGCATATTTTCCATTCAAGAAGAAAGTAAAAACTGTTCCTAATCTAACTGCTGAAATATAACCACCACTAACATTTTAATTTTTTCCCTCCAGCATTTTCCTTATTTAAGTGTCAATGTCACAAAGAATGACACATATATAATTTGTTTTAACAATTATGTTATGTAAGAAAACATAATTTCCTTAGGTCTTAAGGAATGATAATGAATACTTCTCAATTAATTAAGTAGCTAATTAATTAATTAATTTGGGGGGTGGGGAGCTGCGTGGAGGAGCAGGTAACATACTATTGCATAAGTGTGGCAAAGGACAACTTTTGGGAGTTGGTTCTCTCCTTCTACCATGTAGATCCTGGGGACTGAACTCAGGACCTGGGGCTCCTTGGCAAGTGCCTCCATAAGCTGAGCCATTTTCCTGGCTCAAGATAATGAATATTTATGAGAAGAGAGAAGTTAGCATGTGAATTAGGCATGACACAGCTTCTAGAGTAATGGGCTTGTTCATTTCCTAGACTGGAAGATGACTGTGGGCCATGATTCTCTCATATGCATTGAGCTATGACTTATAATTTGTGCATTGCTTGTTCTATGTGTTATAATACAGTAAAACATTTATTATGAGAGATCACAAATTAATTGAAAAATTATTCTTCACAATGACTACATAGCATTCCATTAAACAGCTCTCCTAGGAATATTAGGTCATTCTTCCATCACTGGGTGCTTAATTTATCACTTTTTAATATTATAAATACTGATGTAAGCATATTCATACACACACATACACACACTGTGTCTCATATTCACACAGTGTAGAGTCCTAGAAGTATTGCTTCTTTCCTCAGAAGAAACTATTATAATGGGGGGGAAAGATAAATACAAATTTCCTGCGGTTGCATTTATTGATGTAGTAAGCTACTAGAACTCACAGATATGTACAGTTGTAGCCTGAGACAGAAGATATGACTGAAATTTCAAGCAGGGTCTCACATGGAACTTGGAGGGACAGGTGAGAAATTCTTCACACATCCCTGCCCTAAAATGAGTAATCACTTGTTTGACTCAATTGAGTTAAATATTTTTGAATAGAAAGTAAACGGAAGGACTCTCTTAGACCCTGAGACACAGAGATGGAAAATTGATAGCATTGTTCATACTTGGAAGAAAAGCTGATCCCAGAGGAGGTGCTCCCATGCCAGTATGGACTGGTTTGTAGCCCTCACTCTACTCTCCTTTTCTTTTCCTTTTTTTGGTATATCTGGATAGTAAAACCTAGAGGTAAGAGCTAAATTGTATCTATAAAGTGTTATAAAGGGATGATATTAGAAATAGTTAGCAATCACTCTTCACCAGGATCAACAAAACAGAGCATGTGCTATTCCAGAAGAATCAGTGTGGGCCATTGGTAATAAGTGGCCCTTGTCCTGGTACACCCCAGCTGAGGCTGCCTTCTAGTTCAGCACAGGTCTTGACAATGGTAGACTTTTGTTTTTATGTAGTAAAATTTCATCACATGTATATAGACTTCTTGAATAAATTTATTTTATATCTCCGATATTTAGAGACAATGACCCAGGAGGTGTCAAACATGGTCCTTTCAATTTTCACCCAACCTAAGTCACTGGAACTCTTCAACTCTTCTCACCATTTTTTCCTTTGTACTCAATTCTTATTTATTTCTATTGCTGTCAGCCACAGCAGGCTTGTTAGGAGAAAAATGACATCATATATTTACTCCTAAAATTTGGCAGGGAACATAGGAACCATGTGGGAGGTGGAGATGGGACATGGCCTAGACGTATAAATACAGTAAGTGAAAAATTGAAGAGAAACAGACCATGACTTTCTGGAAGAAAGTTTCAGATTTTTTGAATGTTATCTAAATTTTTTTAATTGTTCCCAATTTACTAAAGTAATAATAACAGTGGTAATAATGACTATTGCAGGACTTGAACAGTAACTACAACTATAATAACACTCGTCAAATACTAGATTCATTTATGATTATAATTAAGGTGATTATAGTTAAATAACTGTAGTTACTTGGAAATAAGATTTGCTGTTCAATTTGTGAAGTTAATACTTTGTACTGTAGCAAAGAACCATGTGAACTCCTCCAGTGTTCTATTGCTTCTGAATTCTAGTAAGACCCTCACATATCTCTGCCATTTAGAGAACTTCTCATTGGTTCTTAGAAAATGAGGATTCAGAGATGGGAATATAAAGCAATGTTATTACTGCAGTCAGGAATGAGATTTTCTGTAACTTCATACCAAAGAACGACATTTACATGGCATAATATGTCTGTGATTGCATGGAGCACCTACTTCCCCTGACAAATGGATAACCCCCACTGGGGGGTCCACAAAGGGACAGTATGCATGCTTATAACACGGGAGGGAAAGAACAATTTTTGTAGAACACGTATTTTAGAATCTGATAGACATGAATTGAAGATCCTGTTCCATTAATTACTAAGTAAATGACCTTGAACTTGTCATTAACCTCTCATCTTCAGATTCCTCATCTGTAGAGTCAAGGAAATAACATACTTAGAGATTGCTCTAGAGTTCAGAGGCAGTCCACATGGAGAAACAGACAGGAGTAGAGGCACAGAGATGAGTTACTGTATTTACTGTTCCCTATACATAGCATGGGAATGTGAAAAACACTCAAAGACAAGCCTGCCCTTGTGGTGGTCTCAACAGCTGCTGATGACAAATTTTAGCAGCTATGAAATTAGAGAAAAAACTGTGAAAATATCCCCAGAATAAAATTTTTATAATGAAATTTTCACTTCTTTCCTGAAACTTTGGTGGAATAGAGTTGATTCCACAACAGTTCAGTTGTGGTGACATTTTTCTTTGATCTTGGTAGGAGGTATCCTCTGTGAGTTCTTGGACAATAGGCAGGTAAATCTCAAATACACAGCTGCCACTGGACTCTACATAGTTCACATTTCATCCGACTTGACTTCTCACAAAGTTTTGTGGGATCAAACACCAGAGGCAAGATTGCTTAAACCCTCTGATCTAACCAAATTATATGGAGGCAAAAGAATACTTTAGTTTGTCAATACAGTCTGTAGCGGAAGTGAGGGGGGGAAGAGAACAAATAATTACCTTCTCTTCAGGGAGGCTTTAGTTTTATCCCCTTGTGCTCACAGTTGGATAAACACCGCTGAAGAATGCCCTCCCAACTTTCCTGGGGACCAGTCTCCCCTTGCATTGGTTGTGCTTTGCTGTTCCCCTATTCCCTACAGTCCTTGAACCCAGAGTTCCACAGGACCTCTGTGCCCACCCACCCACTGTCACCCAAGCAGAGTCAGAGCTGAATTGGGAACCTCTGTGAGGAGAAGGAAAAGTGAGAGCAGATGAAGCCATAATTTTCCATAAAAGATGGCACCTACAGAGAGGTAGAGGATGGCAAGATTTGGAGTATGGAACAAAGAGGAGGAGCCTCCTGACCATTGTGTGGTCACATAGAGGGGTGGTTAAACATTGGAGTGTGTATACACACACACACACACACACACACACACACACACACACACACACCAAGCCCAATCTCAGGTGACTTTATTTCCTGCAATTACTTATACTGCTGTAGTTAGAAATTAAGTCAAACTGTTCAAACCATGCTTTCTTTCACCACTAGTGCCAGTTAGCTGGGACCATTGAGTTATCATGTATCTGTACATGTGTGGAGCACTTTGCATTCATGGCCAAGTCACTGCTCCCTTTCCTCTCAGGCAGGTCATCAGTATCATCACCTTCCAGCAAAGAGAAGTTCCCTGAGGTTAGTATCAGTGCTGAGATTCAATGGAACCAACATTTCAATCCATTCAACCCTAAAGCCTGGGGTCTAAGCTGTTCCCTGGCATTCCTCTTGGGTGGTCCCACTAGAGAGAATGAGGGATGGCAGCTGGTGCTGTGCTTAGTCACATCCCAATGCTAAGGTCTGCTGTACTCCAAGGCTTGTACCCAGACAAATTTCTTTTGAACAAAAATTGGGACACAGAAACACAAACAGCCCTCTCTGGGTAATCTTTCAGCTCTACTTAGTTAGGACCATGGCCTCTGATTGATCACGTTCCTCTTTGCTTAAAAACTTCTCTGAAGGATCTACTAAATAATAAATAACTTATTGCCACATTGCATCATTCTATAAGGAATTTTTGTATGTTACTGCAGATTGGGTCACCTTGTTTATTCTTCCAGAAAAAGAGGCTATGACAAGGCTTACATATTAAGAATTCTTTTCTACCTAATACCAGGCATTATGATTAATTAAATACTTGATCAGTGAAAAATATATCAGAACCAGAAACCTGTAGTCCTGTTGAATTTCCTCTTTGATTGGCATCTGTAGTGTCTGTATACCTCAGTCTTGAATCATTAGTTTATCAGCTCTCCTTTCATTGACAGGATGAAAACTAATGGCTTAATTATGAGAGTGCTGCAAAGCTCTTGCTGTTTAAGCTCATTTAGCAGTGAAAACCCCCAGTAATTCTCGTTTTTACTGGTCCTGTAAAGTTCATTTATCTTTAGTTGTTCTTTAAAATTTGTATTTTATAGTGTTTATCAGTGTGCTAAATGTATCTCTCCCTCTGCCTTTTTGTCAACGCTGCTTTCTCCTTCTGGGTGCAAATTCTCACTAGTAAGGTTCTTCAAAGTATATATAATTCAGTGGCCTCAGTACTGCTAAGAAGGCCATCTTCTTAAAAATGTATGTGGAAAGATCCTGGGCAGTAACAGCATTGCCAACTCCTGGAAGCTGAAATTGACAACCCATGAGTCTAGTTGCCTAGGTCACGTCGACCGAATAGTCAAGATGCTGGTATCACACAGACTCATTTCTGGGGATTGGTGTGTGTATGTCTACCATGCATGGGCAATATTAATGGAATTGGGGAGGCATTTGAAATTCTTCAAAATGTGCACATATGTTATTTTCTCCAAGACAATATTATAGATATTCAATTCTTGTAAAATCGCATGGAAATATTGCATTTTCGACATCACATCTTGTTTTAAGCTTTTATGATACAATTTTTTTGTGTATTGTTAACCTTTTCTGAAGTAAACCATAGACAAATTTCTCATGTTCTTGATGTCTGGTATAGCAGCATTTGGGAGATGATTTTTTTATACACTTCTCATAAATTTAAAACAGCATATATTTTGGTCCAATTTGCACAGAGGAAAGTAAATTGCCATATAATGCAAACATATTTATTAAAAATAAACCTGTGGGGCTGGAAAGATGGCTTAGTTGTTAAGAATGCTTGCTTTTTTTGCCCACCATTTTTCACCACCTCAGGCTTTTTCCCCAGGACCTTTGTCTGCTTTGGACCCAGAGATTGTCATCTCTGTTCTGTGAGACTGTGACTGGCTGTGGTTGGGATAATCAGAGTGAGGACATGGATGTCCAGGAATCCATAAAAAGTGTTGGAGTTTTATAGGGTACATGCAAGGCTTGAGGAAGCCATCCTCTAGAAAACCATTGGGGTCTGCACCAATGGAGGATGAGATTGTGAACTTCACCTGGGAAGAGTAGCAGGGTCTTGACTCTGCAAAGACCCTCTACAGATACGTGATGCTGGAGATCTGCACCAGCCCGATGCTCTTGAGGCAACACATGGCCGAACTTGAATTGATCTTCAAATTGGAGCATGGATTTTGACCACAAAGTGTAGAAGAAGCTTCCAATCAGAGCCTCCCATGTTTATGAAGTGACTTCCAAGATGGAGACCACGAAGACAAATGACAAGAAACATTTGTAGATAGTTGGAATCACCAGCAGCCAGACATCCAATGAAGAGATGGTTGAAGACTCCCTCTATCATTTGGAGACATAGCTGTGGACTATACCAGTGGCAGGATCTTGACCCTGAACAGAGGACCCTCAACAGGGATATGATGATGTTAAAGAACAAAAGTAGCTTGGTGTTCTTGGTGACTGTGGGCCAGGGTCTGCTCTGTGTAACCAACTTTGCTCAACTATAGTCCAAAGATGTAGCTGTACTGCAACTGTATGATATCCTCCAGTTTAGTGAATGCTATTGTGACCAAATCTTCAGTCCTCTTAATGAGTAATATTTGTTCAGACCTGCATGATATATTTACCTATTCTTCTGTTGATGAATACTTTTTCTCTTTGTTTAAAGGCATATGAGTGTGTATTAGTTACTTTTTCTTGCTGTGGTAAAATACCATAAACAAAACCAACCCATATATGAATGGACTTACTTTGCATTATGGCCTAAGGTGGGCAAGAATCCATCACAGCAGGGAGGCATGGCACCAAGTAGACGTGGTGGCAGGGGCAGCGCAGTATCACTAGTTTTCATTATTAGAGGACAAATAAAATGCTTATCCAAAAAAGAATGCTTACATCTGTTGCAGAGGACCCAAGTGACATCAAGCAGCTCACAACTGCCAGTACACTAACACCAGAGGAATCTCTGGCCTTGCAAGCTCCTGCACATATGTGTCCATACTCACATATTCACATACTTACACACTTAAAATTAAATTAATCTTTAAATAAAACTGTATACGTGTATATGTGTGTATGTGTGATGCATATGTGCACACGGACATGTCACTATGTACACAGAGGCTGGAGGAGGACAGCAGTGGTCCTTCTGTGTCACCCTCTGCCTTGTACCCATTAGACACGTTCTCTCATTGAACTTAGAGCTTGGTGATTTTCAATTAAGTTAGCCTCCCCCCATCCCCTCCCAAACCTGGTTATTGTATGTGTGATGGAAATCCAGTCAGGCACTCGTGCTTGCCCACGTGCTCCTTCCCACAGAGCCATCACCCAGCCCCTAATATTAACCTTTTAAATACCAAGAACTAAAACTCTCTCATTTAGCTTAGTCTTGTTTATACTGTCTGTCCTGTCAAAAGTTGTTATTATACCGAAGTTTAGTACTGTCATTTCAGGTTATTTGTAGTCAGGCTTCCATTTGCCCTTCTAGTCTCCTTCTGCACCAATACTGCCTTTAAACCCTGCTCTGCAAACACAATGGATGCTCCACTTTTCTTCAGTTTGTTCTCTACATTTTCTTCTCCTGACATCATTGGAGGCTTTGCCCTTTTCTCTTGAGCAGATGGACCCTCCCCATTCTTCATGATTCCAATTTGAATCCCACCTTCTCTCCCCAAATTATAATTTCTCCCATGAAATATCTATCTATGTAAAGTTAAAATGTATCCCCAGCCCATTTGTACTTATTACTCATGTCACAGGTCAGGAAATTGAATGAATGTCCGTTGTTTCCTTCTTTCCTCTGAAGATATCCCTAAGCATCCACCCTGTTTCCTACTCCTTGCTGATCCAAGATGCCTGTCATCTTTCTTTTGAAGACGCAGTTCCCCCAACTGATCAGAGTGTGTACAGGGGTTGAGATTAGAATCTTGGAAACTAATTTTTGTTTCTGGCAGCATACTTGAATAGTGTAATTGAAATTTCTATTCTAAATTCAAAATGCGAAAATGTGTCTGAAAGCTTATGAGACACTGTTTGACCTTACATTTGTCCCTTGATCTGTACTAGGTCATGTGTTCCAAGAGTCACTGTGAATACCAAAGTCTAAGGGCACAGGTATCTTCTAAATTATTCCACATATAATAACTGACACAATGTAAGTAATCTATGTTCTAGTTTGCTTTCAATTGCTGTGACAAAACATTCTGATCAATACCAACTTGAGGAGTAAAGGGTTTATTTGGTTTATATGTCCTAGGTCATAGTTCATTACTTAGGGAGCCCAAGACAGAAACTGAGGGCAGGAACCTGGAGGCCTGAGCTGGATGGAGCACAGGCCATGGAGGAATGCTGTTTACTGGCTTGCTCCCCTGGCCCATGTTCAGCTTGCTTTCTTGTACAGTGGGGAAGGACCTGCTCAGGGGTGGCACTCACTACACTGGGCTGGGCCCTTCCATATCACACAACAATCACAGACATGGCCACAGGCCAGTCCAATGGAGAAAATTCCCCAGTTGAGGCTCTCTCTACCCAGATGTGTCAAGTTGATACTAAAGCTATTCAGACTTATATATAGTTGTTATATATGTATCCAGGCACATATATATATATAATATATATAATATATATAAAATATAAATATATAAATATATATATTTATATATATTTTTTATATATATATACATATTTTTTATACTGTGCTGCTTAGGGGAAAATGACAAATGAAAAGGTCTATACGTGATCAGTACAGGCACAAGTACAAACATAGTACATGAACCAGACCTTATGTGCAGGATGTAGTACCTGTGAACCCTGGTCTCTGAACGGCAGGCAGTTACATAAAGCAGAGTCTTCTATGAGGCACATTATCTCCCAAATTCAGTATGAATTGCGTAGGCACAATGCATGGCAAATTCAGGTTTTAAGTATATTTTTATTGACTTTTTGTGTATTTCATGTAATAGACCTTAATCACATTTGGACATCCTTCCTCCAGCCACCCCTCCCATATCACCACTAGATTTTATGCATTCTATCATATATGTTAACAACTATCTGGTCAAGAACTTGTACCCAGATGTCTTTTGGTGCAGGTTCAGCCACTAGAGTCTAGTTAGCCTATTCATATCACTGTCTTGAAGAAGATATACTCTTCATTACCCAGAAGTAGTTGATTGCCAGCAGTTCCAAGGCTGAGCTGTCCATTTCCCCAGTTCTATGCTAGAACTGCCAAATTCAAGTTTTGATTTTTTTGGACATATATGGAAAAATTAAAAATCTTTCTGATCCATAGTTGATTCCAGAGCTACATAAATGTGCCAGGTGACAGCTCCTCCACTGCTTCATGTCACTGATGTGCAGTCAGTAGCATATTGCTTTAATAACCGGCTTTCCAGGAGAATTAAGTTCTGATTCTAGTATTTACTGATTTTGTTGGTGCAAACATTCTCACATGATAGACTTTATTTTTTTATATATTTTTTTATTTTTATTTATTTCTGTATGTGTATGAATGTACTGTCTGCATGCAAGTTTGTGCACCCGTGTCATGCAATGCTGCGGAGGTCAGAAGAGGGTGTTGGATTCCCCTGGAACTGGAGTTCTCCTGGAATTGGAATTTCAGATGGTTCTCGGCTGTCATGTGGGTGCTGGGGATAGAACCCGGGTCCTCTGCAAGAGCGGTCGATGCTCTTAACTGCTAGGCCATCTCTCCAGCCCCATATGATAGACTTTAAACTGTGGATGGGAGGCCATTGAATATAGACTTAGAAATACACATAGTACATAGTATGCATTGTTTAATAGCATTTTTACCACACAGATAAATAGATGTCAGGAAATTCAAAAGTACGCAGTACAAGCTAGTGAAATGAGGTTAAGTACTTATTGCCTTTTATTTTCGGTATGAATTTAATTAAACCTTTTGTGTTAAGTGGCTCAGCTTTTGTTTGTTTGTTTTCAAACAGGATCTTGCTATGCAGCCTAGGCTTGTCTTCAACTTAAGATCCTTCTGCCTCAACCTCCCAACTGCTAGGACTAAAGGGCTGTGTTATGGATGCCTGGCTTTCAAATGGCCACTTTTGGTAAATGTCCCATATGATTTCTGAGAACTTAGGAAGTGGCTTTCCTGAACAGGTGTGCCAGCTCTGTAGCCAACCAGGAGCAGTCGCATCTTCTCTGAACATAGCAGTACATAAGGCCTGTTTGAAGTTGTATATTCTAATACATGCACGTAAGAAAAGCTTCGTAATGCTTTTTAATGAACTGTGATATATTTCCTAAAAGATTGATTGCTTAAGATACAATTCCAGTTCCAGGGGAATCTGAGACCCTCTTCTGACCTCCGTGGCATTGCACGACACGGGTGCACAGACCTACATGCAAACAATACATTCATACACATACAAAAATAAATAATAAAAAAAAATTTAAAAAAAAGATATCTAAAATATGTATTTATTCATAAACTATTTATTGAGTGTACACAATTTTTCTGTTAAACTAAAAGTGGAGGAAAAGCATCATATTGTTAATATCGCAGCAGCCGCAACTGGTCTACATCTTTTATTTTACCCCACTTTGCCAAAGGCGTAGCTATAGCAAGGACAGGTTTGCATGCTGTGTAGCCTATTCAACGCTCTTTTTCAGACTGCTGTCTTGTGTTGTTCCTTTTACTCTCTCTTTTGCTGGGGTACAGGCTTCTTAAATACCGGCAGCTGGAGTGGGAGACGGCAAAGCCACAGGTGCTAACACTGCCCCTGGCCAGGACTTCTTTGCGTCTGTACTCCAATGCCTGCAAATGCTGGGAAGTCAGGTCTCTCATGATCGTCACACTGTGATTGAGGAAAATGACATTCCAAGAGAGGAGTTATGG
Organism: Rhizomys pruinosus; assembly: GCA_009823505.1. NCBI lineage: Eukaryota > Metazoa > Chordata > Mammalia > Rodentia > Spalacidae > Rhizomys > Rhizomys pruinosus. The sequence goes on from VZQC01005599.1 coordinate 156,030, forward strand.
GCTGGGGGTCACCGCATTAGTCAGGTTTGGAGCTAAGAAAGCTCAGTGTTCTCTGTCACAGCATCACTTCTTTCTTCTCCTAATACAGAACGGCTTGCTACAATTGCTGAAGTATGGCAGTCTTCTGAGACTATAGCCAGGGCTGGAGTGTAGCTCAGTGCTTGCCTAGGCACAAGGCCCTTGGTTCAGTCCCCCAGGGGGAAGAGGCAGGTAGTATATTGCATTTAAATCTGCCTTTCAAATAAAAGTGCCTTAGCAATGTTTATTTGAGTGTTTCCTTATTTAAGCATAATAGGAATCTAAATAGCAGTGTCTTACACTTTGAGGGCAAGTAACCACAGGACTGGAAACTCTTAAGGAGGAGGGTTTCAACCTGCACTTGGGCATGTTTGCTTGGAATCAAATGCAAAGTCAACCCTAACAAGGTTTTCTCATTATTTTTGTTTTACCTTTAATTTTATGTAAACATTTATATTGCTGAAGAAAGCCATAATTATTATTTACTTCTAGATAACAGGATCTGACTACCACACATGTAGTGCAAGCATCAAAAAGTATTAGTTCTGAGGTTTCAGGTTGAGTTTAACAAAAAATAAGACCTCCATCTCATTATAGAAGGGGCCAACACTGCTAGGACTTATGAATATGAAGCCAGACTCCTTTATCAACAGCCTGCTAGGAAGGAAGCATGAGACATGTAAGAACAAGCATGAGAGAAAGGAAGTAAGGTCTTTTATCAGTCTATTCGGAAGTGTGTGCTTGGTACCACCTTATCCACCAGGATAGAAACCACGGCAATAAGATGGAAAGGATGGTCTACCAAGAAGCGATGGAGTCCAGGGCATCATATTGGCCCATATTTGCATTTGGACACCCCTGAAGTTCAACTGCCTAAAGGAGATGTTCCAAAGGATTCCCGAGAGAACAAATCTGTGACAGAGAAACTTTCAGAAAAGATATAGACAATAGCTAGAAACAAAACAAACAATGAAACCAGAAGAAAATCTAACGGTGGTCTAAATGTTTGACCAGTCTCTTATGATATTAGAAAGCCTTTTACATGAAAACTGTATTCAGTCTGGCTGTCTACAAAACAGTCTGATTCCAAAGTGTCAACAGAATATAGTGGTACCAAACAAATGGTGGCCATTGGTAGAGAGCCAGAGCATGAGACAGCCATGCTGACAGCCTGTGAGGGCCTTCTGCTTTCTGGCCAAGGAGCCCTTTTGAGATACCCCCACACCAGTGTGAAGTCCATCCAGAGAAAGCATTAGGCCTTCATCAAGAGAGTTAACCTTGGCTATTTTGTCATGCACTCTGTGTTTTAAGGACCATGAGAGTTCTGTTACAGAGCCAAGACATGGAAGAACACACGTATGATTTTAAATTTCAAATGGAATTCAATGCCAGAAAATAATCAAGCATCTTTAGAAATGTCTAATTAAAAATAAATCGATTTCATTTTTACATTCTTCCTTATCATGGGGCAAAAACTAGGTTGTTAGTTTCTTCCAGAACAGGCAGAGGCTGTGTGAATTTCATAGACGTCTCTATGCATTTAAAAGAATGAACCCAATAATTTTCTGTGATTTTTAATTCTGGATAAATGTATGGTTGCTTAGGCTAGTCTAGCTAATAGTATAGCATAATAATAATTTTTTAAATGTAGTGTGTACAGTGTTTTCTAGCATTTAATTCTCATTACCACCCCACAAAATATTGCTACTATGATTTACATGGAGGAAACTGAAGCTCACAGCAACCACTGTTTTTGCTTGATGCCATGTGGAAGTAAGTGGTGACTGGTTCTGGTCTCCATCTTTTGGTCTCCAGATGCAGCCATATAACACTGCCTTTCGTAGTCCAGGCACCAAACTTATTGTTCTTGTCACATAGAAGTAACTTTGGTATAGCAGGCTGAATTCATTTAACTCAGTTTTTCATTTTTTCTAACCACTTAAAAAAGGAAGTGACATTGTGAGATTGGCTGGTAAGGTGATTATGAACATCTTTTATATAATATATGACTTTCAAATGGTACATCTGAGGAATTATATAAATATCTCCCTACTATGAGATTTAATGTGTGTAGTGGAGACTATATTTATAATTGTAAGTAAATTTAAATTGTAGTAAATTTAATCTGAAGGGAAATTATATATTGTGAATCATTTCAAAGTCTATGAAATGGGCAAAATATAATATGTAGTCAAAAAAAAAATATATATATATATATTAGAAAGGGGGGCAGAGTTTCCCTGGTCCCAGGCTACCTGGAACTCACTATGTGAACAGTCTTGCCTGGATCTTACATAGATCCACCTGCTTCTGCCTCCTGTGGGCTGGGAGTAAAGATATATGTACAACCACACCCAGCATGAATGTATCTTTTATTAAAATGCCATTTAAGTGGCCCAAATATAAGATAAATGGAAGAAAACCCATATAAGTAGTATGATCCTAATTTTGCTTTAAGTAACATGGCATAGCTCTGTATCTGCTCTCCATGATGATATAATGGAGGAAAGAAAACCACAGCATATTAATAGTGTGTTCCCTTTATGGTGAGCCATATTCAGTTTACGCGTAATTTGGGGGGTTACTCTACCAACATGATTATGCTAAGGAGTGGTCACTGACTTTGACTGGCAAGCCCATCACTTGTCTTTGTATAGACTCAGTGCCCTTTGTTTTGTTTGTTGTCTCCTGTGTAAAATGGGGCCAATCTGAGCATGTATCCTCTGGGCTGTCGCCAAATGAAAGGGGACGATATAAGAATATAAGAGGCATGGGTGCTGCACACAGGGCTCACTCATCACAGCAGCTGCTGGGGGACTTCGTACTTTCATACCTTTCTGAACTGTTCAGTCAGTTCTAAAGGAAGAAGTCTAAAGGAATTTGTTTATGATTCCTTGTCACAGAGTAGAAATAAAAACATAAAAGCCATACAATGTAAGCATCAGGATTCCTTTAACTAGATTTGAAAGCGGTCAGTGGGAAAGGTCAGAAGCAGAGTGACATTTCCCCTATTTTAGTTCTAAAGGTGCTGTGGTGCAATAAGGGACCCCTGCTCTAGATCCAGGGCCAAGTAAGGGTCAAGGGCCAAAAATCTAGGTCTTGCTCTTTTCCATCCCACTCATGGTCTAACGATGCCCACTCTTCTTACCCAGCCCTCCTCAAAGAGACATTCCAATCTTCTGTGTCCTGACTGTCCCAGGTGATCAGAGGAAAACGGGGACAGAGGAAGAAAGAAGGAAGAAGGAAGGAAGAGAGAAAGGAAGGGAGGGAGGGAGGGAGGAGGGAGGAGGAGAGATTTCATTGCGTGTGGAGGGATTGATCAGATTGCAAACTTTTACCCACGATGTAGCAAAGAGGTGTGATGGGACTTCCCAAAGCATGTCCAGGAGGGAAAGCAGGTCCAGCCAGGTGGTGAAAATTGTGCTAGGCCCTGAGGGATCAACAGTAATCCTAGGAGCCAAGGGGAAATGCCCATGTAAGGCATTTGACTAAAAGGCAATAAAGTGCCAGCATTTTTGCCCTTCAGTCTCGGGATTTTCTAATGTTGCCACTGCACTTTCTTGTGTTTCCACACTTCCAGTGGCTTTCTTTATGGCATTAAAATATTTCCCAAGCCTTACTGCCCCTTGTAGCCAGTGTCAGGTTTTAAAGAGGTGAGTGCTAGGATAAGCAGACATGTTGAGAGGAGGGCCCATCTGAGAAGGCAGGCCAGGCCGGGCCCCCACCCCGCAGACATGCTCGACCTCTCACAATACACAAAGACTCATGAAGAACTCCCAAGACTCCCCACAGTAAATCATTTCCAGGCTCACAGCTGCATAGAAGTCCCTGTCAGAGGGCATGCTTCACAGCGGCTGTCATCACGTCCAGAGCATGTCACAGCTGAGAGACTGTTTTCGTTATAAGATAGAGTGCTGTTTAGGAAAACTGAGGGAAGTGTGGATACTGTTGGGTAGCAAAGATTGTTAATAGGTCCTCACTGATTCTGAGGTCTCCATTCTCTGCTATTGATTGTAAAGGGTGTGAAATTGGTGGAGACATTTTGGAAGAAGAGAAGCTTTGAGGTAATCTCTGGAGAATGTCTGATTTCTTTGATATTGAGATTTTTTACAATAATACTCTTTTCCCAAGCATTGAGGTATGTGTGTGTGTGTGTGTGTGTGTGTGTGTGTGTGTGTATGCTGAGTTTCCATTTATATATGCAACAGATGATTATTAGGCACCTTCTCTTGCAAGGTTTACTAGTGGACAAAATAGACACCCTGCCTGGAAGTGGTTCCTAGTCCAGAAGGGAGGCAAACTGGCCTGGCAAACCAAATCTGAGACAGTTGTCAGCCTGGAAGCTCCTCTGTGGTTTGAAGAGCACAGAGAAAGGGTTTGGCCTGTTCTACAACATCAAGGACAGTTTCCACAAGGAAGTCCTGCTAAGCTGGGGCATGAGGACTACACAGACAGCAGAGTCACACTGTGAGCACAGAAGGCAAGAATGGAGTCAGGGTCCCAACACGTCTGCCCAACTCTAGCGGGAGGATGTGAATACGAATATGTTGTGTCCAATGCTTTGATTTGCACACTCACATTCATTCACTATCTTCAGTGGAGGGTAAATCGAGGTCCCAAGAATTAAGATCAGGATCCCAGGTCACAAGAGCCCACAGCCCAGTGAGCTTATTCGCAGATGTATGTCCATTTTATAGACTTCATTCCTATAGGAGGCTGTCTCCTCACTTTTCAGAATAAGAATATGACCCAGTTGAAATGACCCAAAGCCACAGGGTTAGCAGACCCCCAGGGTAAGGCTGCAATAATATTTATCTATGTCAGGACTAAAACTTTTGGGTGCATGTTCTTTCCTCTACTTTGTCCAGCAGAAGTTTCCTTTAGACCATTCATGAAGGACAGCCTCACTCCCTAATTCTAGGTTCTGCTTGCTACATCACAGCAAACAGTGCACCAAGGGAAGACTCCCTGCTGGGACTTGTGTCTGCCTCAGTCATCAAACCTGAATCCTGGATTCCAAAGCTTTCTTCTGTTCAGTTTCCTGATGCATCAATAGTTAGAGCTCCCTTGTATGACTAAGATACCTGGCAGTAAATAGCTGTGTTGCTTCATGCGCTTAAGACTTTTGTCCTATTTACTGTATGAGGAGAAATAGCGAGAGTTGTTTATTATGTATCAGACATTCTAGTAGAGTCTAAGACATACACACAACACACACACTCATATATGTGTGTATACATAGTATATGAGATTATATATATACATATATATATATTTTATAGTGAACCATTCATTCCCGTTTTGGGAAGAAGAAATTGAGCAAGTTGAAGTGAACTGCCTTAGGTTACACAATTTATAAACAACACAAGACGAGTGTTGAGTCTAGAAGGCAAGATTTCTTCCAAATTCTACTTTTAATCTTCATATTTCAAAACTCAACTTTAAGAAGAGAAATATTGATTAAAGAAAACCAGTGAATAAAATCCCTAAAAAGACTGAAAGCCAGTATGTATTATAACTTAACAATAATTATATTGTTGATTAAGAAAGAACTTGTCATAAAAAGCGCTCTCTTTGGCTTTGCCATAAATTATGGATGCTTTAAGAAATCAGAGTGATTTCCTAAATTATGTAGGATGGTGCTTTAAACAAAAATGGCTCATTTCTGAACATGAAGGATACATTATTGAAGCAATGTGTGTGTGTGTGTGTGTGTGTGTGTGTGTGTGTGTGGAAAGAGAGAGAGAGGTGAGAGAGAGAATTATATATATGCAGTAATAGAGGTGAGGGCATTGTTGGTGGAAAGTGAAAAAAAATGAGAGTGAAAGAGTGCTTCCAACAGTAATCTGAAAATCTTAGAAGTTTATGGGCCAAGTAGACATGATAGGACAAGCAGTGATTGGTTATGGCGACCACTGTGAATCAAAACCACCCCCAGAACATGCTGTCTGCATGCTCTGCTTCTTCCTCTGACCAGAAGAAAGACTTTGTTTCATGGTGCCTTCATATCAGAATTCCAAAATCTCTCATGTGAGCCCATCTTATCAACCTTGTCAAGTCACACTTGTAGAAATGAGTGAGGTTTGAAAACATTTGAGTGTGCTGTTACACATTCCACTTATGAACAGGGAAACCGGCTGCTTGAATGTGAAGCCAAACCTTGCAGTGGGTGGGGGTTTGAGGCAGGGGAGAGGCAGCTCTGAATGAGTGCAGCCAATTAGACTGATTAGTGCAGGTGGCAGAGAACAACGGGCTCCGTGGGGGCTAGAGCAAAGGACTTTGGCAGGAACAAATATTTTATTTTTCATCTTTTGATTGTTCTAATTAAAATACATGCTGCATCAAATGTTAGAATTTAAATAAAAGAACACAGTGTTTCTTTGTTGCAAAACTCTGGTACAACTTAAAAGCAATCTATGATTCTTCAACAAAATAACAATAAAGAAGGACATTGTGGTTAAACGTTTGTCATTCATTGAACACTTTAAAGTTTTTTTTTCTGTTTTTGACTGCTTTGCTTATATATTTGTGTGTACACCACATGCATTCCTGGTACTTTCAGAGGCCAGTAGAGAGCACCAGACTCCCTGGAACTAGAGTTACAGGAGGTTGTGAGCTGCCATGTGGCTGCTGGAAATTGAACCAGGGTACTCTACAAGAGCAGAAAGTGCTCTTAACCACTGAGACATCTCTCCAGCCCCAAAGAATTATTGTTTCAGTGTTACAGATCCAAATTAGAACTTGCCTTGCACATGCTAGGCAAGGGCTCCACCACTGAACTACATCCCCAGTCTTTTGGATCCTTTTTAGAAGGCAGAAGGAGGCAAGGAAAGGCCATTTAAAAATTTGAAACTTCCATTAAAACTTTTCAACTTCTGAAATATAAATTTGATATTTTCCCTGTTGTGATAAAATGCAAATGGTGAACCCCACCCTAACTGCATTTTGACTTTTACCCTAATAGAGGTAGCCTGGACTGTATTAGTGGGAGTAGGAATTTTTTTTTTTGATGGCAGAACAGTCACATGACTGTTAAATTTAAATTCTACAATCTTTAGCGTTTTTCCTTCAGGTTTATCAAGAGGTTTGTTGTGTTCTAAGACATTTAATTTGGAGCAAAGCTGCTGTTTAAGCCACAGCTCTTTTCTTTCCCATTGACAAACCAAACGCTTTCCTTTAGTGGCCAGTAGAGGGAGCTGTGGGCATTTGATTTGGCGTTTTAATGACATGGAAGTTCCCTTCTTAATTAATTCAATGTTTGAAATCAAACCTCCGTTTAAATGTAATGATATTAATATGCGAGAATAGATGTGTAAACGTGGAGATTTTCCATTCTCGTTAAACCCACACAACCAAAGGTCTCTAGTTCTCCCGTGAGCCCCTTTTAGAGCGTTTATGTTATAGAAATGCTGGCTGCTATAAATTAAAGCTGGGCACAATTGAGTTCATTCACCTAGGCAAAGATTCAACATTTCTAAGACTAACTTCAAGTTAAGAAAGCAGCTTCTCCTGTCTCTTAAGAAAAGGGACAGAAAAGAAAGAAGTTTTCAAAAGACAAATTGTATATGCTAAGATTAAGATGTTTATTTCCTCCCCCCCACCCCACCCCAGAGGTAAAAATTGTCTTGTAGTTAAGATTTTAGATATATTGAACACGATTTTTCTGATTTGATTTTTATCATGTCCTTCTATTCCAAATTCAGCTAATTAGTCATAGTTATAAAGGATTCTCAGAGCTCTGGCGTTTGAGAGATATTTTTACTTCGGGCCCTTGGATTTTAGTTAAAACAGGTAACTAAGTAACAATTTCCAAGTACCCCACTAAAGTATGGTATTTATCTAGCTGACATTAGTATAATGTACACACAAACTCCTATTGTAAAACATGAAGGCAGCCAGCAGAGAGCTGCCGGGATGCTGGAGAGATGACGCTGAGAGCTCCACTTTCCAAACGGCCTCTGAGAATCCACTGTCATACTTTCTAGGTAGGAGGAAGGTCAGATTCTGTTGCATTTGAGGTTTCCCTCTAAAGTGAACGTGAAAGTAAACCATTCAGCATTTAAACCAGCATCATTAAACACTTGCCATTTTACCAATCTTCTAACAGAAAATGACTTGTAGAAGAATAAAGCAAGCAGCCTTCTGTTTGCTCTGGGTTGGCAGATGATTGTGAGACACCCCCGCCAGCCACTGCCCATGGGTGAAAGATTTCTTCATTAGGGTGCACTGGCACATAACAGAGATGCGGCTGTGTTTCTGAATATAGAAAGAAGTGCCACTTTGTCGGGGTGGCGTGGCACATTGCATTTTGCAAACAAAATGCTGAACCAAAGTCCTGCCTGGGGTTCACAACACAGGACGAACTTCCTAGAAGGAAAAGAGAAAGTGTTGTGTGTGTCTTAACCTGAAGGTGGACAAGGTTCTTCTGTGTGATTGTTACGTAGTTTATATTTTCCCAGATCGTTTGAACTCCTTAATATGCTGGCTTTGGCCTCTGCTTCTGTTGATTTCTGGCCTTCTAATAAAGATTAATCTTGGTTTTCATTCCGAGATGGGAAAAGCAAAAAGTGAACCCATCATTCAGGTGGAGTTTAAAGTCAAGGAGTAAAAGTGCAGCGTGGGTCTTCTTGACTGGTTTAGGCAACTGGGACCAAACCTCCAGCATTATTACAAATACAATTTTAGGTGAAATTTTGTTTCATGTGAAGCATTAATTTTAATAGAGACTTATATATAGACCCTCATTTGAATAATAATGTAAATTACATTTAAATTGTAAATAACGTCCAGCACTAGCTGCTTCCTGGCTCAAATTCTTCAGCACATATGGTGCTAGCGTAAGCTTGTGCCTGTCTGCCTACTCTGGGTAATTTTGCATGCAAATAGTTTTAGTGCCTATGTTGAGGTGCTAAAACGTGTTTAGTACACTTGAAAATATTTGCATTGCAAAAGGAGAGTGAATCTCCTGAGGAAAATCAAATTGATATTTTGTCCTGAGACTGCTCTGGGCACTGTGTGCCATTCTTCTATGGCGAATTCTGTTTACAGTGCAACTAGCATTTTTTTAACTGACCTTTTAAAACGAAGGTCTGGCTACAGCTCTGCCAGTTTACAAACCCTTGGTCCATCTTCTGGCAGTGTTCTCCACATTAATCAGTGGGAGAGAGAAAGAAGGAATCTAGCTGCTTTAGACGAACTTCACTTCTGAAGCCTCAGTTTGGTGAGCTGGTAAGATAGCTCTGCTAACTATAAAAGTTTCAGCTGGAATGTGCCTAACTAATTAGCTAACTAACTAACCAACTAACTCGGGAAAGGCTCGCACACAGTGGAGCAGCAGCGGAAGCTGGGTGTGAGGCCCCACACACGCTTCCATTTGCCTCATTCCCATCTGCTGCATTTACGGGAATCAGTTCGTTAAGTCTGAATTGAATCCAAATAAAATGCATTTCTGATGCAAGGCCGATGACTGGTGCCATTCTACGCTGCATTATGTCAAATTAGAGTTTGTTTGGAAAAGAGGTTACAGAGATCCTACGCAAAAGTCACTTGCACGGAACATGGATGGGATGAGTTCTGTACAAATTCAACATCTACTTTTCATAAATAAATCAACCCCCTCACCTATTTTGACCTATATTTACCGAGACTGATCCAAAATATTAGAACTCCTAATAAAGCAATAAATAAATTTCAAGATAAGGTAGTAAATGGTTTATAGAACTTTTCTTATAATCCTCTTTTCAATGTTTTTGGAGAATTTCATTTTATTTTCTATGCTAGTTGGAATGTAGTGCTTCCTTATAAAATGAAAGTAATCTTAGTGTCTATGAAAGAAACAAATGATATTTAAGTCCACAAGAGGAAATTAGGTTGCGGGGACTTCTCTCTCTGCAATTCCCTCTTCTGTTGAAAGGAAGGCCAGATGGAATTGTAATAACTCCCATCGTTGTAGAAGGAGCAGTTCCTCTGCTCCTACCCCTAGCACCATGCAAGAACTGCATACTACTGATGCTTAGAGTGAGCAAAACCCTAGAGTCTGGTCCATATTTCCTGCCCATATTTTACCCCTCCACACATAATATTTATCCCTTCATCTTTGCCACTTTCCACAACCTGTAAAGTGTAGTATTTTGTGCCAATGAATAGCTAGGGACAGGTAGCAGGGCACAGTCAAAAGGAACTCACTATAGATACAAGCTATCCTTGAATATCTGACTTTACTGTGGAGTGAAACTCTTGGTTGCAATCTATGTGCTTTAAAATATTTTATTCTTAAAAAATGAGCCTCTGTTGTCTGTAGGATCCTAGCGCATCAATCAACCCATTAAGCAAGTAAATAAAGCAATAACGAAACAATACATCATTTTGAATTTCACGCATGCACTAACCTATTGATACCTAAATGAGAACAGAGGTTTAGAGTCTGAAGCCGCAAAGGCTATCTGGTAGCTTTGCATACAAGATGCGGAGTTATTCTAGACTCTGGTGCACAGCTCAATCTGGCCCCCAAATTGTGGGGGCTTCTTTACTTTTCCCTTTGGTGTTGGTGTCCATGATACCCAGCATGGAATAGTGTGTGTGTGTGTGTGTGTGTGTGTGTGTGTGTGTGTGTGTGTTTGTGTGTGTGTATGCCAGCCCATGTGTGGTGGGGGGGCATGCTGTTCGGGGGAAGCCCATCACACATTTCTGCCATCACAGATGGTGGGCAAACAGCTGTCTCCACAGCTGAGGCCACCGAAGCTGCCTGCACTGCTCCAGTAACTCGCAAGCACATGGCTGGTTCCTGCGTGGCAAGGAGCTCTATGCAGCAGCAAAGCTCCCCAGCTTTCCTGGGGCTGAGCAGGCGGGGACTTTGCCACCAGACACAATAAGCATGTGAAATGGGGTCTCATGAATAATTCATCCTTAGTGTCCTATGAAACAAAGAAATGGTATATTTGCTGGGAGATAACTGTGATCTGCCATTTGTAAATTTTTCTGAATTTGGGGTGAACATGTTTTTGGTGTTAGTAGAAATGTTTTTATTTTGTTGTGTTTTTAAATTTTTCTAACATAAAAAGTCAGAAGGTCCACACAGTCATCTTACAGTGGAGGTCTTCCATGAAATCTTGAATGAGTTTTAGTGATTTGGTTCACGATTTAAGAATCTAAAAAAGTAGAATCTCATTTGGTGAACAGGGAAGTTAAAATAGCTTTACTGCCATAAACTATAGCAGGCAGGATACCGAGGTCTAAAGACTCTTTCTGTGGAAGGCAAGCAGCCTGTTTTGGTAATGTGTGCTTCCTTGCCATGGACTAGAAAGGACAGTTACTCAGCAGACAGAACAGCACCAGCACTGTTCACTCCATCAGCATCTTCTAAAAATGACACTTTAGTGAATTGAGCCCTAAATTGTTTTAGTGACAGATCAATAATCACTAAATCAACACCAGTTAACTCTGCAATAAAATAACCCTAACCAAGTGAAACTACCCTCCTATTCCTGCACTGTAGCTGCAGATACAATACCAGGGATCTGCACAACCGCGAGGCAAAGTAGGTGCAGGAAGTTAACAGATGCTTCTAGAGTGTTTCATGAAGTAGCTGGCTTTCCAAGTTTATCATATCTCTGCATTCATTTAATGAATTATTTAATATCCTCGAGAAATTGAAAAGACAAAAGAGTTCTTCATTATCTTTGAAATGACAGGCTGGCAAAACTAACCCTGGTGAAATCTCTGTCATTTCCCCAGTGATGATCTCAGCTCTACCTTCTAGTATTCACTCTAGCTTTCTCTGTATACATTTTTTCCTTTAAATTTTTCTTTCATTTGTGGGTTTGCTGTCTTCTTTAGGTCTCTTCAGCTTTCAGGTAGCCATGAGCTACTGTGTACCCACAAATGTCACACAGTCTGATGTTTGACAGGGTAACTCAAGGACAAGGCGCATCAGAATTCAGAACAAACAAAAAGTCAAGCAAAAACAAAATTCAGTTCTGCAAATTGTATTCTGGGTGAAAATACAATTTGTTATTGTTCTCCAGTAAAGGGGATGGCTGTTGAGGTATGAATTGGTAGGTGGTAGAACTCCTGCTAAAGAAAAAAATAGTACTTTGTATCATGTGTGATAGTGACAACTAAATACTAGTTTTCCTTTACTGAGGAAAATTCATATATTACCATAAATGTAACCAAGGCAGGGTCGAAGTTCTTGTGTGTCTCTCTGATGGAAAGACCCTGAATGCTTTTTACTGTGACTTCTGTTGCTGTTATTTGTTTCCTTGCACTGGATACACTAGATAGTAGACTTGCTATGTAGTCCATGACTGATTTTTTTCACTTTGTGCAGGATTATTAAGACTGCAATTAGAATTAAGATCTCATACATAGCTCGTGATCTTTAGAAAAGATAACCAGTTTCAGAAAAGACAAAAACTATGTAAGTAGTAGCAATGTCTTGGGTCTAGTGAGGCAAGCGCTAGCAATGGAAGCAACAGCTGTATTAAAAGGTCTAAAGCATAAATAGGCACACAGGAATAGGGTACTGCCCCTTTCTGTTCACCATGTCCACTCCTCCAGACTTTAGGATATCTACTCGGTCTTAGCATGAGGTGGCAGAAGTCACTAGTGTCCTCTCTCATGAGCACCATCTTTGGGTTTGTCTGATTATTCAAAGAGCCTGGATTGCTCTTTTTTTCATCATCACCTGGACTTGAAGCATTTGTTTCCAATATATAAAATAGTCCTTCGTGAAATAATAGGCAAATTTATGCTTCTAATTATGTATATTATGCTATGAAAATATCCAAAGTCTCTAAGGAAATATGAGATCTAAGGACATAAGCTTTGGTAACAAATACTAATTAAAGAAAATCAGCCAACAGCTTATAAAATTGATAAAATATGAAAAGTTAAGAAGAATCAGGATCTTTGGATCTTAGCCTTGACCATGGTTTCTGCTACAATTATGCTTCAAGAGATGTTCAACTTGTTTGTATATAAGCTTCATCTGTTTAATGAGGACAAAAACTTGTACCACCGAATATGTCTTTTTTATTAAACAAATTTTTATGATTTTTTAACTTAATTTACAATATAATTTAATATTTACATTGCCTACCTTATCTATACCTCCCCTTACTGTCCTCCACCTAAGTTAATATAGTCCATAGTGTATGTAATAAGCCTATTGAGTCTAATTTATATCCCCGAATGTCCTTCAGTCTGAGTCCATCCACTGGACCCTGGTTAACCTACTGAGTCCCATCTTCGAAAGAGAGTGACTCTCCCCCTCCAGCAGCCGTCTGTGGCCAATAGTTCCTTAGGTTGGGTTGGGGGTTTCTTACTACTTCCCTATGTCTATGTTGAGATTTTTTTTTTTCTGGCTTGCATTGCATGCAGTCAGCATTCCTATGAGTTCCTATGAGTAGCTGACCAGCTGTTTGGAAACCCCCATTTCCTTATAGTCATCTTCTGCTTCTTACAATCTTTCTGGGTCTTTTCCCACAATGATCCCTGACCCTTTGGAGGCAGAAGTTTGATATAGGTTTCCTATTCAGAGATAAACACCTTGCAGCCTCTTGTTCTCTGCACATCAGCCAGTTGTGGGTTTTTGTGTTAATTACTATCTGCTGCATAAGGAAGCTTCTCTGGTGAGAGTTGAAAGATGCATTAATCTATGGATATAATAAAAAGTCATTACCATCAGTTTAATAGTACAACTCTTTAGTGGAAAACTAGTATTGGGCTCTCTCCTCTGTCCTGTGACTTGTCTGGGCTCAGGTTCCTAGGTCTGATATCAATGTCAAGTAGGTTCCATCTTATGCAGAAGACCTTAAATCCAACTAAGAAGTGATTGGTTACTCCTGTAATATTCATGCCACTATTGCTCTAGTGGGCATATCTTGCCAGGAATTGTTGTTGTAGTTCACAGGCCTTTTTTTTTGTTTAATCCAAGTCAGTGATGTAGTATGTGAAGCTGGTATGGTGGTTTATCCCAGAGAAGGCATGCTCTCACTCCCAACCTGTTAAAGCCTCTTAGGGAGGGGTCTTGGGGTGACCAATACCTGTGCAGCCAAGGATTAAGAGAACTGATAAAAAAAAGTCTGAGGCTGAGTGAACGCTTCAGAAATGCTTTGTAGTTCTCCTTGGACCTGTGCTGTGGATATCAGCTCAGGTAAGAAACATTCTTTTTTGCCATTTTTTGTTTGTTTTTGTTTTTTCTTTTTGTGCTTTTATTGATATTTTGTGTATTTCAGACATCATTTTTCAATGTTTAGGCATATTCCCCTTTCCCTCCCCCCACCCCACCCCAGGGTGTGCATTCTGCCATAACTATCCTGCATCTTTCTCTCAGTATTTTTTTTTTGTTTTTTTATGCTTAGAACTTCACATTTTCCTCCATTAATTTTATATTACTCTAAAATATGGATATATACTCTCCACCTTCTTATTAGCAGAAAGAATTCTTAAAGGCAGTCAATCCATGTTTATGCTTTGAAGATAAGGTTTTTGAGATTAGGATCAATCGTCAGGGTCACGGCCCTTGGGTGAGATTGGCACACGTCAGGGTCCAGTGTATCTTTTAGAACTTTGGAGCTCTTGCTCCAAAAGTTGCATAGAAGTTGCATAGAAGTCTCTTACATAGAACTTTTCCCCCCAGAGGTGAGTTTAGGTGAAATCTAGTTATTTAGTCCAGGATGGTCTTGAATGTGTGGCAACCCTTCTGCTTCAGCCTCCCAACTACTGGATTTACGGGCATGTATATCACCATGCTTAGCTTCCTACTATCCTTACTTTCTTTTCACAGCAATGTTTCATAGCAGTGAGGATATGGCACCACCAGCAGAGGATTAGGCCCTAACTCTTCATTCACCTGGCCTACCAGCTTTTATTCATAGAAGCCTGACAGCATCAAATCCAAATCCAGGATGCCTCACTTCCATGTAGGGGAATATGTACGAATTGTGTGGCTTCTGTGGTAGCTTCTTTTCATAACCTTCTCCACCTCACTAAGCATTTCCTGTGTGATTGATATGGAAGATTTGAGCAGCTTCTATAACACAGTTATGAACCTTCATACAGGTGCATTTACTTTTTAATTAATCTTAAAATGTTTTTAATAATTAATAGCAATACCACTAATTGGCATGTAAACTATTCTTGCACCAGCAGGCAAACTGTAGGTTTCCTTCTTTACACCCACACCCAATCAACTGAAAATTGCTTGAATGCTTATCTTATAATTACTGTGCTTATGCTATTTGCATTGTTTGGAAGCTTTTCTGATTAATGGATTGATTTTTTTATATCGATCTGTACATGGAACAGCAAAGATTGGTCCTTTGCTGTGTAACATCGTGTTTATATTGAATTGTTTAGACACACATAAGGAAAAAATAATAGGGCTTGTTTTCACCTGTCAAATGTATTTCTTCTGTTTAAACTATAGTCAGACAGGATCATGTAGAATAGAAGGCTGCTCTACCTATAAGCCTTTCTGGCTCTCTTCTCAACACTTTGCTGTATGGCACCATTGCACTTATAGTCTTTTAGCATCTTTATAAAGGTCAGCCTATATCCCAGTGCCTTCTGTTTACTGAGGTAGGAAGCATATCTGGGAAAATAAAGATACTTTGAGAGTGTCTTTATTGAAGCAAAGGCTAATGTAGTTAAAATTGCATGGCTTGTTCCTTGAGAGTAAAAAAATATATGATATACATTTATGCCAATAATTATACCCTTGGTCTGAAAGCCACAGATAAGCACAAGCCAAAAATCATGAAATAAACTGAGATTGTTGGTATGCTAAGGCAATTGCAGAGCTAGGTGGAGGACCTATCAATGATTGCACCTTAGGACATGACAAATAAAGTTTTATGATAAGAATGGTAAAAGGTACAAATTTGACTTTCTAATTAGAGGCCATTGTGCATTGGTTATGAACTGGTGCTAGAATCAGACATGGGCATGAATATTCCTTCTTCCACTTATTCCCTGGTTCACCGTGTGGTTAGTAGCATTAAGATGTGTCCAGAGATGGGGTGAACACCAAGGAAACAAGAATCACAGACATTATGGGCAGGTGGGGCCTTGGGAGTCAGAAAGCTACGTCTGAAAATCTTGTCCAACTAATTAACTAATTAATTAATTAGTTGAATTAACTGGAAGATGTCAAGAAAATGATTTGATATCCTACATAGTCTTTTTTATCATTGAGAAGTAGAAATAGTGACACTTACCTTGAAACCTCATTGTGAAGATGAACTGAACTACTCTATATGAAGTATTTTATATTTTCATGGCAATTAATATTTATATGATGAATTCAATGGTCTATTTTTAATTAAATCAAAGAACTCATAGGGAAGATGAGAATGAGATATATATATATATATATATATATATATATATTTACAAAGTTATTTGATTGTCAGTGACAGAAAAGCACAGGATCAATTAGAATACCAGAGAATCATGCTCGAAAATAGAGCACGAAAATACATATATGTAATGGTTTGAGTACTGGGAATTTCTCAACACCCTTGGATGGAACTGCCAGTGGACAAAGGGTTCTCTTGCTCTTGCAGCTTTGCTTGCACGATGACCATCCTGGGGAGAGACTAGAACTCTGGGTACTACTAGTAAAAACCTAGTAATAATAAGGGTAATAAGGGATTAGTAGCTCAGAGTTAACAGGAAGTGTAATGATGGATTTGGCATCTTTACTTCATTGGGTGGCTTGAACTTAGCAGCTGGTCCTAGGGATCTGTCCTAGGGACTCTACACAGCTCTGTAGACAAAGATGGGAGAATGTGCAGGTGAAAAGCCCGGGGAAAAGGCCAACGAAGGAGAATTGAAGTATCGGTCAAAAGTTGCTGAGTGCACCCAAGGCTGAGGGCATTCAGTGACAAAAATCTAGAAGTGAAAATCATCAGCAGTTCTTCTGATCGAAAATGGCAAATGTAATTCTGATGTATTTTAAATAAAGGAGACTCACTTTAGAAGGAGTAAAGCTGGGAAAGTGGGATGACAAGTGGGTGGAAACAATCCATGCACCTGTCTGGAAGGCTGTGGAGCAGGCATTAAGCTTGCGGGAGCCGTGGGAAGCGTTCCACCACAGTTGAGTAAACCACTGTGCTTCCAGGTCATGAGAAACTAGGTCAGCTGTTCTCCAGGTCTTTCCCCAGCTAGCCCTCTGCAGGCTGTGGAGGCATGAGCTCTCCTTAGGGTAGATCATATTTTTGAGAGAGGATATCAGTATATAGTTCACCCTAGCTGCAAACTCACCCTGATCTTCCTACCTCAGCTTCCCAAGTGCTGGGATCAGATTTGTGTTACACCCCTGTTGTATATGGATTTTGTTTTCATAAAGTATTTTCTGTGACTACTGAGCTGGGTCAGCAGGTGAAAGAACTTCTAGGTGACCCAAGTTTGATCCGTGGAACCCACAGGGTGGAAGGAGAGAACTTATTTCCACACATTGAACTCTGACTTCCACAGGTGGGCCATGACACACACACACACACACACACACACACACACACACTTTTTAAAAGTGTTTCCTTTTACAGAGATAAACATGCTTCCTCTGAGACATTCCCCAAGACTTGTTCTGGGATCTCCAGACTAAGCATCACTCCTCTTCTCTATGAAAATCCAAATAAATGCTTTGATTATAGAAAATCATTGGCCCATTACAGTTGGAATATGTTGGTGTGCATAAGGTTGTCTTTAAGAAAATGTCTGAAAGCTCCCGGGCCCGACAGAGAGTCCTCTCTCTAGCTGAATAAGATTACGTTATGTTTCTAGGAGAGCACAGAGATGTTTCATCTACAGATTCATTTTGCCTTCTGAACTCCATACTCCCCATGGGAAACCACTTCCCATCCCCTTTGTCATTTGCTTTGCACTGGGCTCACACCCAGCTGAAGCCATTTCTTGAGAGACAGAGCCAGTCACAAGTGCACTTGTGCCAAGAAGGACAGCCCAGAATTTTGCCATCTGTGTCTCAGCTTCTCAGCTTTCCCTAGCTCTGTTCTTGGGTTGTTGTCTAGGAATACACCCATGAGTACTGTTTTCCAACCCCCGGTCATCCGAACAATTGGCACATTGCACAACAGTAGATTTCTAAGTAAAGCTTTCTTTTTGCTTACATTTTCCCTCAATTTTAGTGAGAGTCTATTAACGACAAGCAACAGTATATTCTGCATTCAGATGTGTGAGAGACAACCTGCTTACTACTAACAACAGAGTCAGCATCACAATGCCATTTTTGTTGTTGTTGTTTACTTTGGAAATCAAGTCAAGCCAAATCAATGGTGTAGGCTCTTTCCAATGCTAAAAAGAGAATTAGAAATGAACAGACTTGAATCTTTTCTAGAAAACCATATTGAGCAGACACAGAGAGGCTTCTTCTCCAGCAAGAACTGAGTCCTGAGCACCACGCCTGCTTCTTAGTGGCACAGCAATGTGCAGTCTTTTAGTGCTGAAACAACAGCTTTCATGCTAGGCTTCCCTGCTGCCTTGATTATCCATGTCAGGAAACAAGATATAGCTTCAATTTCTGTCCTTAATCATCTTTTTCTCATATATTTTACCCTAACGTCCTTGGTACAATTTTCCACTTGATAATTAAATCTCTGTACAAAATAGGACTACACAATCTAGCCACAGAGCTGACTAGAACTAAGACAGTATCAGCAACACACACAGAAAACATAAAACTTAAGGTAGATGGCAGTGTGCATGGAGCAGGAGGATCATTTAGAGTGCCTATAAGCCATGCCTTCTGACAGGAGTGTTATATGCATTTTATTAATCCTTACATTTCAGGAAGATGGGAACTATTAGTCACCTCTTAAAGATAAGAAATTCAAGGCTCAAAATATTTAATTCTCTCTAATCTAGCTTTCTCTTACGTTCAAAGCCATGCAGTATAATTTCCAAATTTCATCTTTCCAGTGGAGAAGTGAATAGAAAACTATGTCTCTGGAACCCCTGGCCGTGGCTGGGTATGACATCTTGTCTTATGATGTCATAGATGCAGTGTGCATGTGTACACATGTCATATCTAGCACCCCCTGGAACTCCTTGTGCTGCCCATTGAACTTCTGAGATATTACAATGCTCATTAAAATTTCAGTACTGACAGGCATATTGGTACATACCTTTAATTCCCACAGGTGGATCTCTGTGGGTTCAAGACCAGGCCAGCTTGGTATACATAGCAAGTTACAGACAAGCAAGGGCTACAAAATAAAATCCTAAGAAAAAAGGTTTCAGTATCTTGCTTTAAGCTATTTCAAACTGGACAGCAAAGACATTTAAGTGTGGATCTGTAGATAAAAGCAACAGAACACCATAATTCTGCTTAATACTATTGGTATTGGGGTTTTTTGTTGTTGTTGTTTTGTCTTTTTGGGACAGGGTTTGCCTGTAGCTCCAGCTGTCCTGGAACCCACTATGTAAACCAGGCTGGCCTCAAAGTCAGAGATCCGCCTACCTCTGCCTCCCAAGTGTTGGAATCAAAGGTGTGCGCCACCACACCTGGCTGGTATTGTCATTTTTAATATCATACATTTAAAAGAGAGTTTATAAATGACAGTGTGTTTTAGATATTTGTGTTACTTGCATTATGAAAAACAATACAAAGCTGAAAACATTCAAAATTCAGCCTCGCCTCCATATACTCTTTCAGTATTCACTCACAGTGTCAGATCAGTTTCCCTTCTCTTTTTGGTCAAATAGTTACCTGTCTCACTTAATAAAAGGAAGTTGGAAAGCTCAAGCCCAGCTGAGCTGTGCCATCTGGGAAGGAATCAGTCCTTCCAAGGCCACATGCAAAGGTAGCCATGGTTCTACTGAGCTAGCAAGTAGCTGTGCCTGGGCAGAGGGGAGGCAGAGTGCCATGGCTGTGGGAGAATCTATCCATTTCCAAACGGGGGAAGTCTTACCTGGGTACACTTAGCGCAGCTAGTAATGCCTTTTCATTCTATGGTTTTTTTTTTTTTTTTGGTCTTTTCAAGACAGGGTCTCCCTGTAGCCCCAGCTGTCCTGGAACTCACTCTGTAGACCAGACTGGCCTTGAACTCATAAAGATCCGCCTGCCTCTGCCTCCCGAGTGCTAGGATTAAAGGTGTGCGCCACCACGCCCGGCTTCATTCTATGTTTTAATTTGAGATTATGCAAATATTAGAAGATTACTTCCCTTAGAAATGATTCAGATTCCTCACTTAGGAATTATAGGCAAGAGAAGAAAGTGCTAGATCGATGCCCTTTTAAAAGGGTGAATTTGCAGGTAAATTGATGGAAATGGAAGCCTTATACTAAGTGAAGTAACACAGTCCCAGAAAAACAAACAACGTTTTATGGTGTCCCTCATTTGTAGATCCTGGCACCAAATCCTTATTTGTAAGGCAAACTGAGTATTTTTTTTCTTTTTTAGTAAATATAATACCTGATGCTACTATAAAAAATAGATTAGGGGCTGGAGAGATGGCCTAGCGGTTAAGAGTGCCACCTGCTCTTGCAGAGGACCCGGGTTCGATCCCTCGCACCCACATGGTGGCTAAGAACCGTCTTTGATTCCAGTTCCAGGGGAATCTGACACCCTCTTCTGACCTCCGAGGCATTGCACGACACAGGTGCACAAACTTACATGCAGACAGTACATTCATACACATAAAAAGTAAATTAAAAAAATAGATTAAAACATATATCAACTTGCTATGTAATTTAGGAATGTAAAGTAATATTTTTTTCACCTGCATGTAACTCTACTGTTAAAAGGTGAATGTTTAAACATGTTTTGGAATTAACTTATCGTTTATTTTCAGATGTCATAATTTTGGTATACGTATGGAGTATATACATGCATACTTTGGAGTAATTAAAGGGAATAATAACCACAAAAAGGACTTGTTCAAAGAACTGAGTGAAACAGTAAACTTCTGCCCCAAACAGTAAACTTTTGCATCAAAAACTTTTAAAAAGACTGAGAAAAAGATGCAAGACATATATGGCAGAATGCACAAGCTCTGGTGGGGTGGAGGGAATGGAAGGGGAAATTGGTCTCAATTTGGTTAAGGAACGTATGAAATGCACGAAAGTTCAGTAAAGGCAGGTGGATCTCTGTGAGTTCAAGGCCAGGCTGGTCTACACAGTGAGTTCCAGGCCAGCTGGGACTAAAGGGAGACACTGAAAAAAAAAAAACAAAAAAAAAAAAAAAATTAAAGAAAAAACAAAACCCATGATTCAGATGTCCTGTATGAAATACATAAAAATTAAATAAAAAATTACAAAAATAGGCAGTCTTCCTAAATGACACATCTACAATGGAACCTCTGTACCTAAGGCTCAGGAAACATCACAGAAGATGGGGCAGAAAGAAGGTAAGAGCCAGAGGGACAAGACACCTGCTGCTAGTTAATGCATTCTGGACATGACAGGGAAGCCAGACTCATGAATTCTCCACAGCATCACAGTACACTCCAAGTTCTGTATATGACAAAAGCAGTTGACATCCCATGATGAGTGAAGGGACTGTCACAAGGTCCCACCTCACGGGGAAGAGCTACAGGCAATCAATAGATGGTGAAGGAGGGAAAATCAGTTTTATCCAGGGATGAGCTGAGCTCCCTGAGAGGTTATCCAACCCCAAGTGGACAACTCTAAACACATGTGTGAGCACCACCAAATGGACTCAGTGTATTATACCTGCACACATATATGTGCTTATTTAAAATCTGTGTATGTATGTATAGCAATAATATTTAAAGAGGAAAAGAAATTGAGAAGTAGTCAGGGGACATGGAGGAGCTGGAGGGGAATTGGGAAGGCTGTAAGTAATGCAAATAAGTAATGCAAATAAGTAATGCAAATAAATAATGCAATTACAATACTCACATATGGAATTCTTAAAATAAGTAAAACTTTATTTTTTAATTAAAAATATTTTTATAATTTTTATTTTTTGCATATGAAATATGGCCTGTGTGGATGTAT
Source organism: Rhizomys pruinosus (assembly GCA_009823505.1). Taxonomy (NCBI): domain Eukaryota; kingdom Metazoa; phylum Chordata; class Mammalia; order Rodentia; family Spalacidae; genus Rhizomys; species Rhizomys pruinosus. Next base: position 178,032 of record VZQC01005599.1, read on the forward strand.
GTAAGTGGGTCATGCAATGCCCACAGAGGTCAGAAAGGAACATCAGATCCCCTGTAACTGGAATTACAGATGTTTTCAGCCACCATGTGGGTGCTGGGAATTGAATCCAGGTCCTCTCCAAGAGCAGCCAGTGCTCTTAACCACTGAGCTATCACCTCCTCAGCACCAAATAAATAAAAACTTAAAAGTCATGTTTGTTTTTTTTTTTTTTTTTTTTTTTTTTTTTTTTTTTTTTACTTCTCAAGGTCTAGAAAATTCAAATTGGAACAAGTTATGAAAACTCAATTCAAATTGTGAATCACCTAACTAGCTGGATGTCACTGGATGAGCATTGTAGTCTGATTGGGAAGTCTTCAATCCCAATATCTGGCTGGGACATGTTTGGCTCTGCTTATAACATGCGTTGTCTGTTTTGGTGTTGGAGTTGGCTCATGTAGCTGCTTGTGCCCTGGGTTCTTAGACATACAGTGTGACCTCAGTGACTCTGTCCTGTTTTCTGACATGTGGGATGGAACTACCTTCAAAAGGTTTGGTGAAGGAGATGGGAATTTAACATAGGCCCACTATCCAGAGGAAGAACAGAGCCTGTTAGGTGCCATTCCCCTTAAGCAGATTAAATATGAATTATTTTTGACATTTATCAATACCAATCAATGATGCTACTGTCTAGGGAATCTGCAGTTCCTGGGTATTTTGTTTACAATGCACACTCTGTTGAGAGGCACTTTTGTTTTGAATGGTGTCAAGGATAGTAATCAGGGGGTAGGGTGACTTTGCTTAAACAGAAAATGAAGTTTCAGCTCCCAGGAGGAAACATCATTTTGTTTGTTTTTGTTTGTTTGTTTGTTTGTTTTGGTCTTTTTGGAGACGGGGTCTCCCTGTAGCCCCAGCTGTCCTGAAACTCACTATGTAGCCATTTTTTTAAATATTCATTTAATATCATGAAGGATTAAAATACTCTCCAGTCAAAAAAGTTGTTGTGCAAAAAGTGGAAGCTGTATATCCCTGAAGACAAATTTGTGGCCTTTGGCACTCCAGGATGGAACATGACTGTGCTCCTGGGACAACAGAGCAGATGTGCCATCTTGGAGCACAGTGGCATTTATGTGGTGCTCCCCGCAGCTTTTGCCCTGGCACCTTTTGAGGCAAAAGAGCTTAAGGTGGTAACATGAAGGGCTGAGCCCTCAGTTCCTGCGCACTGCTGGTCGGCTCCCAGCATCACTCTTCCTCATAGTATCATCTGATATTTCCCATGAATTTTTCAATTATCTTAGAAGGTTTACTGTTCTGATAGATAACCAGAGTCCTAAATGGTCTTTCAACTTGCCCTCACTTCATCCTACATAACAAAAATGTTGCCAGACTAGACGAAAATTTTCAAGGCCATCTGTAGTGGAGCTGAATCCTAGACCCTGGGACTTCAAATTCCTCGTTCATCTGCTAAATGGGGCGACACAGAGAAGGTGAGGAGCTTGTCCAGGCCACACAGCTCCGGTGGCAGCCACGGGCTGAGTTCACATGGCTACCTCCTGCCTCCCTGTGCTCCACACTCAGTGGCACTAATTCTCATTTTATTGCTTCTGTCCATTTGTACCTTAACTTATTCTCATTAATTTGATTTATTTAGAAAACATGGATGGAGCTTGAAGCCATTATGCTGAGTGAAGTGACACAGTCCCAGAAAGACAAACGGAGAATGGTTTCCCTCATTTGTGGATGCTAACACCAAATCCCCCAGATAAAAGGCAAGCTGAATGGCAGTATGGTTATATTTCTGGTTTATCTGTAAGCAACTATGTTGTCATAATGTGAATCCCTCAATGGGCTTTAGAATCCACCCACCAATTATTTTCAGACTCTGTAATTACTGTATATGGGTGGAGAGTATGTATCCATATTTTAGAATAACATGAAATTAATGGAGGAAAATGTGAACTCCTAAGCATAAAAAAAGACTGAGAGAAAGATGCAGGACAGTTATGATAGAATACATGACCTGGGATGGATTGGGGTGGGGTGGGGAGAAGGGATAGGGGAATATGCCTGAACAGAAATGAAAAATGATGTATGAAATACATAAAACATCAATAAAAATATTAATTAAAAAAGAAAACATATATAACTCTTTTAAGTTATTGAATATGGTCATCAAAAGCCACTCCAGCCCATTTTGTGCCTTTCCTAGAAAGTTATCTAATCTAGAGAAAACTTTAAAAATTTGTTTGTTGCTATTTATATATTGGGATTTTTGTGGGGGACATTATCTGATTTAGCAGTGTGTGATACTCAGATTGTTAACATGTTCTGGCCAATTAAGTTAACAAAACTGTCATGCACAGAGTATCCACTACTAAAAAATTAAAATTTAAAATAAACTTGACACAAAAACTCTACTCATCATAATTCAGTTTCATTTAAATTCTGATTTTTGAGGGCATGGCAAATTCTGTAGTGGCCTCCAGTCTTCCTTATTAACATAATTTTGCACTCTAAAGAATGACAGATATAGAAGGGCTGGCAATTAAGATGTCTTAAAATATTTCATAAACTTCCTCAAAAGTTGTTTTAACACACACACACACACATACACACACACACACCACACACATGATCCATTTTCTAAAATAGGGTCCACTATATTAAAATGCAATGGCTTAAACCAATTGAGGCATTTAGTCTGGCAATCTGGGGCCCTCTTCAGTGAGCTTTTACCTCCACCTTTAATATTTACCAAGGTGGAATTTACAAAGAGGGGTAAGTACAGAGAATGTTCTCCAGGCAGTGATCAACTCAGAAAATGACAGGAGTGCTGCAGGAAGAGAAATTCTGAACAGTAGCCAAAGATTTCTTACCCAGGAGTGAGAAGAGTGTCTGTCCATGCTGGACATGTGAATCTCTAGTGTTTTACATGTGGAAATCTTGTTCTCCAGAGAACAACCAGAGTTAGGATTTTTCTGCTATTGTTCCAATTTCACTTAACAGATCACAGACTAAACTGTCTCATTCCTGTACCTGATGAATTAAGGTCTGTGCAAAAACCCCATCCAGAGGGCGAGCTAGGTCCCATGCCAGCCAAGACACATTTTCTAATATTGCTATACCTTTCTTGTTGCACTGTCTTTAAATGGCATGATGATCATGATGGAAAACAAATTTTCTTCATAAGAGTAATAATGCTAAAACCTGGTCACATTAAAGTAAATATCACCATTGGCCTAGTCATCATCTTGGAATTTATTCTATAGTAAAATACAAAAAAAATAATAAAAGGAAAAACACACCAGACACACACAAACATACATAGACACAAACAGAGACACACAGAAAGACAGAAAGACAGACAGGCAGGCAAGCGGGCAGGCAGACACAAAAGACACTCAGAAACACATACAACCAGACACACAGACACGCATAAGCACACATACAGACACACACATACAGACAAACAGACACACATGGAGACACATACACACACAGATACAAACACAAACACAGACACGACATGGACTCACAAACAGATACATATACAGACACATACACACACATACACACACACACACACACACACACATACAGTCATACACATACAGACATACACCTTCCATTGACAATCCAGTCATCTATCCCCTGAAGAAATGTAATCTATGTGTAATAGTTCTTAAATCAGCATGACAGTTATGACACATATTAAGTGCTTTATTATTTATCTCAAGACTTTCATTGGCACAATATATTAATAGCATTGGTGCAGCAGTTCCATTTAAGGAATTTTTTTCCTGTTAAAGAGGGTAGAAGAAAGAAATAATTGGCCTGAATTACATTGTAACCCATTTTGTTACTCCTATAACCTGAATGAATTGCTGAAGTTGGAAACCAAAAGGAACTACTTTCAGAAATCATAGCTTAGATTCAATTCAATTTTATTAAACCCAGACTAGTGGATTTTTTTCTGCCATTCTAATATAACCTATTATGAGAATTCTCCCCACCCAAGGATAGAAAGAAAAAAAGAAAACCCTACCAACTTTCCCTCCCTAAGAGCTTCTTATTGTTCATTTTCATTGCTATTTAGAGGAAAAGCTCATTAAAATATTATGAAGCACATAGCATGATTATGTGCCAGCCTTGGCCAATGAGGAACATCTGTAGCACAGTGTGTGTACATTTGTACATTGCAAGCTCCAGCAGCCTCCCACTCACCCCTTCTCTGCTTTCCTCTGTCCTGCAGTTCTTTGTTCTGACTGCAGAGCCGGCAGAAGTGTAAAGTGCACAGGCTACAAAGTGCACATTGTCAGCCTCTCTGGGCTCCCGAGCCAAATGCCATTATTCTATCATTAACCTGTGGCTCAGGCCAGGGTAAACTGTGCTTCACGAAATGCCTCCAAACCTCTTTTTGCTCTTTTTTACTGCAGTTATTTTTAAAGTATATCTTTCCCTGTTCTCTCTCTGGTACAGAGAGATCTGCAAAGTGCATCCAACACGCAGCAAGTTCCCAAGTCCAAGACTCTCCTTTATGTTCTTCCACTTGCTTTAAGACCAAAGAACCTTGGGTATAATACAAACATTGGGAGCTTGCCTATAGCACAAATATTTGTGGAAAGCACATGGTGCCATTTTGCCAGACTACTCGTATTTGTTAAACTGAGTTAAGTGTAATGTGATTCCAAAAACTGCCTTTAGAATGAAAGAAAAGTCTTGTAAAGCCAGGGAGATAATTGCCGCAATCTGGGTTACAGAAAGCTCAAAACAAAGGAGCACAACGTCGTTTTGTGTATGTGTTGCATGTGTGTCGTTTTGTTTTGTTTTGTTTTGTTTCTTAGTTGATATACCCAAACAAGTGAACACTCCATGGTGCGTGTGTTGAACAGGATAAAAATCACCCTGATTGTTGCAGAGATGTAACAAAACACAGTCTCTGTAGTGGACACTGGCATGCTTGTTACAGTAGGAATGTATTTTTAGAAAGGAAGGCTTTCTGTGTCTCCCCCATCCAGCAAACAACTGCTCAGGAGTGTAGAGCTCTCCAGTTTCCAAGACTCTCTCTCTCTCTCGCTCTCTCTCTCTCTCTCTCTCTCTCTCTCTCACACACACACACACACACACACACACACACTCCTATCTTGCATTTGAAGTTCTCAGATAATTTCTGCTCACATGAAAATCAATTTGGAAGAGAACCTAGGTCTCAGAATCTTATATAAGAATTCACAAACCACTAAAGACCTCTCCGTACCCTCCCACGCTATTTTTAAAGATGGTTATTGTGTTGTGCTATCAGTCTTCTTATTACTGTGAAGTGTCTCTTGGGATGGTTTGGTAGTCTGGGCCATTCTCAATTTTCCTTTCTTTGTCTGCCAATTGTTTCTAGACCCTAACCACTTTCTGAGACAATTATTTCCATACGTGTAGCTGTATGTATTAATAATTACTGCATGTGTGTATATTTAAGTATATAAAAATAAACATCATTCCCAAACGTACTTCTCATTTTAAAATTGCTGGTTCTCGCTCCACAAAAGGGTTGTGCATTTCCCAAAGCACTTTGCTAATATCCTTTATTAGAGAAAAAGAGGGGAAAAAAAAGAAACATTCTCAATTTCCCTTATTTTTATGTTTAGAAGTGAACCTGGTAGGTCTAGGCTAAGCTTTGGTCTGTTCTAGTGCAGATGACAGGCTACGGATTTGGAAACTAACATCCTCCCACTTCCTCAGGAATTGTCACAACTGTTCCTTCTTTAAATTTCAGGAGGACTGTCCCTAACAGCCTCAACTGACCCCCAGATTTCCTTCTCTCCGTGCTAACATGCTTTCCTCTGTCAAGGGCTTTCTTCCTTTCAGATGTAGACATTTTGTTGTCCTGACAGCAACTAGAGGACATCAGAGGAAACAAAATACGTCAGGTCACCAAGGTGCATGTGAGGATAAACCCAGGATGCTCAGAGCAGGACTTGGCAGTGGAATGAGCCCACTGAGCCAAAAAGTCAGCCAGGGCATGGAAGCTTGTGATTATGGCTCACTCTGTGTGAGACCACAGGGAGGGTATGGAACCTGCTTGGTGAGAAGCCCATTTGGAATAGTGGGGGTGGGGATGGGGGTCAGGGTGCATACAAAATGAGATGAATCTTGGAGGAGGATTCTGAACCTAATCCGGCTGTGTGTGTTATTATCTTAAATCTGAAAGACAAGACAAAACATTAATTCCATAAATAAGACCATGGATTCTATCTTGAATTCTGTTCCATTGAAATCAGGGAGTTTGAAACATGAGCACTTTGAAACTAACCATCAGACACTGAGGGAGAAGCACTGGTCTTGTCGGAAGTTCTGGGCTGCTCTGAGAAGGAGCTAGTAGAGCCAATTTCACAGTTTTGGAGTCAAAAAGCCTGAAATACTGATGAGCACTCCCTGGGGACCTTTTGTCTCTCTTTCACTTTTGTTTCTAAACATAGTTGTATTAGTTTTCTTTATTTAACATTAGCTTAAATCATGACATTTATAATTTAACAATTTTTGCTTACTAAATGTAATTCATATTTCTTAGCTTAACAATTCCTTTCTTTACAAAAACCTGACTTTAATTTCCTGTGATATGACCACTGGGAGCCAATGTTGTTTCTGATTTGTATTGTTTCTTCTTTGCTTCCAATCTCAGATGTTCTTCATATTTGAATGTCTGTTAAAATTTTGGAAAGGTGAACATTTGGTTAAACGAAAACAAGCCATTTACCACTGTATTTAATGAGGGGTTTAAGCCAGGTAAGTTTTTCCTTCTAGTCTATCTGAACCTTCTGTACAGAGTTCAGTTTTCCAGATCATTTGCTTATGGAAGTGGTTAGGGCCAGTGTGTCATACTTGATGATTTCTAGGTTTTTGCTTTACTTTAGATCTTTTTAAAAAGGCAAACTAAATTTTAAAAATAATGTATGTGAATGAATTAGATTGAGAGGCGAGTGTGTTCCCAAATCTGTTGTGGCCTTGAATTGATCCCTCCATAACACTCTGGCAAGTTTCTATAAAGTATCTTCCAGATGCTTCCTGATTATGGAAACGGAAGCAGGCCTCTCTCCTGCTGGTTCTCTAGGAAAGGTCCTTTTTCTGAGTAAAAGATACAGGCTGTTCAATGTGGAAACACAATGTTAGGATAGTGTGCATGCACCACCACACTTTTAATACCAGCATTTGGGAGGCAAAGGCAGATGTATCTCTGTGAGTCCAAGGCCAGCCTGGTCTGTAGAGCAAGTTCCAGGCCAGCTGGGGCCACAGGAGACCTTGTCTCAAAAACACCAAAAAAAAAAAAAAAAAAAGTAAAAAAGTAAAAATTTACAGCACTCAGGAGGCAGAGGAAAGTAGATCTCTGTGAGTTCAAGGTCAGCCTGGTTCCAGGAAAGCTGGGGCTACAGGGAGACCCTGTCTCGAAAAGACAAAAATTAATTAATTAATTAATTAATTAATTAATTAATTAATTATAAATAAGCAAGCAGATAATATTCCTTAATCTCTCTGCTCCAATTGGACACTGGAGAAGTTCAGCCTTATCAGTTGAAAAATGACACTGAGAGGGTAACTTTAAAAACCTAATATGACCCAATACATGGAACATGCAAATGAAGCTCCCAATTCTATTTTACTTTCAGAACATGTCACGGTTTTAATTTATATTTGTTTTTACAAGTCATGTTGCCACATCTTCTGAATGTGTGTTTTGTTTAAAATGTGTCCACAGCATTGCTGGAAAATAAAACAAAACAAAAACAAAATTTAAAAAAATCACATAATGGAAAGTAATAATGTTTAAAAATTATTCTTTATAATTAGTACAAGAAGAAAATATAATATTTACTTTGAAACCAATAGGTGGTGCTATGAATTGAATTTCTATGTTTTAATTCAAAGCAATGTATTCAATCCACTTTCCCATGCCTCAGCAGCATTCGAAATTTCCCAATTATCACAGTAAGAGTTTCCAGTTAAAACAAAAAGCCAGCATTTATTTAAACACATAGTCACTATGATTGTTTTCCTTTGCGAAATCAACTATAACTTAAAGTGAAAAGAGAATTTCTATAGTTTTTAGAAAGAAGATATATTTATGAAAACTGACCTACACATTCCTTTCTGCTGGCTCTCTCTCTCTCTCTCTCTCTCTCTCTCTCTCTTTTTCTTTCTCCCTCTCTTTCCATTTACTATTTGGAATGCCACTGGAAAACAGAATTTGAGTATTTAAATTATTCCATTGTTTGACCTATCTTAAGGTGCTGGATTTCTGTAAAAGGCAATAAATACCCTCAGTACCATTAGATCACAATTCTGTCTTCACAAGCTCCCAGAATCCTGGGACACAAGAGACAGTCAGAGATCAGGGAGTTACAGACAGAGCAGTGAGGTAAAGGGCAAAGTGCTAGAAACAGGGCTTGGTGTTTGTCTTCAGGGGAAACAACTTGCTCTGAGTTAAGAAATGTTCTAAAGATTGAAATTGCAAAAAACATGACAATACCTGTGGAAAAATGTGGTTTCAAACTGCTGCTGTGTGTCACCAATATGTGCCTCATGGATAAAAATCTCAGTCCTTTTTCTTTCCAAAGGACAGTCTTATGGAAGTTGTTCATAATCTCTTTCTCTTTCTCTTTCTGTAGAACATGTGTGTGTGTGTGTGTGTGTGTGTGTGTGCTGGTATAGAGCAGAAATACAGAAAGTTCCCTGAGATCTTGAGATCTTGTAATGGTGGGGAAAAACAAGATAAGATATCTCTGTTTAACCATAATATCGGCCCAAATGTTCTTTAAACCTCTGGGAGATTTTTAACCTGTCTTCTTCTAGATGGTTTTATACTTGCTGAGATAGCCTTAAACACGTATCAGTATTGAATGAATAGCCTGGTTACTTACTGGAAGATGTTTGTAGAAGACATAATAATTTGCATATAATTACACTGTGTACAGCCTATGGAGCTTCCTCCTTCCCACCAGGAAACTTCCCGAGATGGCTCCTTCTCTTGCAATACTTAGCCTTGCCGTTTTTTCTGCTCTTCAGGGGTCAGGCTTCTTCCTTTCGATTGAGCTGGTAGGGATCAGATGGAACCAACTATTAAATAGTCATTTTGATATTCACTATATATGCATAACATTTGGCTATTAGAGAAGACATAAAAGCCAAAGTAAATACCTCTTAAGAAGCTTTAATAAGAACTTGGTATCAAGAACAGAGAGTTGAAAGTCTTCTCTATACTGTGCTTTGCACCAGTTATTGACAGCACTCATTCAAGATGGAAAACCATGTTTTAAAGTGACTTTGATAATGTGGGACATAACTGAGGAGGAATAACAAGAATGATGGAGAGATGTAATAAGCCATGTGAGAAATGGGTTCAGGAATTGCAGACTTTTAGTTTGAATAGGAGATGTGTGGATGAATTCAGGGTTGGGTAGGATGATGGTGTCCTGTGGAGAAGACATTAAAGAGATTTGTTGTCATTCCAAGATGCTTATCAAGGTTTAATAAAAAGAAATCACTATTAGGTATCTCATTTTCCTGTCAAGGCGCTAGTGTGAGGTATAGCTAGCTCTCCTTCACTGTGAGAAAATGAAACAACACAAATAAATCCAGCTATGAATTGACATGAGATAAACTTTAACAAGATGGTAGGTTTGGCCTCAATAACAAAAAGTGAAAACAGCTAAAACTTTTTAAAAATGTAAAAAATACCTTCTTCAAGTTGTTTTAGGCAATAGATATTTACTGACTATTTATGACAGGTGACTTTTTAAACACCAAATCTAATGCAGTAGACAAAATCAAATTCATATTACATTTTACTGTAGGTGAAGTGGATATAGTTAATAAAAAGAAAAATATGTAATTTGTTGGGAGATGATAAATGTTGCAAATGGAGAGGAGAGTGGTGAGGTGATATTTTAGGCAGAAAAAAAACAGTACTTTCTTCTACTCATGGATCTTTTGGAGGCAGAGTCTAGTAGGAGACCATCACAGAAAATATTTGAGTACAGATTGGCTAACAATTTGGAGAGGTGTAAAATATCTTGTCTGTTACTTGGGTCTGGGCTTGTCTACTCTATACCTCATACATTCATCAGAGCATGTGATGTGTTAAACTCATCTCTGCATGTCTAACACTTCCTTCCCACTGTGAGGAGATAGAAAGTCTGGGCATTGGATGCAGCATACAACTTCAAAGATTCTGTCCCAACTCAGATGACACATGATTTACTTTCTTTATATGTAGTTAGTCCTCCCTTCTGGCCTCTTAGTTTCATGACTCTCTTTTCTCCTTCAAGCTCTGGACAAATGAATGTTAGTTTGGCCTTTTCTTATTGCAAAGATGCTAAGAACATCAGTGATAGCCTTAACAAATGAAGTGTGAGGAAGGAAGCGGATCCAGACCTTTCATCCTGGTACAGTAAATGCAGGGCTCCTTCCTTAGCACTGATTGTGGAGCACAGAATAATAGTTCTTTTTAATCAGTTAGGATTAGACGTAGCTGCATGGAAAGAAAACGTAAATGATAGCTTATACCCTGAAGATTTTATTCTCTCATAAAAATCCCAGAGTTTGGACATGTAGGGCTGGTAAAGAAGTTTAAACTTCAGAGAACCAACATCCTTTGAAGTTTATATTATACCTAGAGAGACTCACTCTCATCTATGTGGATCTAGGGGGTTACAGGAGGGCCAGGCAAAATATTAGGAATTTAAATTATTAAAATGTATACTAATATCTGGGTTACTATAATGCTTTCTATTAAATAAAAATTTGCTGCCAAATAAATTGGAAAAATATTTAAACAATATTCAGTTCCAGAGCCATCAAGCTCCTGTTTGAGACCTCAAGTAGCCATTGATGGGGCTTGAGTGTGAGAAAAATAAGAATTTGGTCACGCCTGTGTCTTTCTCACTGTTAGGCAGAGCTGCTGAGATATTGGCTCTAGTCCAGTCATTGGCTCTACCCAACAGACCATCTACATATTTAGTGCTGAGTAAATATTACAAGTCCCTTAAATGCTGAAGAATTGCAGAAACCTAGAACAGACTTCATCTTTACCACCACTTTAACACCTAAGAAAACATGAGAAAGTATGGAACTTCTACATAGGTAAGACTGCCAACAATGAACCATGCCTCTCAGTTACCACACCCATGTGTTCTGAAACATTCCTCTATTGTCCACCTCACACTTTCTTGCATCAAATGACTTGCCAGGATTTGTGGAGCACATTATTCACCTTAGTTGTGATGACCATGATGGTACAGACAGGGCAGTTGATTTTATAAGATTGGGTTGGAGTTTCTCCCTTAGGTATAAATCTACTACAGAAGATGGTGCTTTGCCTTCATAGTTAAGTAATACAAGACAGTAAAATTTAGTCTCCATGAAAACTGGATAAAATTGTTTTAAATAGGGATTGAATATGTTTGAAACTGAGAAATTTGCCAGAATTATTTCCTAGTTTGTGTGCAGTTGAACTGATTGAATTACCATTTCTGCCTAAAACCACAGAAGCCCAGGAGACGCTGGGGTCAAAACCACAAACAATGGCTCTTTGTCTAAAAGAAGTCCATCGTTGGATTTTTATATACAAACATGTGTGATCTCAATGTACAACAGATGACTAAGAGCTCCATTCAGCTCAGAACAGCTCATGCTTCTGTCAGTTCTCAGCCTGATCCTTGATTCATGAATAGAATGTACTACCTTAAATAAGAGAATAGAAAACCATTTTTCTTTCTCAGTCACTTAAAAGTGAAAATACATTGTACCTATGATTTGCTCCTTATTGGTTTAGAAGCATAGAAACTAATCTAATCCTTCACATTTGTAAAAGGTGGTATGAATATCAATGAAACTGGCAAAATCCACCCATTACCACCAAACCGAGATCTATCGGAGACTAGGTAAGGGGAGATGTTGTATAATCCACTCATCACCACACTGGAATCTGCTAGGGACCAGACAAGGGGAGGTGATGTCCAGATCCTACTGCTGAAACTGTTCCTTCAGGGGCTTTGCATCTGAGCTGTGCTGTTGCCAAGGAAAAATGTGCTTTGAAAAGCTGTAGATCGGAAGACAGTGGAGAGAACTGGAATATGGCCCACCACATGGTAGAGATATAAACATGTTCAGGAGAGATGCTGACTCTTATGTGCCAGGTGTGTGTGTGTGTGTGTGTGTGTGTGTACCAGCATTGTATTCACTCTTTTTTTGAACAATGGGCTGTACTCTTTTAAGGACGTTGTTCCATGTGTTCCATGGACTCAGCAGGTGTCCATAGCCAGTTCATACATATCAGGAGAATGATAAAATGGCAGGTCACCAGAAAGCCTCTGCTTAGGATTAAGTCAGACCCAAAGCCAGTTGATTAAATGATATTAAAAGAGATTTCCTTTCTCTCTGAAACCATGAGATCTTGTTATTTGTACAATTTAAGGAAAACATGTAACATTTTAGTGGGCTTAGACACACTTTGAAGGTAATAATATGCACTGAATAGGCAAATACTTATGTGTACACTTAAATATTCAGTGATCCCACTGCTCAAGAATAGTTTTTCCCATCAATTTTCATGTGAAAGTTTAAATTACATAGAGCCTATGGTCGATCACTACATGCAGTCAATAAGGCTGAGTCCTTCTACTTGTTAGAGATTGGTATGGACAGCTTAGACTCAGAGTCAAAGACCAGGTTCTCAGTGACTGGTTAAAACCTAGGACAGTACAAGGCTTCAGTGAGTTTTGGAGATGATATACCAACATCACGAGTGGTTAGAATGACCCAAATGGCCAGCATGTAGCTTGGAAGACAGATATCTCTCATCTTATTCCTGCTTTTTTCATCTCCTCCTAGCTCTGCCACAGTATTTGATAGTTGTAGTTACTGAGCAGCAGAAGCAAAACAGTAAATTCTGAAAGACTGATCTTGTTCTGTTGGCTATGTTGCTCTCAAAGGCCATTGGCCATGTTATTATTTATTACAGGGTAGGAAAAAAGTAAATATAATACATGCTATCCATTATGTTAATTACAGATCATTTATTGATTGATTAAATTTTTATGTGTTTCATACATAATTTTTCAGTCGGTCTTAATTGCCATTATATGTGCTTCTCCCTTGCCCCGCACCCCAGGAGTTCATACCTTCTGTCATTCCTGCTAGAGTCAATGGTGCCAAATTACTCTTCCCTGCTTACTTCTCAGTGCCAGGTCCTCCCTTGAACTCCTGTCAGCCTATCTGGAATCTCTATTCTAGAGAAGGCCAGGTCCTCCTCACCTGACCACAATCTGCTGCCAATATTTCCTCAGCCAAGCTTGGGCTCTGCTACCCATTTCTGCAGTTCTGTGCTGGGTTTTTGTCTAGCTGAGCTTCCATGGATCTTGTGCATACTGATACCAATGCTGTAGGTTTATATGAACTGGATCCCAGGAGCTTGTAGGTTTCATTTCCATTTGGTCTTACACTACCTTCCTGGCTCTTACAATCTTTCTGCCCCCTCTTCTACAATGTTCCCTCAGCCTTGAGTGGGTGAAGCTGTCCATGGAACTATACTCTATAGAGTCCTAGTCTTCCCAGTTTGGCCATACAGGCCCTCTTGGATTCCTGATTTCTTGTTGCATAGAGGAGCTTCCTTAATGAGAGTTAAGAGGTAGTTAAGAGGTTGCATCTTGTGTGTAGAGGCTGCATTGTAGATGTGTTGTCTAGCCATGAGCCATTCACAGACCATGTCTCTGTGTGTCCAGTCATGGAACTCTGTACTATTCTCATCTGGAGCAAAAGAAGCTTCTTTTATGAGTGGTGTCTGGGATATTTGTCTATAAATATAAATACTTTTGTAGTTGGTAAAATGTTACTATAACCTAGGAATGTGTCTACCTTGTGGAATTGCCTCAGATCTATGACCTCTCCAGATGTGTGCATCTGGCTATGTTAACAACACCTCACATGAATTTCCTTCCACTCCCTAAAGTAGGCTTTAGGTCCAATGGGTTAGCCATTGATTTCCTCCAAGGCAGAAGTGCCACTGCTGCACCAATGTCATATGCTGTCTTGGTCACTAACCTGGATATTTGGTCTTGAGGCTGATGTTAGTCCATCTATTGATGATCTCCCTTAGTGACTCGCATTGTGCTCTCTGCAGCTATGAGAGCTAGCCTTCAGGGGTGGTGGCTTCCAGGCCAGATCCAGCTCCATTGCTCAAGATTCCATCTTCGAAGTATGTTCTGTCTTCAGGAATAGGATCTTACCTTCAGGTTCTAGGAGGCAATCAAGCGCTGAGGAAACAGTCTGTGTAATGTTGGGAGTCTCTTGGACTACCCTGGCCAACAACTCAAAGGAAGGTTTCTCCTGTCTGGAACTGTTTCTTGATATGTAGCCTTCATCTTTCCACATGGACTCATGTAGAGGTATACAGATACCCTGATTTTATCCATTTCTCCCTTTGTAACAGCTGTCACCTACTAGCCTTCTGTCACAGGCTCTCTCTTTCTTCCTGGTTCCTTTTCATTTACCTGGTTCCTGCAGTTACATCATGGTATATACTTATATATAAAGGGATTTGGTGCTAGTATCTACAAATGAGGGGCAACATACATCGTTTGTTTTTCTGAGTCTGTGTTACTTCACTTAGCATAATAGCTTCTAGTTCCATCCATTTACCTGCAAATTTCATGATGTAGTTTTTCTTTCCTACTGCATAGAACTCCACATTTTCATTATCCGTTCATCAACTGAGGGACACTTAGGTTCCTTCCAGTTCTTCACTATTGTGAAAAAAGCAGCAATAAACATGGATGTGCACATATTTCTGCAATTGGATGAATCCTTTGAGTATAGACCCAGGAGTGGTATGACTTGGTCAAATCATAGGTTCATTTTTAGTCATTTAAGAGTTCTCCACACTGCTTTCCATAGGGGTTGCATGTCTTTGCAATCCCACCAGCGAATGAGTACTCCCCTTTCCCCATTTGTACCATTTGGTATTATTTTTTTTATCATGGCCAGTCTTACCTGGGTAAGATAAAAATCTTAAAATGGTTGTATTTTCCATTTCCTTTATAACCAATAATGTTAAACACTTTTTAAGATGTTTCTTAGTTATCTTTACTTCTTCTCTTGAGAAGTCTCTGTTCCAATCTTTAGCCCATCTTTTAATTGGGTAATTTGTTTTCTTGGCCTTTTGTTTTTTGAGTAATTTATATGTTCTTGATATTAAACCTCTGCCAGATGTGTCACTTGTGAAGACTTTTTCCCACTCTGGGTTTTCTCTTCATTTCTTTATTTCTGTTATACAGAGATTTTTAGCTTAATGAGGTCCTACTCATTGATTGACCTTATTTCCTGGGCAACTAATGTCTGATTTAGAAAGACTTTTCCTACACCCATATCTTGTAGGTTACTGCCAAGGTTTTTTTCTAACAATTTCAGAGTTTTAGATCTTTGATCCATTTACATTTGACTTTTGTTCAAGGTGAAAGGTAAGGGTTTAGTTCCATTCTTCTACAGGTGGTGATCGAGTTTTACCAGTACCATTTGCTGAACCTTTCCTCCATTGAGTGTTCTTGGTCTCTTTGTCAAATATCAGGTGGCTGAAATTGCATGTACTCAACATTGGGTCTTCAATTTTGTTCCATTGATCTACAGGTCTATTTTTGTGCCAGTACCATGCTGTTTTTATGACTACAGCTCTGTAATATAGTTTGAAATCTGGTATAGTAACAACCCCGCCCCCCACATGCACATTACTCTTTTTGCTTGGGGTTGCTATGGCTGTCTGGGGTCTTTTATGTTTCAATATGAATTTCGGGATTTTTTTTCTAATTCTGTGAAGAAAGTCATTGGAAATTTGATTGGGATTGCACTGAATCTATGTATGACTTTGGGTAGGATGGTCATTTTTACTATATTAATTCTTCCAATCCAGGAACATGGGAGATCCTTCCATCTTCCACTGTCTTCCTCAATCTCCTTTTTCAAAGATTTAGAAAATTCATTGTAGAGATCTTTAATATATTTTGTCAGGTTTGTTCCAAGATGTATTAGTCAGGGTTCTCTAAAGAAACAGAAGCAACAGGATGAATATATATAGCTATATACAATTTATTGATTTGCTCACGTGACAGAGCTCAAGGGTTCCAACAGTAGCTGCAGCACACTGGAAAGGCCGAGACGAGAATCCAGGGAACTGCTCAGTCCGCAAGGGTGGATGTCTCAGTAGTCCCAATTCAGTGCTGAAGGCCCAAATGGGTTCCAGGAGATCTGCCGGTCTCAGTACACGCTGGGATCCGAAAGGTTGATCACAGCAGCAAGACAAACTCACCATGTGAGAAAGGCAAGCTGCAGGAGAAAAAAGGGACCAGCTCCTTCTGCCATGGCCTTAAATACTGCCTGCAGGCAGAAGGTAATGCCCACATTTGGGGTGAGCCATCCGGGTTGAGGCAGTCCAATCAAAAGACCCTTTTCTCTTATTTGTTCCTTAGTCCAGTCAAGTTGACACCCAGGATTAACCATCACACAAGATATTTTATATTTTGAGGCTATTGTGAATGGGAGGGCTTCCATATATTGCTTCTCCAATTGCTTATTATTGGTATATAGAAAGGCTACTGATTTTTGTAGATTAATTTTGTAACCTGCCACTTTGCTAAAGTTTTTAGGAGTTTTCTAGTGGAATTTGGGGGATCCCTCAGGTACAATACCATATCATCTATAAAAAGGAATAGTTTGACTTCTTTTCCAATCAGTCCTCCTTTAATTTCCTTCTCTTGTCTTATTGCTCTAGAAAGAGTTTCAAGCACTATATTGAAAAGGAGTGGAGAAAGTAGGTGACCTTGCTGGGTTCCTTACTTTAAGGGGAATGCTTCTAACTTTTCTCCATTTAGAATGATGTTGACTGTGGGTTTGTTATATATAGCTTTAATTATATTGAGGAATGTTCCCTCCAGTCCAACTGTCTCTAGGACTTTAAACTTAAAGTCATGTTGAATTTTATCAAAGGCCTTTTCTGCATTAATTGAGATAACCATGTGGTTTTTGTCTTTGAGTCCATTTGTGTGATTTATGACATTTATTGATTTACTTTTGTTGAATAACCCCTGCATCTCTGGAATAAATCTGACTTGATCATGGTGGATGACCTTTTGAATGTGTGCCAATATGCAGTTTGCAGGTATTTTGTTGAGATGGCTGAGTAACATCTTAAGAAGTGTTCAACATCATTAATCATTAAGGAAATGCAAATCAAAACCACTCTAAGATATTATCTTACTCCAATAAGACTGTCTAGGATCAAGAAAACAAATGACACCAAGTGCTGGAGAGGTTGTGGGGAAAGGGAAACACTCATCCACTGCTGGTGGGAATGTAAACTTGTACAGCCACTATGGAAAGCAGTGTGGAGAACCCTTGGAAGACTTGGAATGAACTTGCCACCCGACCCAGCCATACCCCTCCTGGGCATGTACTCACAAGACTCATCTTACCACCGAGATACATGCACAGCACATGTTTATTTGCAGATCTTTTCAGCAATCAGCAAGGAGCTGGGAACCACCCACATGCCCCTCAACTGATGAGTGGATAGAGAAAATGTGGTACCATTCTACACGATGGAGTGCTATGCAGCAGTAAGAAGATGGAAATTGGGCTGGAGGGATGGCCTAGCGGTAAGAGACAGACCCGCATCTTGCTGAGGAGCCAGGTTCGATCCCCAGCGACCAGCATAGCGATCGATGGGGCGTGTAGAACTGATACTGTGACTCAGTTCCAGGAGAACCCAGTTCCCAGGGGAATGCCGAGACCCTCTTCTGACCCTCCGCGGCATCCAGCACACGGGTGCCGCAGTGCAGACTGCATGCAGACAAACATTCATACACTAAAATAATAATAAATAAATAATAAATAAATACAAAAAATAAAAAATAATAAAAAAAGAGAAGATGGAACTAATGAGTTTTTGCCAGGTAATGACTGGGAGCTTAGAAGATATCATGCTGTGAGTAAGTAAACAGTCCCAGTCAAACAATGATAAGTGTATCTCTCATCTGTGGATGCTGCACCAATTTACCTAATTGTATGGCAAACTGGAGTCGATGTCGCTGTGAATCTTGAAAACAACTGTGCCTTCTCTATAATTGTGAATCTAAACATATAAGTCAAAAGATAAAGTGCGAAAAAGAAAAGAAAAAAAGGGTGAGCATCTCAATCATTCTCTGATTAGTTTTTAGTTTGAAGTTTATGTTGTTGGATATTAGAATAGCAACTCCACTTGCTTTTTCGTGTACCATTCACTTTGGAATATTTTTTTCACAACCTTTCACCATTATGTAGTTGCTGTCTTTGAAGGTGAGATGGTGTTATCGTTGCAGATCCCTCGAACAAAAAGATAGATTTTGTTCTTTTTTTTTATTGTTTTTTTTTGGTCTTTTTGAGACAGGGTCTCCCTTAGTCACCAGATGCTGGCCTGGAGCTCACGTTTGTGGACCAGGCGGGGCCTGTGACTCACAGGAGATCCACCGACACTCTCGCCTCCCAAGTGCTAGGCTTAAAGGCGTGCACTACCACACACTGGAAGATTTAGATTTCTTAATCCATTACTGCTAGTTTAGTCTCTTGATTGAAGAGTTCGGTCATTGAGATTTAAAGTATTATCCTGGAGACATGTATATTACTTCCCTATCACATTTAGGTTTTCTGTTTTGCATTCTTAGTCTAGGCTTGTTATTTCCCAGTTTATACCCATTACTTACTTTCTGTTGCCACTTGGTGTTAGTCTGTTCTTTTTTCGCACTCTTGTAATTGGTTCAAGCATTCTTTGAAGGGCTGGGTTTCTCTGGACATGAATTTCTTTCAGCCTATGTCATGTCATGAAAGAGTTTTTTTATCCTCTTCAACTATAATGCACATTTTTGGGAAAATAGTCTGGGTTGGCTCGATTCGGTCAAAGAACGTGTAGACTGGTATACTTTTGTCAGCTCTTCTGGCTTTCACAGTTTGCATTTAGAAAGTCAACTGTAAATTCTGAGTAAACCATCCTTTGTATGGACGTCGTTTTTCTTTTGTAGCTTTAGAATTACTTTCTTTGTGTTTACAAACATCTATGTTTTTGACTATGGATATGAAGCCATGGGGACATTGTCTGGGTACCTTTTCTATGATGCTTCTTTCGTTTATAGTGAGTGGTTGTTCTTTTCCTGTACTGGGGAAAACGAGAATTTCTGACTTGTATAATCCTGAATTTCCCTCTCCTTCCTCTGTACTATGAAGTGTAGGTTGTTGATCTTTTTGTGTCTCACATTTCCTGAATATTTCCTTCCTGTCGTTTGGTTTTTTAAATTTTTTATAATCTATCTTGTTGAAGGGTCCATTCTTCCACTTTATACTAACGCCCAGCCTTGATATTCTCATGTTTTCTACTATCATTCTGTTATGAGGGCTCTTCTCCGTCCATTCTAGATGGCTTATTGAGTCTTCCACTTCTTCTTTGCATTTCAATCGCCTGAGTTTTCAATTCATTATTTTCTTTTTTGTGATCAGTCTGAAGTTATCAATCTTCCTTTTTTTTTTAATTTTATTTATTTTTGTATGTGTATGAGTGTACTGTCTGCATGCAGGTCTGTGCACCCGTGTCGTGCAATGCCGCGGAGGTCAGAAGAGGGTGTCGGATTCCCCTGGAACTGGAGTTCTCCTGGAACTGGAGTTTCAGACGGTTTTCAGCCGCCATGTGGGTGCTGGGGATTGAACCCGGGTCCTCTGTAAGAGCGGTTGGCACTCTTAACCACTAGGCCATCTCTCCAGCCCCCAATATCTTCTTTTAGTTTATCCCTATCTTCTTTTTGTTCTTTGATTTGTGTGTTCTTTAAATTCCCTGAATTCTTTAATCCTGTCTATGATAGTTCTTTTAAATTCTCTGTCTTATATTATATCTAGGGGGTCCTCATTGTAGCCCTCTTCTATGAGATTGATAGTATTTAGTGGAGACATAGTATTTGGGTTTTCATGTTATCATTTGTTTTTTCATTGTAATTTTGGCTTGTGGATTTCTTTTGTTGTTCGTGATTCTGGTAAGAAGCTCAAGTGTTTCTTTGTTGAATTAAGGACTGACTTTGCTTGTATTCTTCAAGTGCCTTTGTTATCTTGTTATTAAATATTAAAGGCTGGTTGGTTTCGGCTTCAGGTTCTCACTTCTGCTTTTGTACTGAAGGGACCAGCTATTTCTCACCCAGCTGGTCAAGTGCTCTGGCTCTCCAGGGCTGGTTGCAAGTGTCTACATTATAGTTCTTATACAAATCTATGTAGTTACCTGAAATGGTGACAGAAGAAGCAAAAATTTGAATTATAATAATTAAATATTAAAGATGGAAGGAAGCTTGGAGAGCTCCACTCATCCTCTCTTTTTATTTCTGTAAAACTCAGAACCTAGAAAATGTACATCTTGTTACTTCTGGAAGCTAGAGCCTGGAATATGAGCCACAAGAACCATAGCTGTGTCTTGTTTATCTGCTCCCTTGTCTCACTGAGACTACATACACGTTATTAAATTTAGTGTCCTTGCTATCAGAATGATTTGTTTGTTAAACCTTCAAACCTAACTTCCTACTGGTTTCTGTTTCCAAATACCCTAGTGCCACTCAATTAACTTTGGTTACTAGGAATTCTTATTATGATTGGAAATTCTCTGATCTATAAACACTATAGAAATCTTCAGTTTGGAAGTTCTTTAAAAACATAGGGAGTCCCAAAGAAAGGGAGCCTGTGGTGGTTTGAATGAGTCTCTCCCTTAGGCTTTAAGTATTCAGACATTTGACTCCAGTTGGTGGCACTGTTCTTGGAGGTCTTAGAAGGTGTGGCTATGCTAGAGGAAGTACGTTATTGGGGGCAGGCTTAATGAGTTTAACAAGACTTGTGGTCTCCAGTCGCTCTCTCTGCTTCCTGTGCTCATTGTGAGATGTGACCCTCGGCTTGCTGCTCCAGCTCCAGCCGCCATGCCTCCTGCTACAATGGACTCTAATTCCCTGGAACCGTCAATCATAAGCTCAAATAAACTCTTCCTTTCATAAGTTCCTTTGGTCATGGTGTTTTATCACAGAAACAGAAAAGTGACTAATACAGAACCCTACTGAAGGTATTCTAGAAATTTCACTTGGCTCCATGAAAATTCTATGGCCTAGAGATAAAGCCACTTCTGATTCCTACCCCTTTCTTATTCAGTGCACCTGGTTTTCCAGAGTCCTTTATGCTAATTGTGTGTGCTTCATTAGTAGGATGGAAAGGCTATATATTATACTGTTTAAATACCTAAATATCTAATTGCATGTGCTTCATTAGTAGGATCGAATGGTTAAGCCTGGACAAGCTGGCAGCCCATAAAAGAAAACAGCCAGAACTGACTAGAGACCAAGACATCAGCTCCAGAGAAAGTAGAGTGTTTTGCTTCTCATCCACCTGTGCCCCTTTTCTAAGCCTAGGGAACAATCTGCGGAAGAGGGGGCGTGGTAGAATGTAAGGGCTTCGATTGGGGTTAATGGTGAAACTACAACAATATAGACTGGACACTCATTTGATCAACTTGATTGAACATACAAGCCCCCCCCCCTGCTGATGGTGGGACCCATGAGCTTGTGTGGGTTTGGGCACAACTGCTTGCAAATTGGTTTTACATGAAGATGCTTGTACTCACAAATTAATCACCTATTGTTAAAAAAAAATGAAAACAAACAAAAACAAAAAAGCAGAGAAAGATGCAGAAAAACTTATGGCAGAATGCACGATCTGCGATGGGGTAGGTGGGGTGGGGGGGGAGGAAGTAAATGGAGAAAAGTCCTTGCAATAATTGGAAAAGATTGTATTAAAGAAACAAAGCGGAAAAAAAAAAAAAAAAAAAAAAAAAAAAAAGAGCCAGGCGAATCTTTGTGAGTGCAAGGCCAGCCTGGTCTACAGAGTGAGTTCCAGGACAGCTGAGACTACAGGGAGACCCTGTCTCAAAAAGAGAAAAAAAGAAAAGAAAAAAAAAAAGAGTTAGCCACACAAAGGAGTCCTTCCCATTTGGGGCAGAAGGAAGCTCTAAAGTTCTGCGGACCAGCCCCACTGTGCTGTGGAACTGGATGTAGGAAAGGAAGGCTCTGCAGTGCAGTTCAAAAACAGGGATTCAGGGTCTGTTCCAGTGTGTCTGGATGCAGTATTACCATATGGCAACAAAGAGTGTGAGAACATGTGTGCCTCTACCACACACACACACACACACACACACACACGCACATGCACACGCACACGCACACACACACACACACACACACAGGATCTTTTGTTTCAAACTGCTGGGTTTTTCAAGCATGTAGAAAAAATAGAGTTTAATAGAATTCAATCTGCAATTTGCTTTTTATTTATTGCTAAAATGAGCAGAAACCCAACAACAGCGAAATGGTCGATCCCTGCTATCCTGCTTCAAGAGCTGCTTTTTGCACAAGTAGCATTTTCCGGAGTTGCTCTGAATAGGTCCTTAGACACCACTTCAGCATTAATGCTGCCGAGATGTGGGGTTTACAATGTCGAGTGAACATTCATGCATTCTGCTTAATATTGAAAAAGATCTTCAGTGTGTTTAACCAGAGAGTTGTGCAGTATTCAGAACCCATGTTTTCATTTCCAGAATGTGTCAGTGGCATATCTTAGACCCCAAATCACCTTGGTGGGGTATCCTGCTGTGACAGTAGCAGTGCACAATTCTTCCAGAGCCCCTGGGATACAACTTTGTGATCTAAGCCTGCTCTTAAGTTTTTAGAAAATGCATTGTAAACTGGAGATAGTTCTTACCAGGCAGTTAAAAAAGGGCATTTATGTTTTGTGTTTTGATGCTGAGAAAAACAGCTCACTTTCAGGCTCTAGAATGACAGGAAAGAAAAGACTGCAGGAAGACTCATGGCACAGCTGATGAGGCTGAAGGTGGGCTGTTGTTATGGGAGTTCTGTAATCCTGAGAAATAAAGCCATGCTGTTTTTAAAAAATATTCACAAATGAATTTATCAACATAATATTTCAGTGGAAACTGGGAATGGATGAGGATAAACTGAATATGTTTTATAAATCTTGTAGAACTTTAGGTTAGAGTTTTTAGAACTTGCCATATACCAAATCCCAATAAAGAATGCTAGCTATAACACCAGGAAGACAACAACGGCAATTGTATTTGCTTTCCCCACTTATTTAAAGGGGTAAAAAAGAATTATTTATAGAACTTTGAGAGTGATAACTGACAAGCTATTTCTGATAAGACAAGGGTGATTTGTAAAGGTTCAAGTTTGACCCAATAGCTACTGCTTGGTAATCTCATCTTTATAACCTAAGCATTGTTTTGTATACTGCCTATCAGTATAATATATTTTCTGGGGTTGAGAGATGGCCTAGCGGTAAAGAGCGTAGACTGCTCTTGCAGAGGACCTGGGTTCGATCCCCAGCACCCACATGATGGCTGAGAACCATCTTTACAGTTCCAGGGGAATCCGACACCCTCTTCTGACCTCTGTGGCATTGCACAACATGGGTGCACAAACCTACATGCAGACAGTACATTCATACACATAAAATAATAATAATATATTTTCTATCTTTATGTCTTAATGTATTTTGATACATGTGTCTTATACTATCTTACTGCTTCAAAGTAAAGTATCTTATGCTATCTTACTGCTTCAAAGTAAAGTATCTTATGCTATCTTACTGCTTAGTAAAGATGTAGAATTACAAGCCTTTAGTATATATACGGATGTTCGATTTCATAACAATGTCAGAACAAACAAACAACTTAGGAGACTATTTGGGAACTAGAATAATCTTTGAAGAAAATTCCGAGTTTATCATAACCAATGAAAATAAAAACTTCTGGGCTGGAGAGATAGCCTAGCAGTTAAGAGCACCGACTGCTCTTGCAGAGGACTCGGGTTCGATCCCCAGCACCACATGGTGGCTAAGAACCATCTGTAACTCCAATTCCAGGAGAACTCCAGTTCCAGGGGAATCCGAGACCCTCTTCTGACCTTCGCGGCATTGCACGACATGGGTGCACAAACCTACATGCAGACAGTACATTCATACACATACAAAAATAAATAAAATTTTTAAAAAAAGAAAATAAAAACTTCCCCAACTACATACAGACTCAGTGCTCTGGTATATCAATCTGTTATTTAAATCAGGTGATAAATTTTTATATTCTCTAAAAATTGATTTTCTTAATCTTCAACCATAAGAAATTCCCTATTAATGGAATTACTAACAGCATTTGTAGTTGAAAAATGTTCAGAAAAGTGTAATACACCCCAGAAATAGGATGTATATCAAAATATGGACACATTTGTTTAAGGTGGGTGGGGTAGGTGTGAGGGTCAGGCAGGTAGGAGGGTGGGGCAGATCTTGAGATGTTTCATTTCCTGGAATAGCATCCTGCATCAGCCACCTCCTGAATGGTTCCTGTGGAAATCAATGGCAGAGACCCACCAGACCACTGTGTGACTCTGTCTCTCATCAGATTTGTCTGCTAATCACACACGGAAATTGGTGCAACATGAAGCTGGTTTCAATCAAGAACTGAGGCAATGAGTCCAATAGTGGCAGTGAACCACCTTTTCCTGTGGAATGGACAGCTATTTGTTCAGAGATTTCTTCCTCTGGTCATAGGAAATAAGTCTGATTCTTCCAAAGTTATCATACATATTACAATCCTGCACCCCACTCCCCAACAATAATGCTTTTTTTCATTTTCCTCCATTTTGGGGAGATTTTGCTGCTGGGACTCTGGTCTTCATATCCTGTTTCCTGCTTCTAGTTAGACATGCCAATTAAAGAAAGGGATGGTTTCTTTTTATTTGTGCTACCACTAACTGTAAAGGGACTTTTTAAACAGGCCTAAACTTATCGGGCTAGCTGAATGTAATAAGCAAATCCCATGTTAAATGATGACCTTGTAAAATCTCTGTCAAGTAGGGCTGTACTGAGAGACTGGAGCTGGAGTGAAATAAACCTGTGCCTTCCCTTGGGTTACCCTAACAAGAATGGTCTAATGTAGGGGTTCCCCATATGTGGTCCAGACCATCTGCATCATTTCCAGCCACACACATTCTCAGGTCCCCTTGACAGACCTGTGGTGGATCCTGTAACACTGTCTTTGGGTGGCTAGTGCATGCATAGACTTGAGAACTACCTGTCCAGTACACCTACTAGAGTTTTGCTGACACCTGTTGATTTAAACCTAGTTTAACTTTTCTTTGGAGGAATATAAAATTCTACACTCTGAGAAAAGTTGAATAGAGAGGCAAGTCAGTGGTAGTCAAGGAGTTGTCTGCAGCTCTCTGATATTTAGCTCTCACCCTCAAATATGCACATGTACATATCATTTATAGATACTGTGATAATTTAACATGTGCTATGTTACATCAGACATCATTACAGAAACTGAAAATATTGTAGTAAAAAAATCTATTAAGGGTCTGGAGAGATGGCTCAGCAGTTAAGAGCACTGGCTGCTCTTGAAGAAGACCTGGGTTTGATTCCCACTACCCACATGGTAGCTAACAACCATTCATAACTCCAGTTCCAGAGAAATCTGATGCTCTCTTTTGACTTCAAGGGGCATTGCATGACATGTGTGCACTTATATATATGCAGAGAATGCACTCACACATAAAAAAGTAATAGATAAAATATTTTGAAGAAAATATATTAAGCCCTTGATGTCCTGTTATTCATGATCTAGTTGGAGACAACCCCCAGCCTACAAGCAGTGATGGCACTATTGGAGTTAGGAGAGGAGGGGTAACAATGCAGGAATGGGAGACTATTATTAAACCAAGTGGCTGGGTAAGTATACATAATTCCTGAGCCTTGCTCTGTCTCCTCAACCCTCTTTCTTCTTCTGGTCTTTTCTGCAACAGCCATATTTGCATAGGTGTGATCTCATAGTGCCTTAGTTTAGCTGAACCTCATTTGTGTAGTCCATACACAAAAGCTCTTCTCCCTTTCAGGGTGTTTTTCCCTGCGGCCACCATGCTTAACTGCTCCAGGGTGATAATGTTATAGGAGAGCCACCGATATCTGTAGAGGGGGCTGGTCAGTAGAAAAAGATTCCTTGCTTTCTCACATGGGAGCCAACTTATTGAGTGGGGAGGAGGTAGTCATTCAATATAATTTCTAGAGGGAGCAAGCCAGGTGAAGCTGCTATTTCCACAATAATGATCAGGTAAATAATGAACTCCACTTGTAGCTTTCTGTTCTTCCTCCATAACCCCGTTCTGTGGTTTAATCTGTCTCCAGATTACCTGCACTCCAGCCTTTTTCTCAGTCTCTGTTTTCTGGCAAAATAGCAGCTCACCATGTAAGGATAGTATTTTGGTTTAGAGATCAGCAACAGGAGAGAGGCTCTTACGCCAATGTCTCAAGAAATAGGGCTTTAGAGAAAAACAATGCTAAGAGATAGCACATGCTCTATTAGGAGACCCTGAGAGCCATCCAGGAGAAGTGAGAGCCACCCAAAGGGCCCTAGGAGCCATCCAAGTAGCCCCATGAGCCATCCAAGGGAGCTCATGGACCATCCAAGGACACTTTGGCCTTTGTTCTGAGTGAAATGTGGACTTCTGGGTATTTTGGGTAGAGAAAGACTATGGATATGGAAAGCTTTTTATTTTTTTCTGAGTGAAATGTGGACTTCTGGGTATTTTGGGTAGAGAAAGACTATGGATATGGAAAGCTTTTTATTTTTTTCTTTGAGAATTTCATATGTATATACAGTAAAACGTGTTATAGTCACTCCAACCTTCTGCTTTAACTCTCCTCAGATCTCCCCCCCACATGGCCACCTCCCAAATTCATGCCTTATCTGTCTTTAAAAATAACCCACTAAGTCTGTTTAGTGCTGCCCATATGTACATGAGTGTGGAGCCATCCATGCCCCAATGAACAGTGATTCTTCTTACCCCAGTAGTTATCGACTGCCAGTAGCTCCTCAGGGGTGGGGCCCAATGAGTTCCTCCCTTCTATTTTGGTTAGGTTGATCTTGTGTCACTCTTGTGCAGGTAACTATAGCTACTGTGAGTTTATGAATACAAAATAGCTATGCCATATCCAGAAGACCATATTTTCCAGTACCCCTCGGTATCCTCTGATTTTTTTTTAATTTTTTTTATTAATTTTATTTATTTCTGTATGTGTATGAATGTACTGTCTGCATGCAAGTCTGTGCACCCGTGTCGTGCATATCCTCTGATTTTAATATTCTTCTCACCTCATTTCCTCTGACCTGGTCAAGGAAAGGGGAGTGCTGAAAAAGTTATCCTATCCCAGAAGTGGGCAAGAAGCCCCACGCCTAATTAAGGAACAAGTCACAATCTATAACTGCTGGGAGGAGGAGAGTCAGTTTTCTTTAAGAGTGTGATGCAAAGTAGGTTGATCAGCCTCTGGGGGATGGATCCACACTCAAGAGAATTTGGGGAACACAACTTACACTTGATAGGCTTTAACAAAATAAAAGAGGACAGGAAGAGGAGGTAGAGATGTAGGGGTATATTTGTGAGGAGATGGGGGAGAAGTTTGAAATATGGTCACTATATTTTATGAAATCCTCAAAAAATCAATAAATATTAATAAAAAGGAAAATATGATATATATACACAAAATATAGTTTTATTTAGTCACAAAGAAGAAAAATTATGTCATTTGTAGGAAAATGGATCCAATTAGAGTTCATATTAAGCAAAATAAGTTGGATATAGAAAGACGAATATCAGGTTTCCTCTTATTTGTGGATCACAGATTTTTATATGGACTCATAAAATAATTTGTGTATATATGTCATGAAAGTCAAGGAGAAGCTGAGCATGGGGATGAAGGGAACTAGTAGGGGAAAGAGGGAGGTGGAAAGGAAGGATACAGAAGGATTAATATGATCAAAAATACCTTATATACTTGTATGAAAGTATCTTGATGTACATCCAATGAATAAATTTTAATTAAAAATAATATTTAAAATTTTTAAATTTATTTTATTATTTTTTCTGTGTATGAGTGTACTGTCTGTATGTAGGTTGG
The DNA here is from genome assembly GCA_009823505.1 of Rhizomys pruinosus. Taxonomy (NCBI): domain Eukaryota; kingdom Metazoa; phylum Chordata; class Mammalia; order Rodentia; family Spalacidae; genus Rhizomys; species Rhizomys pruinosus. Next base: position 206,106 of record VZQC01005599.1, read on the forward strand.
TGCACCCATGTCATGCAGTGCTGTGGAGGTCAGAAGAAGGCATCGGATTCCCTTGGAACCGGAGTTAAAGACAGTTCTTAGTTGCCATGTGGGTGCTAGGAATCGAACCCAGGTCCTCTGCAAGAGCAATCGGTGCTCTTAACCACTGAGCCATCTCTCCAGCCCCTAAAAATAATATTTTATCTTAGGGCAAAAAAAAAAGTCCTATCTGATTTAGGGCTGAGTACTTACAGTTTCTTGAGTGCTTCCCACAGCAAAAGAGATTTCTCTGACCAAGGTTAAGGGTAGACCAGGTATATGGATATAAACATAAGTATTTGGAAGGCAATTTGAAAACACAACCATTTATCAAAATAACAATAGTAGACTTTCCCCTAGGGTCTGTGACTTCCCTAGCCATGGACTTTTGAGTGGGTTGGCTGTACAAGGGATAAATAATCCTCCTGTGGAATAAGCTTCATATTCAATTAGAAAGTGATTGGTTACCGCATAACAAACATGCCATCAGTGGGCACATCTTGCTTGGAAGGTCAGTATTGTAGTGTGCAAGGTCATAATGCTGGGAAAGACAATTGATGTCCATCTCCCCCAGCAACCTATACAGCACCTTCTGGCACTATGAAAGCTAGCCAGAATGGGGGAAGTTTCCTGATGGTTTGAGATTGGCTTCTCTGTGTCTTACAGGCAAAGTGTGTGATATCTTCAGTAATAGGGATTTACCATGCAGTTATGGTGGGTAACCACCTGCAATGTCAATAGCTTGTATTGTTTGGGAGCCCTCTGGGGTTTCTGTGACCATTTTAGGGGCATACCCTATGCTTTGCACTGATATTTTTGTTTGATAACTCATGTCTTCTGAAAGAAACATTTTCTACCTATGTGAGGTACCTCTGTTAAAACTCCTTTATTTTTAAGAATAATATTTTGAAATTAGCTTACTAACCAGTGGGTTTTCATATGGCTTTGTCATACATCTTTGGTTTTGGTTAACCCATATCCTTCCTGTCTTCTTTCTTATTCCCTTGACAGACATCATCCCCACTTAAACATTTAGCCCCAGTATCACCCCCCCCATCTTTTGTACCAGATGCATTGTACTATCCCCTCCAATATACTTTTTAAAGTTGGGTTATGAAATAGTAGGCCTTTTCACACATCCTTCTTTTTAAGCTCAACTCTCTCCCCTACCCCCCAATTTCTCCCATTAACCCCAATTCTCCCCTGGATGGACCTTTTACCACCAGTATTCCATCTTTTGTTTTACCTACCATCTACTGTCCCTTCTCCCTTAAAGAGATTTTTCTTTATTAGAAACTTTAATCGAGGGAGGCAGGTGGATTTATTCAATAAATGCATTCAAATAAATTTAACAAAATGATTGTGTGGCACATAATAAAAAGATGTGTGTGTGTGTGTGTGTGTGTGTGTGTATGTATCTCAGGTAACTTCTTTACATCCTTACCTTGAGGAAAGAAATAAGCTAACATTCTTCTTTGTGTGGAAATTGGCTACTTATTAACTTGTTATATATACTGCTAAAATATGGCTCCAGGTAACTAAACAGTTCCAACATTTCAGATAATACTTTTAGTCAATTATGAGTTCATATAGTAACTTTCAATAATTTCTGCAAATTATATAAAAATACAGGCACAAGACAGGAAATAAATATTATTTTTTTGGGTCTTTTTGAGACAGGGTCTCCCTGTTTATCATGTATGCAATTTTTAGGATCTAAAATTAAACAAGGTTCACTATTTTTAAAGTTAATTCCAATACCATTTACAAAGATTTAAAAAAACAACTGTGTCATCAGTTGTTTTTTTAAATCTTTCATTATTGTATTTAATTTTAATATAATACTTTTATTGATGCTTTATGTATTTCAGACATCATTTCTCAGTTAAATTTAGACATGTTCTCCTTTCCCTTCCCCCCACCCCACCCCACCCCAGATCATGCATTCTGCCATACATGTCCTGCATCTTTTTCTCAGTCTTTTTAAAGTTTTTCCCTGCAAAGGTTTATTGTTTGGGGCAGAATTTAACTATATCAGTCTGTTCTTTGACCTGGTCCTTATGCTGTTGTGGTTCCCTTTCAGTTGTATTGCCCTAAAATATGCCTATATAGAGGTCATATATGTACCAGAATTATATCCTCTAGGAATAAACTGTATGTTAACTCTGATATATGTTTAAGAGTTCACATTTTTCCCTTAAAGAGATATTTTAAAAGTATCTGGTCAGCAAGATGGTTCAGCTAGTAAAGGCACTTGCCATCAAGCCTGACAATCTGAGTTCATCCCTGGGATCCACATGGTGGAAAGAGACAACCAGATCCAGAAAGTTGTCTTCTGATCACCACTTGCATGCTGTGGTGTGTGCACACAAACACAGTAACTAACAAATGAGTTAATTAACTAACTAACAAGTAAATAAATAAACAAGATGTAAACCGACTCCTCTTTCAGATAGACTACAGGAGAACAGGAGGAGCACCAGTAAGAAGATTGGGAGCTGTGTTCCCCTTAATTTAGGCATCTTGAACTATAGTGGTACTAGCAGGCATGGCGAGCTGATGAACAGGTGGTCAGCTTGGAGAGGGGGTGAAGGACAGGAATTGGGAATATATCTAGAGGTTTGGAGTGAAAATTGGAATCAACATAATTTCTAATTAAACTATTGAACAAAATTCCTGAAAAGAGAGAGTCTGATTTTAAGAAGTAGAAGCTAGAGAAGAAAGTTAACTTGCATTTTGGTTCATTAGACGGCTGGACATTCTTGGGCGATAAACTCTAAAGGATGTTGTCACGAAGAGCAGAAATCTAACAAGACTTCATCTTTCCTAGGGCACTGCAGACATCAACTTAATGGACCCATATTCTCACATAGTTCAGTCCTTTTATGATAGTAATTTATTGATTGCACTATGTTTCAGTAATTAATAGTTAAGCCTGATAGTTAAGTGTATTTATTCTTGTTACATATATGAAGTCATAAAATCCGTAGCTAAGTACTTCTTTTTTATTTATTATTTTTAATGTATGAGTGTATTGCCTGGATGTAAGAGCACCCATGCCCTGCAGTTCCCACAGAGGTCAGAAGAGGGCATTAGATCCCCTAGAACTGGAGTTATGGATGATTGTTCGCTACCGTGTGGGTGCTAGGAACTGAATCCAGGTCTTCTGCAAGAGCAACCAGTGCTCCTAACTGCTGAGCCATCTCTCCAGCCCCCTAAGATACTTCTTTAGGTGGTACTGCCTTATAGAATGCAGGCCTGCATTCAGGCTCTCTGCTTTCTGACACACTTTTTCTTCACTGTTGAGCCCCAGATCTCCTTCCTTCATATCCCTTCATGACAACTGGCCAAGCCTTAACTCCTCAAAATTGGAACTTTCTCCTTTCTCTCCCTGTCTCTTAGCAACACAGAAATTTATACAAGAAAATCATAGATGACAGTTTCATAGCTTTTGAGTCCATATTCTTCCACTGGCACTATTCTAGTAGTTTCTTTTTTTATTTATTTTTTTATGTGTATGAATGTACTGCCTGCGTGTAGGTTTGTGCACCCATGTTGTGCAATGCCGCGGAAGTCAGAAGAGGGTGTCAGATTCCCTTGGAACTGGAGTCAAAGATGGCTCTCAGCTGCTATGTAGGTGCTGGGAATCGAACCCTGGTCCTCTGCAAGAGCAGTCAGTGCTCTTAACTGCTAGGACATCTCTACAGCCCTCTAGTAGTTTCTTAATTTCTATTTTTCTGCCTTCTCTGTAACAGAGTTTATGGTACACTAGGCTTCATGTCGCAGTGATTTCTGCCATAAATATGCCAGCAGAGAAAACTGAGAGCAATTTGTTTTATGGCACCGATGGTATTTATCTTTGATCATTTACTTTTGCAGTTTTCTAAAATTAATTTTTCCTTTCTTCATCTGTATCTTTCTCTTAAAGACCAGAATACTAAAGGCAAAATATTTCTAAATTTTATTTAATATTTTTAAATTAAATAATCATTTATTTTTAAATATCTTATTGAGATTTTGTACATTTCAAACAACAGTTCTTAGTCAAATTTGGACCCCCTCCTCCGGGCTTCATATATTTTGCCCCACACAAGTGGTCAAAGCATTCTGGTCAAGCATTTGCACCCAGATTTCCTTTCGTAGTTCATCCACTGGAGTCTAGTCTGCTTATCTAATAAGTCTCCAACAGTTCCCAGGCTAGGGCCAGGCTGCCACCCATTTCCCTAGCTCCATTCTGATCCCATGTCTTATTGAAGTGGCATGGGTCGGGGCTGGAGAGATGACCTAGTGGTTAAGAGCGCCGACCGCTCTTGCAGAGGACCCGGGTTCGATCCCCAGCACCCACATGGTGGCCGAGAACTGTCTGAAACTCCAATTCCAGGAGAACTCCAGTTCCAGGGGAATCCGACACTCTCTTCTGACATCCGTAGTATTGCACGACACGGGTGCACAAACTTGCAGGCAGACAGTACATTCATACACATACAGAAATAAATAAAAATTAAAATTAAAAAAAAAAAGAAGTGGCATGGGTCTTGTGCTCAAAGCTACGTTTACCACAAGTTCACATGACAAACTCCCAGTGGCCTGAAAGCCTCTGTTTCCTTGGGTTCATGGACCAACCCTGACTCTTAGAATCTTTCCACCCACTCTTCTGAAGTGATCTGATAGAATTATTTCAATGCTTTTTTATTCGGTGAGGTTTGTTTTGTGTCCCAATATGTGGTCAACTATAGGGAAACTTGCATGGACTGCTGAGTAGAAAATGTATTCTTGGTGCTTGGGTGGAATATTATATAGATGTCTGTTAGGTCCATTTGATATATGATGACATTTAATTCATATTCTTTGTCCAATTGACCTATCTATTGGAGAAACTGGGGCACTGGATTTACATACTGTTACTGTGTTGGGGTTAATCTGTATATTATGGTGGTGTAGTACTGTTTTATAAATTTGAGTGCACCAGAGTTTGGTGCATGTATGTTCATGATTGTAATATCTTCTTGGTCAATTGATTTGAATTAAGTTATCTTCTTTATCTATCCTGATTAATTTTAATTTGAAGTCTATTTTGTTGAATATTAGAATTGCAACACCTGCTTGCCTATTAGTGTCATTTTCTTGGAATAATTTTTTCCTTTCTTTCACCCTAAAGTAGTGTCTATCCTTGAAGTTGACTTGAGTTTCTTGAAGACAACAAAAAGATGGATTTTCTTTCTTAATCTGTTCTACTACCCTGTGTCCTTTGATTGGGGAGTTCAGGCCATTGATATTTAGAGTTATTTTTGAAAGATGTGCATTGGTTACTGTCTTTTTTTTTTTTTTTTTTTTTTTTTTTGGTCTTTTCAAGACAGGGTCTCCCTGTAGCCCCAGCTGTCCTGGAACTCTCTCTGTAGGCCAGGCTAGCCTTGAACTCACAAAGATCCTCCTGCCTCTGCCTCCCAAGTGCTAGGATTAAAGGTGTGCCACCACCAAGCCTGGCCAATTGTTACTGTCATTTTATTTGGTTTGCGTTCTTGATCCTATTTTGTGTTTGTATGATTATACCTTTCTTTTTCTTATTTCTCTTTCTGCAACCTCTTGGGTACATGCATTCCTATCTTTGGTCCTTTGTGTTGCTTTGTATTCTCTATAGAGCTAGTTAGTAGACATGAATACTTTCAGCCTTTTTGTGTCATGGACATTTTTCCATTCCCCTTTGACTATAGTAGCTTTGCTAGGTAAAGTATTCAGGGTTGGCATCCATGGTCATTTATAACTGGCGTACTTTGGTCCTGGCTCTTCTGGCTTTCATAGTTTGCATTGAAAATTCATCTGAAATTGCATGTAACTTGTTACTCTTCTCTAGCAGCTTTCACTTCCTCTCCTTTCTGTACATTGTGTGTGTGTGTGGGGGGGTGGTCTTTTTGAGACAGGGCTTCTCTGTAGCCCTAGCTGGCCTGAAACTTGCTCTGTAGACTAGGCTGGCCTTGAGCTCACAGAGATCCACTTGCTTCTGCCTTCCAGATGTGTTTTTATTATGATATGTCATGGGAGTTTCTGTTCTCCTAATTGATGTTCTGTGTACTTCTTGTATCTGTAACTATAATCTTGTTGAAGATCTAGTCAATGCCATTGGCCAGAAATTCTTCATCCTCAACTCAGAATGAACTTGCCACCTGACCCAGCCACACCACTCCTGGGTATATACCCACAAAACTCATCTTACTGCAGAGATACATGCACAGCCATGTTTATTGCAGCTCTCTTCACAATAGCAAAGAGCTCGAACCAACCCAAGTGACCCTCAACTGACGAGTGGATAGAGAAAATGTGCTACATCCAAACAATGGAGTTCTATGCAGCAAGAAAGATGACGTCATGAGCTTTGCAGGTAAATGGATGGAGCTAGAAGATATCATGCTGAGTGAAGTAACACAGTACCAGAAAAACAATGAATGGTATCCCTCATCTGTTGATTCTAGAAGCAATTACCTAATTGTATAGCAAACTGAGCAACGTTAATGGGATCTGAAAACAACTGTGCTCTTTTATTGTGAATCCCTTAAAAAAATAAAAAATAAAGAAATAAAGAAAAAAAGAAATAAGAATTTCTTCATCCTATATGCCTATAATGTGTAATTTCACCATTGAATTGTGTCCCACATTTTCTGCCTATTCCATTCCTGTATTTAAATTTTTTTTCATGCATCAAGCCTTTGACAGCCCCATATTTCCTGTCCATCATGTGCACCTGGATGCAATGTCAGCTTCTTTGTAGCATCTGAGCACATCATGCTTCTCAGTTGCAGGTGCTCGCTTTGCTTAGAAACTCACTCCCTGCTCCTACTCACACCTCATATCTATCTGCTCAGAAACCTTGATGCACATCTGCTCTACAATCCATCTCAATCAAGGGTGCAGTTTTTTGTGCTTTCTTTGAATTTCACACCTAACAGCACTAGTACAGTATGACGTTGTATTATTCCTAATTCTTCAGTATTTGATGTGCATGTGTCTGCTCACAAAACTGAAACCTTCTTGAAGACCATGATAACCTCAGTTTATCAGTCTCTTTCTGGTTCTGTTTCCAAATAGAGTACTTTATATATGACATAGGCTTGAAAATAATTATGTCAGCAAGAATGAGTGATCAGCAAGGCAAACACAGCAGCACAGAAATAGCTGTAAGGTTGACCCTGGATGATGAAGGGTTAAGTGATTAGCCTATAGTTCCTAAACTCCTCTACTCAGGAGCAAGATCTTATTTCCAGGCTGAAATGAAGATAGAATTGAAAATCTCAGTAAGTCTATTTGAAATAACAGGAGAAAGCCTCACATGTAGAATTATGAAAAGGAAGACAGAATATCAATACTGGATGCAAAAATACTAGACTCCTCAAGAAAAGATTATGAAAAAAATTATATGTGTGTGTGTGTGTGTGTGTGTGTGTGTCTTTTCAAGGCAGGGTCTCCCTGTAGCCCCAGCTGTCCTGGAACTCACTCTGTAGACTGGGCTGACCTTGAACTCACAAAAATCCACCTGCCTCTGCCTCCCAAGTGCTAGGATTAAAGGCATGTGCCACCACACCCTCAAAGGCTTCTCCTCCCTACTATATAGCTGAGATCCTTTGAGGTAGGAGATGGTGAGTCTCTGAGTAATTCATCATGTAAATTAAAGTTTAAGAAAGTCTACTGTGGGCATTTGAGGACAATTGAGTTATCCTACATAATACATAAATAAATTATTTCCAGGTGGAGATGTAGGGACCAGAAGCCTCCAAAAAGTCATCATAAATACTGGTAAGCAGAAGTAGAGAATCCCACTTTCTTTGAGAAATTTAGAATGGTACAGAACAAGTGGTTCTGAACTGCATCAGCAATACTGATTCTCCAAGGCTATTTCACACTCTTTTGTTTGAATGTGTCATTATTATGTTTTCTTCTCTTTTTGTAATAGTTAAACAAAAATTCAATAAAATAATTTATAATTTTAATTAGTCCACTTTTTTGCAAGACCCTATGATATTTTTTCTTGAAAAGACCTGTCTTAACCTTGTAACTCTCAATGCTGATTTTTGATCAGTCAGAAAAATTACTTTGTTCCAAGGAATCTTTCACCAAGTGAAGCCATTTCTCAAAAGTCAGGGAGTCTCTTGCCTCCCCCCCCCAAAAAAAACCAGGGCATACCACAATCCCTGGTTTTATTAGGTAAGTGTTTTTCTTGAGGTAAAAGTACTTGGTATTTTCCTTAGAGGGGTATAAATATCACTTCAGACTCTTTCTATATTTGTTTTAATTGAAGAAGAAAGTAAAACAACTCCACTGGGAAGAAGATTGAACAATATTTCTTCAAATAGTGTGTGCTGAAGGGTATAGGCCTTTGGGTTTCTCTAAGGTTTTGAAATTCCTGCTTATATCTCTTATGCTTGATGTCAACGATCCTAGGCTGGAGGCACCATCTTGCACATCCTTCTATGATACACTCCTCACTCTGTGGCTAATTTACATCAGGATTGCCATGTCAGCCTCTCCTGAAAGTGATTAAAAATTGCAGGAGTTGGAGAATGGCCTGGTGCTTCTCAAACAGGCCTGTTCATAAAGATTGAAAGCTCCCATGGCTCAGATGCCAGGACCTCTCCCAGACCTCCAGATGAATTGGGATGTTCAAGGTGAACTCTCTCAGAAACTGTATGGTTAGCAAATGTCTAAAATGTCTCTTAAGAGACTTAAGAACTGCACAGTGTTTAAGAGTGTGTGCAGCCCTTGCAGAGGACCCAAGTTTAGTTATCAGCAGCCATGTCAGACAGTTCACAGCTGCCTGTAATTCCAGCTCCAAGGGATCTAACACCCTCTTCTAGCATCCATGGCACTGAGAAATACAACCTAGAAGATACACAAGACATGAGTTCAAAACAGGAATAATAAATGGGTTTGAAGAACTCGAAAAGCCTATGAACAAGGGACTGAATGAAAATGCAAAGAGTTGAATGAAATAAGTAAAAATTCAAGATATGAAATTAGAGTTTAATAAAGAAATACAATCTCAGAAGAAAAACCACTGAAATAGAAATAAAAGCTCCTGACATAAAAGGAAAAGAGGAAAGTCTCTCCAACAGATTGGATCAAGTGGAAGAGAGAATATTAGGTCTTGAAGACAAGCTATAAGAAATGGGTCTCTTGGGCAAATAAAATGTTAAATCTAAATAAACCCAGTAACATAACATGCAAGGCCCCTGAGGGACTATAAAAAGAGCACACATATGAGTCATATGCATAGAAGAAGAAGAAACTCATGCACAGAACATATTGTCAACAAAACAGAAGAAAATTTCCCAATCTAAGGAAATAGCTATCAAGGTGAAAGGCATTAAGAACATGGACTAGGACCAGAAAATAAACTTTCAACATCATATAATATTCAAAGCACTAAATGTACAGACTAAAGAAAATATATTGAAAGCTGCAAAAGAGAAAGGGTAAGTCACATATAAAGGCAGGACCATCATAATAACAACCGATTTTTAAAATTTTACTTATTATTTTTATTTTGTGTATGAGTGTATTACCTGCATGTGTGTAAGTGCATTAATGTCATGCAGTGCCCATGGTGGTCAGAAGAAGGCATTGGATCCCCTGAAACTAGAGTTACAGATGGTTATTAGTCACCATTTGTGTGCTGGGAGTTGAACCCAAGTCCTCTGTAAGAGCAGTCAGTGTTCTTATATGCTGAATACTCTCTGTGTTCCCATAACAGCTTATTTTTTCAATGGAAAAGCCAGAAGTACTTGGATTGATGTTCTCCAAGTCATAGAAGAACACAAATGGCAGCCCAGCTTACTGTATCTAACAAAACTATCAGTTGTATTCAAAGGGGAAAGAAAAACTTTTTATGGGGAAAACAGATTTAAAGAATTCATGTTCACTAAGTGAACTCTACAGAGGATCCTACAAGGAATACTTTGGTCTGAAGATCTTAAACACATCAAGAGGACCACAAGGAATAAATAGTTAATCAAGAGTTCCAAGAAAACAACACCACCATCAAAACATAACAGGAATTAATAAACATTAATCATCTCAAACTCTCAACATTTAGTCATCTTAATTCCACAATAAAAAAGGCACTGATTGGATTATGGAACTGGATACATCTTTTTGGTGTTTCCAAGAAACACACCTCACCATCAAGGATAGACATCAGTTTATGGTAAAAGGATGGAAAATTTATTTCAAGCAAATGGAACTAAGAAACAAACAGATAATCCAACATCTGACAAATAGACTTCAAAACAAAGCTAGTCATAAGAGAGAAGAGCACTTCACACATATTAAAGGAAAAATCCACCAAAATAATATTACAGTCCTAAACATGCTTGCACCCAATACAGAGGCACCTAACTTTAAAAAAGAATCACTAATAGATCTCACAGTTTGACCCCAACACAATGATAGTATGCGACTTCAATATTGTTTTCTCACCAATAGTCAACTCATCCAAACAAAAAATAAACAAACTCTGAGTTTTAATGATATCACAAATCAAATTGACATTTATAGGACATTCCACCCAAACATTAAAGAATTAACTTTTCAACAGCTGACGGAACTTTCTACCAAATCAACCATATTTAGGATATTTCAACATATTTAGAAAATTGAAATAACATCCTGTACTCTGGCTGACCACAATGGAATAAAGCTGGACATCATCAACAAAAGAAGCAGCAGAAAATATACAAAGGCATGGAAATTAGACAACACACTGCTGAATAAAAGTTGTATCAAGAGAAAAATCAAGAGGGAAACAAATTCTTAGAATTGAATCAAAATGAAAGCACAACATAATAATAGTGATAATAGTAGTCATAATAGAAAAAAATTATAGGACTAAGTGCCTACATCAAAAAACTAGAGACTCCAAATCACAGCTAACCAGTGACCCCCTCCCTCTTCCTAGTCCCCACCCACCCATTGGAACTGGCATGTTTCCAGCAAGCTGCACACACATATGGCTCTGTCCTCCCCTGCTATCACTCCACAGCAACTCTGATGCCAGTTACCAGGGACTCCCACCTACTCCTGACCCCCTTCCTCCCTCTGTGATTCATCTGACCCCAGATGGCTGCACCACAGAGTGTCCACTCATCCTAGGCATCCTGGATACCCAGGTCTATGCCCTTTGCTTCCCTATTATCAGCCCCCTCAATCCCCATCAGTTTTCAGTGGCCCCAACCTCTCCCTGAAACCTGCCATCCCTTTGACATTCACCTGTCCCAGCTAGCTGCACTCCAGGGGCTCCCCAATTACTCCATATGGTCTGGAGACTCAAGTAGGCTTCCTTCACTGGATAGCCCTGAGGTCAGTTCTATGTCATCCCACTGATCCCATGTTGGACTTCTGGCTAGCCTCAACTTCCATAGACACCCCAGAAACCATCTCCCTGCCAATAGCCAGTCTCAGGTCTCCACCAACCACTCTATCACATGATTCAGAGATTATGAGTAACTCTGAAATCTCTAATCCATGTAATGTAATGATCTCCACCGACCTCAACAAGAGTTGAGTGTGATATCTTCTCCTTGGCCACCAGAAAGCACTATTCACTCCCACCATGACCCTAATTCCTACTACCAGGACCACCTGTAGAGCCCTATCAGTCTTGCATAGATTTCTGAATATTTGTAATGAGGATCTATTAAGTTCATAGACATGGTTTGCTCCTGGGCTCAGAAATTCACATATTCCCAATTATGAGAGGAACATATTTGGCAACTCATCCACACGTCAACACAGAATTACCACACGATAGAAAACTAAACAACATTTAGCTGATCCACATCTTGACCCACTGAAGTAACAAGATCTAAACACATTCTTAACAAAGTAAGACCAGATAACCAAACCAGTAAATATCACCAACAGCCTAACTTCAGCTGCCTAGGTCCAATTACAAACATATAAGGAATTTGAATAACCAAAATTATTCCAATGTCTCTGGAAAAGAGCAACTTACTTGAAACATGAAACAATGATTTCAAAATAGCACTTATAAATATGTTCCATGATCTCAAAGAAGTCATACATAAGTTCCATAATGAAAGCTATAAACAGACACACAAAACTAAATACAAAAGAAAATAATCCAAGAAATGAAAATAGAATTTAATAACTAAAGAAGTTTTCTGAAGAAAAGTAAAAATGAAATAAAACTTGAAATGAGAAAATCAAATGAAATTTAAAAAAAAAAACCTAAGGGAAAAGCCTCATTAATATAATGAATCACGGGGCTGGAGGGATGGCCTAGCGGTTAAGAGTGCTGACCGCTCTTGCAGAGGACCCGGGTTCGATCCCCGGCACCCACATGGCTGCCGAGAACCATCTGAAACTCCAATTCCAGGAGAACTCCAGTTCCAGGGGAATCCGACACCCTCTTCTGACCTCCGTGGCATTGCACGACACGGGTGTACAGACCTGCATGCAGACAGTACATTCATATACATACAGAAATAAATAAATAAAAATTTTAAAAAAATAGAATGAATCACATGGAAGAGAGAATATCAACCCTTGAAGAAAATGTAGAAGAAGTGTATCATTCAAAGAAAATCTTACATCTGAAAACCCTGGAAAAGAATGCAGGAATTTTGAGATATGATAAAAAGACCAAACATAAATCATAGGTGTAGAAAAAAGAGAAGAAAGCCAGGTCAAAGGCACAAAAATATTTTCAACAAAATCTTAGAAGAAAACTTCCCAAATCTAAGACAGGAGATGCCTATTGAGGATCACAAGGCATAGGACAACCAAATAGACGGGACCAGAAAAGAAGCCCCCACATCGCATAACAACCAAAACAATAAGTGTGAATAATGAAGAAAAGATGCTAAAAGCTGCACGAGAGAAAGAACAAACTGCAAGTGTTCTGTCAAATAACACCTGGCTTTTCAATAACTGGAGAGCCAAGATGGCAGCAAAATGGATACAAGTGCTGGAGAAATGGTGGTGGTAATGGCAGCTCTTGATGAAGAGGCTTAAAACATGTCCTCAGACCTCTTCATTTTATTAGGATCTTCGGGTTTCTATGTTGATCTCAAAATTGTGGGCTCAGGACTTGACAAGTAAGAGGGAGAATAACTTGAAGCTGAGGTAGCAGCAGTGATGGGGACCTGAGCAGTAGGTGCTCAGCACAAGGAATTAAAACAAGTGGTTAAGAGCACCGACTGCTCTTGCAGAGGACCCGGGTTCGATCCCCAGCACCCACATGGCGGCTGAGAACCGTCTGTAACTCCAATTCCAGGAGAACTCCAGTTCCAGGGGAATCCAACACCCTCTTCTGACCTCCACAGCGTTGCACGACACGGGCGCACAAACCAACATGCAGACAGTACATTCATACATATTCAAAAAATAAATAAAATAAAAAAAACACAACTCTGGGCCTCTTCATTTTACTACAATTCTTGGGGAAATGGTGGTGAAATGAGGTGGACCATAGGGAGCTGGCCTCAGGGCCTGGGGCATGCCAGCTCCCCAGAGACAGAGGGCATGTGCTGAACCATGTGGGGAACTTTATCACACAAGATAAATATTTTCCTGACTGTAGGTGCTTCTATATTGATCTCAAAATTCTGAACTCAGGACTTGGCAAGTAAGATGGAAAAATCACTGGGGAGCCAAGAGGGAGTAATGGTAGAGGCAGGTCTCAGCCTCTCGGACTTAAAACATGACTCCAGCCCTCTTGATTTTTTAAGAATCTTGGTGAGATGCTTCCTGGCTCCGTGGCAGGGTGGGGCTGTGCCAGCCTCAGCATCTTCCACCTATATCCCTGGAGGACGAGGTCACTGGGCAACCCTAGCTACCTATCTCAAGTGAGGTGGAACCTGGCAGTGTGTGCAGCCAAGAGAAGGTTGTGACCACTCTACCACGCCATACCCTGGTACATTTCTCTTGCTATGGGCTGGAGATGCAAGTGGCCACTGCACAGCACACCCATGGTCAGTCCAGCCATCATTATCACTCAGTGGCTGTCAACACCTGGCTGTAGTCATCAGCAGTAATAGGAACCTGAGAAGCCTACAGATCTCAGAAAATAAGGTAGAGAACACTGAGTTTAATACTATCATACTAAACTGTGAAACATCTCAAGTGGCACTCAGAGAATCTTGAATTGGAGGCTTGTAAGCCACCCCCTGCCATCTATGAGGACCTAGTTTCTTTTATGCACAATAGAACCTGTGGGAAACCAACCTAGGAAGAATTCCTTGGACTACAGTGGGGTAAGTATAGAGTGAGGCCCAGATACACCCAAAGTGTAACTTGCATGTTCTCTTGCTGTGAACAACTGACTATGATGAGGAGACCTAAGTGATTCTGATTGCTGGAAAGATAGAAATCCCTACTTCACAATTCTAAGCAGTGTACAAAGGAAAGGGAGTGGGCCCTTATGATGTCCTATCTTGGGCCCATCTGTGTAAGAATTGTAGATAACTGCCATTCTAATGAGATATGATTTCTCTGTCACCCAATTCAGATGTGATATATAAGAAGGATGGGGTATTTCATCTGCTACTAGAGGACATTGGGGAGGTGGAGGGATGGGGGGTGGAAAGGCAGAGAGATCTGAATATAACCAAAATACATTGTATGAAATTCTTGAGTCAATAAACATTTTATGTAAGATTAAAAAAAAAGTATCCATCTTTTTTGCTGCTTCTAGGAAACACACCTCAAAAATCAAGCATCAATACCACCTTAGGATAAAAGTATGGATAAAGGTATTCCAAGAAATAGAACTAGGAAAAAAGCAGGCATAGCTATTTTAATATCTGAAAAAATAGACTGCAACCTAATACTCCTCAGAAGAGATGGTGAAGGATATTCCATATTCATTAAAGGAAAAATCCACCAAGAGGATATAATAATCCTAAACATATATGCACCAAACACAGGGGCACACAATTTCTTAAAAAAAAACACTCTGAGATATAAAATCACAGATGAACTCCAACATAGTGGTAGTGGTGACTTCAATACCCCACTCTTACCAAGAGGGAGATCACCCAGACAAAACTTAACAGAGAAGTCCCACAGTTAAATGACAGCATAAATAAAATGTACTTGACAGACATTTACAGATCATTCCATCCAAACATCAAAGAATACACTTTCTTCTCAGCTGGCCATGGAATTTTCTCCAAAATCAACCACATATAATACAAAGCAGTGCATGCTAACACCAAATCTCCAGTTGGCAGGCAAACTAAGCAACTTCATTATTATATTTCTTTGTATCTGAAAGCAACTGTGCTATTATAAAGTGAATCCCTTAATAGGCTCTAGAATTTACCCACCACTTACATTCACACATTTAATTACCATATATGGACAGAAGATATGTATTCATATTCCAGAGTAATATAAAATTAAAAGGAAAAAAACATGACCCCCAAAACATATTTAGGAATTAACATACAGTTTATTCCCAGAGGTTATAATTTTGATACATATGTGTTGTTTACATAGGGATAATTTAGAGTAATACAAATGGGATGGAACAACAACAACATAAGGACTGCGTCAAAGAACTGACTGATACAGTTAAATTTTGCTAAAAACAACAAGCCTCTGAAGAAAAAAAAATCCTTGGAAACACTGAGAAAAAGACATGTATGGCAGAATGCATAAACTGGGGTGGGGGAGGGGCAGGGAGAGGGGAATGTATCCAAATTGGAATGAAAAATGATGTATGAAATATACAAAATGTCAATTAAAATTTTTAATTTTATTTATTTGTTTATTTATTTATTTATTTATTTATTTATTTANTATTTATTTTATGTGTATGAATGTACTGTCTGCACGTAGGTTTGTGCACCCGTGTCGTGCAACGCCACAGAGGTCAGAAGAGGGCATCGGATTCCCCTGGAACTGGAGTTCTCCTGGAATTGGAGTTACAGATGGTTCTCAGCTGCCATGTGGGTGCTGGGGATTGAACCCGGGTCCTCTGCAAGAGCAATGGGCGCTGTTATAATAACCGCTAGGCCATCTCTCCAGCCTGTCAGTTAAATTTTTAAGAAAACTGAAACAACATCTTGTATCCTATCTGACTACAAAGGAATAAAGCTGGATATCTACAACAACCAAAGTGGGAATGAATATAGGAACTCATGGAAACTAAATAACACACTACTGAAAAAAAAATTGGGTCAAGGAAAAAGTCAAGAAGGAAAATAAAAATTTCCTAAAATTGAGTGAAAATGAATAAAAAATACCAAAATCTAAATGACAAATGAAAGCATTTCTAAAAGAAAAGTTGTTAGCATTAAGTGCCTACATAGAAAACTATAGACCTCTCATATTAATAACTTAATGATGCATCTAAAGACATCAGAAAAAGAAGAATGAATTCCCAAACAGAATAGATGAGAAAAGGCAATCAAAATCAGGGCCAAAATCAATGAAATAGAAACGAATTACAACAACAGAGGAAAAGAAAGAAACAATGAAAGGAAGAGTTGTGTCTTCAAAAAGGTTAACGGGATTGGCAAACCTCAAACAAAATTAACCAAAAGAAAGAGACACAAATGAATAAATATCAGAGATGAAAAGGGAAGCATTGCGACAGATGTTAAGGAAATTCAGAGAAGCATAAGAAAATACCTTAAAGCCTATATTCTACTAAACTGGAAAATTGAAAAAAAGGATAAATTTCTAGATATGTATGACCTACAAAATTATACAAAGATGAGGTAACAATTTAAATGACTCCAGCAAACAAAATGAGAGGCAGCAATTAAGAATCTTCCCACAAAACATGCATACAGTCCGATGGATACAACACAGAAGTCAACCATATTTTTAAAGAACTAGTACTAATGCTAATCAAATTATTTTCCAAAACATAAAAGGAAGGGATACTTCCAAATTCCTTTTATGATGCCAGGATTATTTGCATAGCAAAACCAGGCAAATATGAAAATAAAAATAAAATTATAGGCCAAATTCTCTGATTAACACAGATACAAAAATGCTCAATAAAATATATGTAAACCTAGCAGGAGAGCACATTAAAAAGATGATCCATTCTGATGAAGCTGGAGCCATCCCAGAAATGCAGGGGTGACTCAACACGTGTAAATCAATAAATGCAATAAACCACATAAACAGACTTAAGGTCAGAAACCACATGATCTTCTCATTAGATGCAAAAAAAGCCACGACAAAATCCATTATCCCTTTATGGTTAAAGTCATGGAGAATATAGGGATATAGAGGATATATCTAAACATAATAAATGCAACATATAATTAAACCAACAGCAAATATTCTAAAAGGAGAGATATTCAAAGTATTTCTATGAAAATCAGGAATGAGAAATAGGTAAATATTCTCTCCATTCCTGTTCAATATAATTGCTTAAGTTTTAGCTACAGTAATAGGACAAATGAAGGAACTATAGGAGATACAAATTTGAAAGGAAGAAGTTAAAGAATCCTTATTTTCAGATGATATGATGCTAGTCACAAAGTCTTCAACATTGTTAATAGTTAAGGAGATGCAAATTTAAACCATATTAACATTTTAACTTACCCTGTAAGACTGGTTATGATCAAGAAAACAAAGGAAACCAAATGCTGGAGAGGTTGTGGGAAAAGGGGAACCCTCATCCACTGCTGGTGGGAAAGAAAACCTGTATAACCCCTATGGAAAGCAGTGTGGAGAACTCTTAAAAGATTCGAAATGAGCCTACCACCTGACCCAGTCATACCACTCCTGGGTATACACCCACAAGACAACCTGTCCCAGATAAACACGCAAAACCGTGTTTATTGCAGCTCTCTTCACAATAGCAAAGAGCTTGAAGCAACCCAAGTGTCCCTCAACCAATGAGTGGATAAAGAAAATGTGGTACGTGTACACAATGGAGTTCTATGCATCAGTTTTCTTCCTGCTGGGTTCTGCCGCTCCTTCTCGCCTCCGCTCTAGTAGCTGTGCAGCTGCCTACTGTGGTCTTCGCCATGGCGCTCAGCGATGCCTACATGCAGGAGCAGATTAAACCCATGGTGGCTTTCACTGAACAAGAAGCCAATGAGAAAGCAGAAGAAACTGATGCAAAGGCAGAAGAGGAGTTCAACATTGAGAAAGGTCGTCTTGTGCAAACCCCAAAGACTGAAGATTATGGGATACTATGAGAAAAAGGAAAAGCAGATCGAGCAGCAAAAGAAAATTCATTTGTGGATGCTAGCACCAAATCCCTAGTTGTAAGGCAAACTTAGCAATGTTAATGTTATATTTCTTTTTATCTGAAAGCAGCTGTACTGTTAAAATGTGAACCCCTTAACGGGCTCTAGAATTAACCTACCACTTATTTGGAATATGGGTAGAGGGTATGTATGCATATTTTAGAGTAATATAAAATCAAAAGGAAAGAATGCGAATTCCCAAACACGTTTTGGAATAGTTTATTTTCAGAGGTCATAATTTTGGTATATGTGTGACATTATACATATATATATATATATATATATATATATAATATATGTATATATATATACATATTTTGGAGCAATACAAATTGGAGGGAACAACAACAACAAAAGGACTGGGTCAAAGAACTGACTTAAACAGTAAACTTCTGCCTAAAACAGTAAACCTCAACAAAGAAAAACTTTAAAAAGACTAAGAAAAAGATGCAAGACATTCTGTATGGCAGAATGCATGAGCTTGGGTGGGGTGGGGGGCATAGAAGGGGGAAGGAATCTAAACTGGACTGAGAAATGTCATACAAAATGCACAAAACTTCTATTTTTTTGTATTTTTGAGACAGGGTCTCCCTTTATTTCCAGCTGGCCTGGAGCTTGCTCTGTAGACTAGCCTGACCTTGAACTCAACAGAGATCCACTTGCCCCTGCCTCCTGAGTGCTGGGATTAAAGGTGTGTGCCACCACGCCCAGTCAATAAAAATATTTATTTTTATTTTTATTTTTTTTAATTTTTTAAATTTTATTCGTTTGTATGTGTATGAATGTACTATCTGCATGTAAGTCTGTGCACCTGTGTCGTGCAATGCTGCGGAAGAAGAGGGCGTCGGATTCCCCTGGAACTGGAGTTAAAGACGGTTCTCAGCCACCATGTGGGTGCTGGGATTCGAACTTGGGTCCTCTGCAAGAGCGGTCGTCACTCTTAATCACTAGGCCATCTCTCCAGCCCTAAAAATATTTTTAAAGACCCTAAAGATGCCACCAGAAAATTCCTAGAGCTGAGAAATGTATTCAGCCAAGTAGCAGAATATAAAAATTAACACACAAAACCCAAAAGCCTTCGTATCCAGCAACAAGAAACATACTGGGGGAAAAAAAAAAATCAAAGAAACAGTTCCATCCATGATATAAAAATGTCTTGGATTAAATCTAACCAAGGAAGTGAAAATCTGAATAATAAAAATTTTAGCGCACTGTAAAAAGAAATTAAAGAAGATACCACAAGATGGAAAAATCTCCAGTGATCATGTATCAGCAGGATTATATTGTAAAAATAGTTATCCCCCGAAAATGATCTACAAATTTAATGAATACCCATTAAAATTCCCACATAATTCTTTGAAATTGAAAAAAAATAAATCTCAAATTTTATATGGGAACATAAAAATACCAGGACAGCCAAAATCATCGTGAACAATAAAAGAACTGCTGAAGGCATTACAATTCCTGTTCTCAAACTATAGTATAATAATAGAGTAATAATAATATATATGTGGTAATATAATATAGTAATAAAAATAACATGATAGTAGCATAAAAACACACACATTGACCAATAGAATATAACTGAAGACCCAGATTTAAGACCATGCATTTAGAAATATCTGATATTTGACAAAGGGGCCAATATTACATTGGGGAAAAGAAAGCATGTTCAACATATGTGGTGGTCAGACTATATAGCTATATGTAGAAGAATAAAAATAGATACCTTTCTCTCAACATGGATAAGGGTCAACTTCAAATGTATCAATCACATCAACATGAGATCCAATACCTTGAATCACATAGAGGAGAAAGTAGGGATTAGATTGGAACGTATAGGCACAGGAAACATGACATCTATAGTGTAAGCATTAAGTCCAGCAATTCACAAATGAAACATCATGAAACTAAAAAGCTTCTGTACAGCAAAGGATACCATAATTTGAGTAAAGAGACCACTTGCAGAATGGGAAAAAAAAATCTTTATGAGTTATCCCTCTGACAGATGGTTCATAGAATATACAAAGAACTAAAAATATAAAGCAACAATAACAATGAAATATAACCCAATTAAAAATTAGGACAAGCAGGGGCTGGAGAGATGGCCTAGCCGTTAAGAGCGCCAACTGTTCTTGCAGAGGACCCGGGTTCGATCCTCAGAACCCACATGGCAGCTGAGAACCGTCCATAACTCCAATTCCAGGAGAACTCCAGTTCCAGGGGAATCCAACAACCTCCTCTGACCTCCGTGGCATTGCACGACACGAGTGCACAAACCTACAGGCAGACAGTACATTCATACACATAAAAAATAAATAAAATTAAAAAATAAAATGAATCTATTTTTAAAAATTAGGACAAGGAACTAAACAGGGAGTTCTCAAAAGATGAAAAAAAAGAGGGCTTAGAAATATTTTACAAAGGGTTCAACCTCTTCAGCCATCAGGAAAATGCAAAATAGTACCTTCACATTTCATCTTGCCCTTCTCAAGATGGCGAAGAGCCAAACAACAAATGTTGGCAATGACATCTGAAAAGGGGAAGACTTATTCACTATTGATGGTTGTACAAACTGGCACAAGCACTATGAAAATCAGTGTGAGGACTCCTCAGAAAGCTAGAAGTAGATCTACCACATGATCCAGCCATACCATTCTTGGGCATTCACCCAAAGAACTATGTATCCTGCTATAGAGATTACTGTTCATCCATATTCATTACTGCTCTATTGATAATAACTAGGAAATGTAAGCAACATAGCTGTCCATCAACTGATGAATGGATAACGAATGTATGGTACATTTGTGGTACATTTACACAATAGAATATTATTTAGAACATAAGAGAAACAAATTTATGAAATTTGCAAGAAAATGGAAGGAATTATCCTGAGTGAGATAGCCTAGATCAAGAAAGACAAACATGACATGTTATCTCTCATGAATGGTGCTAACTTTGAATCCTTAGGTATGTCTGTTTCACTTGGAAATTTTATAGAGTTCAGGAAAGTAGTAAACAGCTATGAGGGAGAGGGTTCAAGGGAGGGGAAATAGAATACAGTGATATAAGCAGGAAAAGGAAATAATGGAGTTGAAAGGGTTAAATGGGGTGGAGAATGGGAGAACAGGGCAGAGCAGGATGATGTGGGGCTAACCAATACTATATTCCTTCAGAAAAGTCATATGGAAACATACAACTATTGATGCTTTTAAAATATATCATATACAGTATAAAATAATATTACATGGAGTTATCTTAACAGAGAGTCATTGCTCTTCCTAGATACCATAATACAGCAAAGGAAAAGCCCAGTGCCAGAAATGGACTCTCTTCTGAAGCTCTTATGTGGTGACCCTGCTCTTGGTAGGTTGCCCTACTACCAAAGGGTAGTAGGTAGATAGTAAGCTCCTACTACGGAAGAGTTTTAGAACAAACAAGGTGTAAGCAAGATAGTAGTGGTCTTAAAGCTTCATCTCTACTGGCTAGCATTTATAGTACTGGAAAAGGCTATGAATGCTATCAGAAGAGAGAACAAATCACCAACATTGCCCAGTTGTGTGTCTTTCAGCTAAAACAAGTGGGCTAAGATATGCCTACTGCTGGAATAGTAGCACAAATGTTATGGGGAGTAACCAACCACCTTCTGACTGGATTTAAGGTCCATTTTACAAGATGGAGCCCATACCTGGCACTGATGTCAGGCCTCTAAGGCCTTGTGGCTGAACAGGTCATAGGCTAAAATGGAGAGGCTTGTACTATTTTTCTGTTAAATGGAAATAGTATTTAACTGAATGTTAATGATTTATTGTTATACTCACAGATTAATGCAGCTCTCACCAAAGAAGCTTCTTCATGCAGTGGACAGTGATTAACCCAGAGACCCACAACTGGCCAGCATGCAGAGAATAAGAAACTGCAGAATGCTTATGCCTGAATAGGACACCTATATTAGACCTGTCTCCCATGGGTCAGGGATCATTGTAGAAAAAAGAGGGAATAGTGTGTAAAAGACAGAGGTGATGGATGACCACAAGGAAACAGTTTTTTTTTCTTGACAGCTGTCACATAATGGTGACAGCATACACAAAGCCCATGTCACCTCAAGCCAGACAAAGTCCCAGTATAGAAGTGGGGATGTGGATAAGAAGCCCCATCCTTACCTGAGGAATTATTAGTGAATGATAGCTGCCAGGAAATGGAGAATCATTTTCTTTAAGGATGTGACCTTGATTAGGACAACCAGGCTCCACTGGATAGACCCACACCAAAGACATTTCTTTGAACACACAAATTTGACTTGACAGCCTTTAAATTATATATATATTATATATACATATTATATATATGTATATATAATATATATAATTTAAAATATAATATATTATATATATATATATACACACATGAAATCAGGTTGGGGTAGAAAGGGGGACTACAGATAAGTGAGGATGTGTAAATGTGATAAAAATATATGAAATTCACAAAAATACAATAGAAAGAAAGTCTTGCATTCATAACTTAATAATGCATATGAAAATCTGGGCAAAACAAGAAGCAACACCTAAAAAGAGCAGAAGAGAAGAGATAAAGTCAGGGCCAAAAATAATTATGTTGTAATATGAATATATGAAATGAAAGATTTGATTCCTTGAAATGATTAACGAGTTTGACAATCTTTTTTATTTTTTTTAGTTTGACAATCTTAAGCCAAATTATCCAAAATAAAGTGAGAGCAGACACAGATTAATAAAATCAGAGATGAAAAGGGGAACATTGCAACAGATACTGAAGAAATTCAGAGAATGTTAAGAAAATACTTTAAACATCTATAATTCACAAAACTGGAAAATCTAAAACTAATGTATGACTTTCTCCATACATATATAACCTTCCCAAATCAAATCAATATGAGGTAAATATTTTAAATAATCTTTTTTTAAATTTTATTTATTTTTGTATGTGTATGAATGTACTATCTGCATGTAGGTTTGTGCACCCGTGTTGTGCAATGCGGCGGAGGTCAGAAGAGGGTCTGGGATTCCCCTGGAACTGGAGTTCTCCTGGAATTGGAGTTACAGATGATTCTTAGCCACCATGTGGGTGCTGGGGATTGAACCTGGGTCCTCTGCAAGAGCAGTTGGTGCTCTTAACTGCTAGGCTATCTCTCCAGCCTCATTTTAAATAATCTTATAACAATCAATGAGATAAAAGCAATAATTAAACATCTACAACTAAAAAAAGCCAAATGGACAAAAAGAATTCTTCCAGACCATCAAAGAAGAACATCAATACTCCTTAAATTACTTTATCAAATAAAAAAGAAACATAGGTTAATCTTTCTGATGAGCATAGACACAAAACTTTCCAATAAAACACTTGCAAACCTAATGCAAGAGCATAGCAAAAAGATTATCCACTACAATCGAGTTGGCATTATCCCAGAGCTGGAGGGATGATGGTTCAACATATGTAAATCAAATGGAATCAAGCACATGATCATCTCATTGGATACAGAAAGGCCTTTGACAAAATCCATCATCCTTTTATGAGTTATGGAGAATCTAGGGATGCAAGGGATATATTTCAACATGACAAAGGCAATACACAGCAAGTCCATAGCTAGCACCATACTAAGTGGAGAAACACTAAAAGTGTTTCCATAAAATAAAAAATAAGTTGTGCTGGATAGCTTTATTGTCAACTTGACACACCTCGGTTGAGGGAGCCTCAACTGGGGAATTGGCTCCATTGGACTGGCCTGTGACCATGTCTGTGGAGTATTGTCTTGATTGTTGAGCAATGTGGGAGGGCCCAGGCACTATGGGTGGTGCCACCCTGGGCAGGTTGTTCTGTACTGTATAAGAGGTCAGGCTGGGCATGGTCCAGGGGAGCAAGCCAGTGAACAGCATTCCTCCATGGCTTGTGCTTCAGCTCCTGCCTCCAGGTTCCTGCCCTGAGTTCCTGCCTTGGGCTCCCTGAGTGATGAACTGTGACCCAGGAGATGTAAGCTGAATAAACCCTTTCCTCCCCAAGTTGGTGTCTGTCAGAGTGTTTTGTCACAGCAATGAAAGACAAACTAGAACAGAAATTGGTACCAGAAGAGTGGGGCATTGCTGTGACAGACCTGACCTTGGTGTTTTGGGGAAGGCTTGTGGAGGCCTTTGGAACTTTGGGCTGGGAAGATCATTGAATGCCTAAAGATCGATGCTGTGGAGCTTGGAGCAGTTTTGCTGAAGGAGTTGTAGAAGATGGAGGCCTGGCTTGTGAAGTTTCAAAGGGAAGCAAAGATCATCAGGACTGTGTAATCTGTGGGTTCTGATCAGCTGGGGCTGAAGAATCAGCTGTAAGTAACAAGAGACCAGAACCTGAAGTGAAATTTTTGATGTAGTGGGACAATTGATGCTGGTTAGCTGGGGCTGAAAAATCAGGTGTAAGTAACAAGAGACCAGCATCACTGTGGTGAAATCTTCTGAGAAGAATTTCTTCAGGGTCAGCACACAGAAGCTGTGATCCAAAAGGGGCCTGAGCCTCCATCTCGAGCCAGAAGCAGGACTTGGTAACATGTAAGAGTCTCCTATATGGTTCCGGTGTTGAAATTTGAGGGGGTCACAGAGAGCAGCCGAGGCTTGGCACTCTGAGAGGTCAGGAAAGACCATTGGTGGAAGAGTGCAACTCGGTTGCAGTGAAGACCCTGGTATTGCAGGGGTCATGGAGAGAAGCTGAGGCTTTGCCCCAGGAGAGGTCAGAAGAGACCATTGGTGAAGGTGCTGCCTCAGTTTCAGTGGGGACCCCAGCTTTTTGGAGATGCCAGAACCTTGGGACAACCACCACAAGAGCAGCAGCAGGTGTGGAATGGAGTTGGCCTGGGTCTGTGAGATGAGCTGTGTGCAGTGGATGGCAGAGTCAGAGAGGGGGAGCTGCTGAAACCCTTTGGAGTCCAGAAGATCGTGAGTGAATCCCAGGTATCCAGCCTTGAGCTACTTTGCTGGACTTAGGTTTTGTTTGAGTGTGCCTGATTTTTCCCTTTGAAATAAGACAGTACTTGTTTTGGATTTGACAGCAGCCCACAGTTAAGAGACTTTTAATAGACTGTGAACTTTTAAGTGTTGGGACATTTTAAGGACTGTGGGGCTTTTAAGGTTGTACTATCTTAGGTTGTGATTAATGTTAACATCATACTTTGGGGATAAGAACTGGAAAGGTGGTGGTTTAATAGTGATGTGTTTTGTGTGTCAAGTTGACAAGGGGTCAATTGTGCTGGATAGCTTTAGTGTCAACTTGACACACCTGGGTTGAGGGAGCCTCAACTGGGGAATTGGCTCCATTGGACTGGCCTGTGACCATGTCTGTGGAGTATTGTCTTGATTGTTGAGCAATGTGGGAGGGCCCAGGCACTATGGGTGGTGCCACCCTGGGCAGGTTGTTCTGTACTGTATAAGAGGTCAGGCTGGGCATGGTCCAGGGGAGCAAGCCAGTGAACAGCATTCCTTCATGGCTTGTGCTTCAGCTCCTGCCTCCAGGTTCCTGCCCTGAGTTCCTGCCTTGGGCTCCCTGAGTGATGAACTGTGACCCAGGAGATGTAAGCTGAATAAACCCTTTCCTCCCCAAGTTGGTGTCTGTCAGAGTGTTTTGTCACAGCAATGGAAGACAAACTAGAACATAAGTCTTGCCTGGTGTGGTGGCATATGCCTTTAATCCCAGCACTCTGGAGGCAGAGACAGGTGGATCTCTGTGAGTTAAAAGACAGCCTGGTCTACATAGTGAGCTCCAGACCAGCTAAGACTAAAGTGAGACCTTGCCTCAAAAAGACAGAGGGAGGGAGAGAGAGAGAGAGAGAGAGAGAGAGAGAGAGAGAGAGAGAGAGAGAATATCCACTCTCTCCCATCCCGTTCAATATAGTGGTTGAAGTTTTAGGTAGAGGAATAAGACAAGTGAACTAATTAAAGGGGATATAAATTATAAAGGAAGAGGTCAAAGTATTCCTATTTGCAGATATTATGATGCTATATATGAAAGATCCTAAGGACTCCACTAGAAAATCCCTAGATCTGATAAACACATTCACAAAGCAGCAAGATACAAAATTAACATACATAATCAGTAGCCACCATCCTATACATAAACAACAAATGCAATGAGAAAGAAATCAGGAAACCAATCCTATTCATGATAGCCTTAAAAATAAAAAAAATCTATGTGCTTTGAATTAATTTTTGCCTGCACTGCAGGATGGGAGAAACCCTTTAAAAATGTTCAACATCCTTAGTCATCATGGAAATACAAAATAAAACTACTTTGTGATCTTACCCCACTCAGAATCGCCAAGTTAAAAAAGAAAAAGACAAGAAATACTTGCACGAATGTAGAAAAATGGGAAGACTTATTCACTGCTGTTGGGAGTGCAGACTGTTGGAGCTGCTATAGAAATAAATGAGTGTGGAGGTTCTTCAAAAAGCTAGAAATAGATCTGCCCAAATATCCTGCGATTCCACTCTTGGGTATACACCCAAAGCAGTCTATAGCCTACTGTAGAGATTTTGAGTCATCTATGTTCATTTCTACACTATTCACAATAGCCAGGAAATGAAAAGTGCCTACGTCCATCAACTGATGAATGGGTAAGAAAAATGTGGTACATTTACACAATGGAGTATTATTCACCTGTTAAGAAAAAAAACAAAATTATACAGCTCACAGGTAAATGTGGAGAACTGGAAGCAATCATCTTGAGTAAGGTAACCCAGAAAGATAAGAAAACAACCCATGCTTTCTCTCATATGGGGATGTTAGCTTTGAATTCTTAGATATCTGTGCATTTCATTTGTGATACCCATAGAGGTTAGGAAACTGGTAAAGTGCTATGGGGGAGCAGGAATCTCTCAACCCTCATCAGAGAAGCTTCTTTGTGCAGTAGAAGTCAGTTAACACAGATACTCGCAACTTGGTTAACCTTCAGAGACTAAGAGACATCTATATCATAGCCCTCACCTAAAGGCTCTGGGATATTCTAGGAACAGGTAGTAACACATAGTAACCCATAGCAAGTGTGTCAGCATGCAAAAGACCAGTGCAAGCTCAAGCCAGACAAAATCCCTGGGTGGAGGGAGATGTGGACACAAGTCCCACTTCTAGCTGTGTAGCTATTGGAATTTAAGCTGCTGGAAGAGTGACAGCGAGTCTTCATTACAGGTCTACCGCACTCCAGGGGAGGGTTCACATCCAAAAGTATTTTGTCAATACAAAGTGGACTCCATGGAGCCCAAAATCACAAAAGTCGCATGGATGGGAAGGTAGAAGTGAATTCGGGAGAGTTGGGGGAGTGGAAATATGACCAAATATTGTGGATAAAGATCTCAAAGAATTAATAATAGGGTTTTATTAGAGCACAGACACATCTATTGATTTACAGATGGTCTCCAGCAGCTTATTTTTTTGGCACAACAGACTACCTGGCTTTTAATGCCACAATCACAGAGTCTAAGATATTTATTATCTAACATTTTTTAGAATAAATTTTGTTTTTTTGGTCTTTTTGAGACAGGATCTTCCTGTATCCCCAGCTGTCCTGGAACTCACTCTGTAGATCAGGCTGGCCTTGAACTCACAAAGATCCACCTACCTCTGCCTCCCAAGTGCTAGGACTAAAGGCGTGCACCACCACTCCTGGCAGTAGAATAAATTTTTCAATCACTGGTCTAAAACACATACATTCAAGTCATTCAAATTTATAAACAATAAAATAATATAATTGCTATGGCAGTTTTCTCCAAACATCACTATTAAAATGTAAAACTCTGGGGCTGGAGAGATGGCTCAGCAGTTAAAAACATTGGATGCTCTTGCAGAAGACCTAGGTTCAGTTACTAGGACTCACATGGTGACTAACAACTATCTATAAGTACAGTTGCAGAGGATCTGACACCCTCTGCTGGCCTCTCTGATGAACACTGCATTGCATGTGGGACACATATACACATGCGCACAAAAGCCCTCATACAAATAAAAAATAAAAATAACTTTAAAAATCCCATTTTACCTCTTTCATTCATGTAAACCCTCATGGAATCTGGATATTGTTTTTCTCACATGTATTGTTATAGCATGTGTGTCTTGTACACTGTCATCTCTCTCCCATTGCCAGTGAAATCTGAGCCCTGACACTGTAATAAAAGCTTCCCTGCATGAAATTCCTACTTCCAGTCTTTTTTCCGTTCTCTCTCCATATTGTGTCTTTTGTGGAACCATAGTTCTAGCCAATCCTAGAATGTAAATTATAGCCCATATCTAAATATTATTATTGTTTTTCTGTTCCAAATTCAGACAAATGATTATCCATAAAGTCTTTCCTTTTCTGTCTCATGAGATTTGAAATAAGTGCCACTGTTGGATTCTCATATATAGTGGTTATTTGTACCTATATATATCCTCTAGAAAAAATGGTCTTAGGAACTAAAATTGGGCTTGAGGTTTCTAAATTCAAATGAGCCAAATATTTATTTGTATTTACCAGCATCTAGGGAAGTAGTCCAGGACCCGTGAAAACTGACATCCCAGATGCTGAAATCCCTTATAAACTATGGTAGAGTATTGGGATATAAACTATGTACATCTTCTCATGCTGTAGAAATAATCTCCAACAACTTACAACAGCTAGTATTGTATAAATCCTCTGTTAATAATTGCTATACTGAATGTTTTAGAGAACAATAGAAAACTTGACATATATTCGATACAGAGGTGATGGTCTCCCTGCTTTTTATTCATGGTTGGTAGAATGGATGAGAATCCTATAGATAGGCAGAGCAAGTGTCCATGATGCATGTGGACATTTATGAATTGGATGTCATTCTTCTGTTCAAAGGATACTAGATCCTACCCAGCCTCAATTGAGCAGCTGGGCATTCCAAAGAGAGAAAGTCCAGGAGTCAGGTCAAGCAGGCACCCTGTCCCTGGTGCTGGTATTTTTGTATCCTTGCAGGACACTACATGCAATCCTGAAGTATCATGGGACAGGAGGTGTTGAATAAATATCCCAGCTTATTTCCTCTTGGCAGGATAATTTCTAGATGTCTACCAGAGGGACTTGTCCTAGTTTGTTTATGTTCTGATAATACAGGGACCCAAAAGCTACTTGGGGAGGAAAAGGTTTATTTCAGCCTACAACACCCAGGCTACAATCCATTACTGAAATAGTCAGAGCAGGTACTCAAGACAGGAATGTGAGGGCATGAAGAAACCATGCTTTCTGGGTTGCTTAACTGGCTTGTTCAGCTACCTTTCTTTCTTTTTTTTAATTTTATTTTATTTTATTTATTTATTTTTTTTTTTATTTTAAAACAAGTTGTTTTATTTTGGTTTTTTTTTTTTGTTTTTGTTTTTTGTTTTTTTTTTTTTAAATTAGTTTTTTATTGATGCTTTGTGCATTTCATACATTTTTTCCAATTCAGTTCAGGCTTATTTCCCTTTCCCTCCCCCGCCACCCCCACCCCATCCCAGATCATGCATTCTGCCATAACTGTCCTGCATCTTTCTCTCAGTTTTTTTCTTTCATTTTTAGCTATAAGTGATAATCCATGAGTACAAGCATCCTTCATGCAAAACCTATCTGCAGGCTGTTGTGCCCAAACACCTACAGCCCCACCATCCAGTGGGGGGTGACAGGTTGTTTGTTCAATCAAGTTGATCAAATGAGTGTCCAGACTACATTGCTGTAGTTTCACCATTCACCCCAATTGCAGCCCTTACATTCTACCACGCCCCCTCTTCCGCAGGTTGTTCCCTAGGCTTAGAAAAGGGGCACAGGTGGATGAGAGGTAAAACAGTCCACTCTCTCTGGAGCTGTTGACTTGGACTCTGGTCAATTCTGGCTGTTTCCTTTCATGGGCTGACAGTTTGTCCAATCAGCTACCTTTCTTATATAGCCTAGGGATAGCACCACCCACGGTGGGATGGTCCCTTCTATACCAATTAGCAATTAAGAAAATGCCTCATAGAAACAGCTAGTACCAATCTGGTGGAGAAAATTCCTCAATTTAGGTTTCCTCTTTCTAGGTATTCCTACTTGGTGTCAAAATGACAAAAAATAAACAGTGTCCTGTGACTCTAGAGTATTAAGCTCAGAGGCATAAGACTCTGCCCTACTCATTAAAAACCGTGCATTGGCTGACTTTCTTTATCTGTTTCACTTACTGATTACCTTATAATACTTCTTGAATCAACCTGTTAATAAACTGTTTGCATATAAACCTTTGTTTTAAGGATTGCTTGGTCTGCTTTTTTGAGAACCAAAGTGTAGAGGCATCCTCAAAGATGCCCCATAAGGAGAGCTTCTTGAGACTCACGTTCTTTTATAAAAATATTTTATTTTAATTTTACACCTATGAGAGAATTGCCTGCATGTATCTAAGTGTCATGTAATGCCCATGGAGGTCAGAAGAGGGTATTGGATCCCCTGGAATTGATGGTACTAATGGTTCTTAGGTCCCATGTGGGAGGTGCAAACCAAACTGAGCTCCTCTGCAAGAACAACCAGGGCTCTTAACCATTGAGCCATCTCTCCAGCTCCTGTGTTCATGTTCTTGCATTAACCTTCCTCTTGCATATAAGTATCACTTGGAGACTGTCTTCCAATGATCAGAATGTAGGAGTAAACGTATGTCATCTCTATGCTTAAGTTATGAAAAGATAGTGGCTTTTACACTAGAAGTGCTGTCTCATTCTCTTTGGATGGTTCATACCAGTGGAAGCCACCTTCCACATTGTGACGCAGTTCTGTGGTAAACACAGTTAAGTGAGTCTTCTCAAGGCTGCTGACAGGCAAAGTCCTTTCCATTTGAGCCTCAGGGTTACTGAGCAACAGCCACCAGCTTGAGGCCTCATAAATCATGTTGCTCCTAGTTTTCTTATCCACAATAACTATGAGATAAAAAAGCAACTTAGGTTTTCAGCTGCTAAGTTATCAGACAGCAAAAAAAAAAAATCTAATATAAGCTAAGGTACTTGTGTAATCAGCATCATTGGGGGTTCAGTTGAAAATTCTTTTGACAAGATAAAGTCTTTATGCTTTTGCATCCAAATCACGTTGGGAATCTTCTTAACACTTAATACTCATGCATTCTCCTGTTTAAACTTATTTTCCTAAGCAGACTGTGAACTTCATAAGAAGTGCTTCTTTCCTTTCTTTTTACTCTTCATTATGAATGACTAAGAATTTTAGTATGGAGAGGTGTGCATGCATGTGTGTATGCTTGATCACATGGGTGAGGGTGTACATGTGTGTGCAAATGCATGTGGAGGCCTGAGGTCCATGTCAGGAATCATCATGGATCACTCTATCACCTTATTCACTGAGGCAGGCTCTCTGAGTCAATCCCAGAGCTTACTGACTCATTAGTCTTGGCAGTCAGCTTGTTCTTTGCCTTCTGAGGCTGGATAGCAGTCGAGTCACCATATCCACCAGCATTTAAGTGGGTTCTGGGAATCCAAACTCCATCTGGTGAGTGCTTTAAATGCTGAGCCATCTCCCTAGTTTCTGCCTCTAAGAATTTTATATTGAATAAATAAAGACCTCAGTCAGATTGGGTTTTTATGTAATTAGCAGAATCTCAAGCATTTGTTTAATTAACGGAGAGTCTGGGGATGGCTCTTTAGGTCTGGCTGGATACTGGAGTTCAAATGATGGCAGAATTCTGTATTTCTCTCTACTGTTTATTTTTCTTTTTTTCCTTCTCTCTTTTTCTCCATCCATGGATCTGCTTTACTTTCTAAGCCTTATTTGTGAGCAGATACCCACCAGAAACATGGCTACCAGCACACTCAGTCTGAAATATCCATAGCTGAATACAGCCAAAGGCACTTCAGGAGTTTAGACAACACCCTGCCTTTGAATGTTTCTTGGTTAACATGAGACACAAAGCTATATATTCATAAAACACCATGACTAGAGAATGTAATGCACTAAGGAATTAGGCCTTGTCCAAGCTTCATCTCTAGAGCATTAAGAATAGAAGACCTACCCGAATCATATGAACAGAGTGGACGTACCTCAAAATAAAATCAAGCATTCTGGATAAGGAAGCAGATTAGAAGCTGCCTACAAGGGGAGAAAGTCAGAATAAGAAAAATTAGACTGTACTCCAAAGAGAGGAAGAAAAGGAATGCTTCAGGAATTCAGACAGTGAGAAAATACATGAAGATGGCCGAAGTGAAGACAGAGTATACAGAGAAGTCAAAGTGAGCACAGCTCCAGATGTGCAGCTCTCAACTCAAGGAGAGTAAGCCAAAGCTTCCTTCAGAAGGTAATCCAGGGTCTCTGGTAAAGACAGATTGATAGGAGCCCCCTTTGGACAAGTCCACAGCCCTCACAAACTGTAAAACAAGTTTTGGTGAAATAGTTATCTTCTTGTTATCAGCAGTGTATAAGAGTCATATTTAACTTCACGTTCCTGTTACTTTTATCATTTTATGGTTTGTGGTCATTGTTTAATGTATTGTATATTTGAATAATGTATAACAGGTGGTTTTCTCTTCACTGCATGGTACTGGTTGAGACCTCAAGAGTAGGCTGCTCAAGCTAAATGGATGGAACTAGAAGATTTTATAAGTGAAGTAACACAGTCCCAGAAAAACAAAAGACGAATGGTATCCCTCATCTGTGGATGCTAGCACCAAGTACCTAGTTGTAAGGCAAACTGAGCAACATTAATGTTATATTCCTCATGATCTGAAAACAAGTGTGCTCTTATATTGTGAATCCCTAGACATATTCTAGAACTAACCTACCATTTATTTTCAGACTTTGGATTTTTTTGGTATATGGTGGTATGTATGCATATTTTAGAGTAATATAAAATTAAAATGGAAAATGCAAATCAAGAAATATGATATGGAAATAACTACAGTTTATTTTCAGAAGATACAATTTTTTTATTTTTATTTATTTCTGTATGTGTATGAATGTACTGTCTGCATGCAAGTTTGTGCACCCATGTCGTGCAATGCCGCGGAGGTCAGAAGAGGGTGTTGGATTCCCCTGGAACTGGAGTTCTCCTGGAATTGGAGTTTCAGACGGTTCTTGGCCACCATGTGGGTGCTGGGGATCGAACCCGGGTCCTCTGTAAGAGCGGTCGGTGCTCTTAACCGCTAGGCCATCTCTCCAGCCCCCCTTTTGGCCATTCTTAACCAGTTCCATCTACCAAGGACAGGTCAGGTCTTGCTAGACCAGGCTTCTCTTTGAAGCACAAGGCAACATTCTTCTATATTGAGCTTCTTTATAGACTGGACACCAGCTAGGGTTCTGTTGGTGGATCTCCTTGAGCTGGCTCTGGCCAACCAAATCTTTCCAGATATTTAGAAATGCACCACATAGTCCTGGCAAATCCACCCCAAAGATATTCCATCTAGTGATCAAATATCCCCCACACAAAACACAGCCAAAGGCCTTGAATTCTATTTTATAGGGACTCCTCTTTCTTTCTTAGTGCCATTTACTTGTATTATTTTTTTACCCTCTTTTTACCTTGGGATAATATCTATCTTTAGAGATGAGGTAAGTTTCTTGGAGACATGAAAAATAAAGATGGGTTTTGTTTCCTAATTTTGGGAGAAGATTAGAAAGAAAATCAGAAGGAAAAATGTTAATCAGTAACCTGAAAGGAAAGGGATAACCATGCAGGAGCAAGTCCCTAGCTGGAAAGGAAAGTGTTAACCATACAGGAGCAAGTCTCTAGTTGAAGCAGGTCTGTTCCCATGGTTACTCCCTCCCACCTTGAGCAACACTTCTCTCATAACTACCCCTCCTGTTCTGACCACAATCACATTTCCTGCCACCTTGCCTCTGACTCCCAGTTCCCAGAGGTACCTGAGGTCAGAATGAACTTTCCCAAGTCCTGTGGAGAATCCTTCTTTTGTAATTTAATTTTGCAATTTATCCTTGTCCTCCTTCAATTTATCCTTGTCTTCTTTTAGATCCTGGACTTCCTTGTTTATAAGCTCCTTAAATTTCCTCAAATCCTTAGTTTCTCAAATTGTTCTTTTGAGATCTGTATCCTGAGTTATATCCAAAGGGTCTTCATTAGAGGTTACTTGAATAGAGGTTATTAGTGTTTGGCGGATATCCACCTGAGTCTTTCTTTTGTTGAGCTTAAAGCATTTGGGTAGCCTCTGTTGGAAGTGGTTCCAATGTGAAACCTAGGTCCTTATTGAGCTGACACTGATGTTAGTTATACTCTTCAGGTGTTTGTTGACATCCTAATTGATGCATAGGTGTAGACATTCTAGCCTCCAAAATCTCAACTCTATCCTAACACTGTACAGACCAACACCCTTACTAGTATAAATTTCTATCCCAGTGATTTGTCTGCTTTCAGCCTTTTAATTTAGTAGGTGAGGAGCGCATGTCACCTGCCTTTTCAAGATCTATACTGTCTGTGATGCAATTGGTGCAGCTAGGGTTTGAAAGCTTCTCTCCACTTTTATTGGGGACTTTCTATGATGTGGCTACGTCTATTTTTAAGTTATAGTTTATTTTATTTATAACTTTTTCATAATCATAACTCATTTCTCAATCAAATTTTAAGTCACTTCCTTTCTATGCCCCCAACCCCCATGATAGTTCCTGCAGTCTGCCATACATGTCCTTTGACTTCTTTCGAATCTTTCCAGAGTGTCATTTTTCACAGTTTCTTTTTTGTTCTTGTCTCTCAACTGTATTGCTCACACAATATAACACAAAAAAAAAAAAAAAATAATATAATTACATATATATACACCATACTCCCTGAATGTGAAATTTCCTTTTTTCTTCTTTCTGTCTTTCTTTCCATTTCTTTCTTTCTTCGTTCATATCTTTCTTCTTTCTCTTTCTATTTCTTTTTTCCGTTTCTTCTTTCTTCTCTTTCCTTTCTTCCTTTCTTCTTTCTTTTTTTTCTTCCTCTGTTTTTCTTTTTTTTGAAAAGATGCCATGTTTTCTTCAGTACCGACGCGTCTTGGCAAGCCCAAACGACCATCAATCCTGCCCTCGTCACACTTGGTACTCCCCCACCATGGTCCCCCAAATAAGGCCAGATGGTAACCATGGGTTCCTGTTTTGACCTCCTGCACTGGGCCTCCATAAACAGGCCTGGAGTCAAATGATTGCCAGTTCTCCACCTGACGCAGGACCTATGATGAATCCCAGTAGCTGCTACAGTCCACAAGCCGATTATCTTCATAGTGTAGCTGCCCGCTTCTGGACCAAATTTGAATTTGAGGGATTTTCGTGGATTCGACTAATGAGGTCCTTTGTCAACTACTGACGGGGTTAAAAAGTCGTGCTCATTGTTTGAGACATGCATGCACAGAATAGATGCATTGCCAGTAAGATGTGGAGAACAGGCCAACAACACGTACTCTCTCTTTTTTTCTTTTTGTCGTTTTACTAAGTCTAAGTTTTATATCGTGAACGTTACAATTCTCATGCTTTAGGCATAAAAATTTATTTCTGGCTTTAGTTTCCTTTTGGATGCGATAACAGCCAACAGTTAGCCCGAGATTAACTAACTACAAGGTTGATTTCTTCTTTTTTTTTTTTTGTGTCTTTTTTTTGGACGTTTAAAGGGCTCTAGTATAGACCCCAGATGTTCACTGGAACTCACTCATAGTAGACCAGGCTGGCTTGAAACCCACAAAGATCACCATGCCTCTGCCTCCGGAGGGCGGCGTTAAAGTAGTTGCACACACGCGTTAATCTCTAGCACTCGTGAGGCATGTGACTCAGGCAGATCTTGGTTTTTGTTTCTCAAGGTCACTATTTAACTACACTCGGGAGCCAGAGTGCAAAAAGCGGATTTCTGGTGGCTTTTGTTTCTCATGTTATTGGGGAGAATCTGGTCCTGCAGGGTCCATTGGGATTTTTTGGGGGGGGGGGGATCCCTTGGATCCCTTTCAGCTTTTCATTTTACCAGTGTCATGCAGCTGAGGACGAATCAGAGTCTTGTAGACAGGCTTCCCTTTTGAAGCATGAGCAACATTCCTCTTTAGGACCTGGGCCACTGGTCTGAAGTCCCATTAGTGAATCTCAAGACTCCCTGAACGGGAGATGGGGCCACATTTGCCGGCATTTCAAAGAATCCCACATCTAGTGCCCCTAGAGACTTGAATACTCTGAGGCAAGAACAAATTATCCCTTAGGTACCTCGTCAAATTGGTATGGGCATATATGTCAGTTAAGCACCCAGAAAGGCTTAAGTTACACCAGCTGGATAATTGCACCTATACTAAAAAATTGTATCTTCTGGGGGTGAAGCTGGCCTAGTGGTTTTAAAGAGACCGAGCGCTTTTACGAGGGAACAGGATTCTGATACCCCCATCCCACATGGCAAGCCGAAACATCTGAAACTCTTGCTTCAGGAGAACTCCAGTCGTGGAATCCAACCCCTCTTCGGACCTCCCCGGTCATTGCACGACAGGGTGCAAACTTATGCAATGCAGAATACATTCCATACACATAAGAAAATAAATAAAAATCAATAAAAATGATATGTCTCGTCTGAAAAGAGTGTAAGTAGTTTCCATTCTACTTTCTTGATTGCACTTTTCGCCATTTGAATTTTCTATACATCTAAAATATGCAACATACCAACATATACCAAAAAAATCCAAAGTCTGAAAAAATATGGTAGGTTATCATTCTAAAATATGTCTCAGGAGATTCACAAGGAGCACCTTGTTTCAGATCAGGAGGAAATCAATTAATGTTGCTCAGTTTGCTTTACAACCTAGGTATTGGTGCTGCTCCACAGATGAGGGATTTACCATTCATCTTTTGTTTTTCGGGAGCTGTGTACTTTCAGCTAGCAAAATCTATCTTATTCCGATCATTTAGGCTTGAGCAGCCTACTCTTGAGTCTGCAACCTAGTACAAGCAGTGAAGAGGACAAACACTGTGTATAGCATTATTCAAATATAACAATACATTAAAACAATGACACCAACAACCATAAAATGCATACAAAGTAACAGGAACGTGAAGTTAAATATGACTCTTATACACTGCTGATAACAAGAAGATAACTATTTCACCAAAACTGTTTTACAGTTTGTGAAGGGCTGTGGACTTGTCAAAGGGCTCTTATCATCTGTCTTTACCAGAAGAGACCCTGGATTACCTTCTGAAGGAAGCTTTGGCTTACATCTCCTTGAGTTGAGAGCTTGCACATCTGAGCTGTGTCACTTTGACTCTCTTATACTCGTTTCACTTCGG
The DNA here is from genome assembly GCA_009823505.1 of Rhizomys pruinosus. Taxonomy (NCBI): domain Eukaryota; kingdom Metazoa; phylum Chordata; class Mammalia; order Rodentia; family Spalacidae; genus Rhizomys; species Rhizomys pruinosus. The sequence goes on from VZQC01005599.1 coordinate 243,594, forward strand.
CCTCTTCATGTATTTTCTCACGTTGAATTCCTGAAGCATCCTTTCTTCTCTCTTGGAATACAGTCTATTTTGTCTTATATCTGACTTTCTCCCCTTGTAGGCAGCTTCTAATATGCTCATCCTTATCCAGCGAATGCTTGATTTTATTTTGAGGTACGTCCACTCTGTTCATATGATTCGGGTAGGTCTTCTATTCTTAATGCTCTAGAGATGAAGCTTGGACAAGGCCTAATTCCTTAGTGCATTACATTCTCTAGTCATGGTGTTTTATGAATATATAGCTTTGTGTCTCATGTTAACCAAGAAACATTCAAAGGCAGGGTGTTGTCTAAACTCCTGAAGTGCCTTTGGCTGTATTCAGCAGGATATTTCAGGACTGAGTGTGCTGGTAGCTGTTTCTGGTGGGTATCTGCTCACCAAATAAGGCTCTAGCAAGTAAATGCAGATCCAGGTGGAGAAAAGAGAGAGGAAAAAAAAAACATAAACAGTAGAGGAGAATAGAGAATTCTGCATATTTGAACTCAGTATCCAGCCTAGACCTAAAGCAGACCATGCTCCCAGACTCTCGTTAATTAAAACAAATGCTTTGAGATTCTGCTATACATTAAATAACCCAATCGGATGAGTCCTATTGTTATCATATAAAATTCTGTGAGGCAGATGCTAGGAGATGGCCTTCAGCTGTCTAAGAGCATTCTACCTATGAGGAGGACGTTTGGCTTCCCAGAAATCCCCACTTAATGCTGGTGGATATGGTGACTCGACTGCTATCCGCCTCAGAAGGCAAGAACAAGCTGACTGCCAGACTAAAATGAGGCGTAAGCTCTGGGATTGACTCAGAGAGCCTGCCTCAGAGAATAAGATGTGAAAGAGTGATCAGAAATGATTCCCGACAGAACCTCGGCACTCCACATGCAGTGCACACACATGTTACCCTCACCCATGTGATCACAAGCATAACACATGCAGGCACATCTCTCTACTAATAAAATTCCTTAGTCATCATAATGAAGAGTAAAAAGAAAGGAAAGAAGCCACTTCTTATGAAGTCCTCCGTTCTGCTTAGGAAAATAAGTTTAAACAGGCGGAAGCATGAGTATTCAAGTAGTAAAAGATTCCCAACGTGAGTTGGATGCCGAAAGCCATACATTAGACTTTTCATTGTCAAAGGAATTTCAAAGGAACACCAATGATGCTGACTCACACGTACCTTAGTCTAATATTAGACTTTTTTTTTTTGCTTGTCTGATTACTTCAGCAGCTGAAACCTAAGTTGCTTTTTATCTCAGTAGTATATTGTGGATAAGAAAAAAGGCGCAACAGTTTATGATGTGCCTAGCTGGGTGGTGCTGCTCAGTAACCTGAGGCTCACAAATGGAAAGGACTTGCCTGTCACAGCCTTGAGACAGTACTCATTAACTGTGTTACCACAGAATACTGCGCACATGTGGAAGGTGGCTGTTACCACTGGTATGACACCATCCAAAGAGAATGGACAGCACTTCTAGTGTAAAAGCCACTATCTTTTCATAATTAACTTAAGCAAGAGATTGACATACGTTTTATTCCTACATTCTGATCTATTTGAAGGACAGTCTCCAAGTGGATACTTATAGCAAGAGGACTAGGTTAATGCTAGAAGAACATGAAAACAGGAGGCTGGAGAAATGGCTACAAGGGGGGGGGTAAGAGCCGGTGTTGTGTTCAGAGGAGTGCTCAGTTGGTGTTTGACTCCACATGGGACTAAGAACCATTGAGTGACATCATTCCAGGGGACTCACTACCCTACTTCTGACCTCCAGTGGGCAATGAAATACATAGATACATGCAGCACTTCTCCCATAGGTGTAAAATTAAAATATCAAACATTTTTTAGAACGACGGGTCAAAGAAGCTCTCCTTATGGGGCATCTTTGAGGATGCCTCTACACTTTGGTTCTCAAAAAAGCAGACCAAGCAATCCTTAAAACCAAAGGTTTTATATTGCAAACACGTATTAACAGGTTGATTCAAGAAGTATTATAAGGTACATCAGTAAGTAAACAGCATAAAGAAAGTCAGCCAATGCACGGTTTTTAATGAGTAGGGCAGGTCTTTATGCCTCTGGAGCTAAACTCTACGAGTCACAGGACTGTTTATTTTTATGTCAGTTTGACACCAAGTAGGAATACTAGAAAGAAGGAAACCTAAATGAGAATTTCTCCACCAGGATTGGTACTAGCGTTTCCCATGAGGCATTTTCTTAATTCTAATGGCAGACGGGGCCTCTCACGCGGGGTTTGGTGCTATTCCTAGCGTATATAAGAAAGGTAGCTGATGGACAACTGTCAGCCCATGGAAAGGAAACAGCCAGAATTGACACAGAGTCCAAGTCAACGCTCCAGAGAAGTGACTGTTTTTAACCTCATCTACACTGTGCCCCTTTTCTAAGCTCGGGATACAACCGCCGGAAGAGTGGGGGGCGTGGTAGAATGTAAGGGCGTGAAATTGGGTGAATGGTTTGAACAGCAATGTAGTCTGACATATTCTTTGATAATTGATTGACAAATCAACCTACCCCACTTGGATGGTGGGGCTGTACGGTGTTGCGTGCCAAACAGCCTGCAGATAGGGTTGCATTGAAGATGTTTAATCATGGATTATCACGTATAGCTAAACAATGAAAAAAAACAACGGGAGAAGTGGCAGGACCAGTTATGCAGAAGGCATGATCGGTGGTAGGGGTGGGGGTGAGGCCGCGTGGGAGGGAATAGGGGAAATAAGCCTGAACTGCAATGGAAAAAATGTAGAAATCACAAAGCATCAATAAAAATACAGTTTGTAAAAAAAAACAACAAAAAACAAAAACCAAACAAAAAAACCAAAATAAAACAATTGTTTTAAAATAAAAAAAAAATAAATTAAATAAATAAAAAATAACAATAAAAAAAAGGAAAAGAAGGTAGCGGACACCAATCAGAAGCAACCCAGAATGCATGGTGTTTTCATTGCCACTCACTATTCTCTGTCTTGAGTACCTGCTCTGACTATTGTCAGTATCTTGGGGAATGTAGCCTGGGTGTTGTACTGACCCATAAACCTTCCTCCCACAGTAGCTTTTGGGTTTTCCTGGTGTTTATCAGATACATAACAATCTGACACGTCCCCTTGGTAGAGAGTTAGAAACTTCCTGCCAAGAGGATTGAGACATAAGCTGGGATATTATTTACAACACCTTCCATGCCATGATTCCTTCAGGGTGCATGTAGTTGTCCCTGCAAGATACAAAAAACCAGACCATGGCAGTGCTTCCTGCTGTGAACTGACGTCCTGGACTTTCTCTCTTATTGGAATGCCCAGAGCTCAATTGAGGCTGGGTAGGACCTAGTATCCTTTGACAAGAAGAACTGACATTCCAATTCAGGTAAATGTCCACTATGCTCATGGATCATTGTCTGCCCTGATCTATAGGGATTCTCATCCATCTGACCAACATGAATACTAAAAAGCTAGGGGAGCCATCACCTCCTGTATCGAATATATGTCAAGTTTCTATTGTTATCTAAAACACAGGATAGCAATTATTAACAGGAGGATTCATACAATACATAGCTGTGAAGTTGTTGGAGATTATTTCTACAGCATGAGAAGATGTACATAGTTTATATCCCAATACTCTACCATAGTTTATAAGGGATTTCAGCATCTGGGATGTCAGTTTTCTTTACGGGTCCTGGACTAACCTTCCCTAGATCGGTAAACAAATAATTGGCTCATTGAATATTGGAAACTCTTTAGCCCAATGTTAGTTTCCTAAGACATTTTTTTCTAGAGGATTATATAGGTACACAATAACACTATTATCATGAGAATCCAACAGTGGCACTTATTTCAAATTCATTGCAGACAGAAACAAGAAAGACTTTAGGCTATAATCATGTGTCAGCATTTTCGGAACAGAAAAACAATAATATATTTAGATATGGGCTATAATTTACATTCTAGGATTGGCTAGAACTATGGTTCCACAAAAGACACAATATGGAGAGAGAACGGAAAAAAGACTGGAAGTAGGAATTTCATGCAGGGAAGCTTTTATTACAGTGTCAGGGCTCAGATTTCACTGGCAATGGGAGAGAGATGACAGTGTACAAGACACACATGCTATAACAATACATGTGAGAAAAACAATATCCAGATTCCATGAGGGTTGTACATGATGAAGATGGTAAATGGGATTTTTTAAAGTTATTTTTTTTTTTATGTATGATGGGCTTTTGTGCGCATGTGTATATGTTGTCCCACATGCACGCAGTGTTCATAAGAGAGCACGCGAGGGTGTCGATCCTCTGCAACTGTAACTTATAGATTAGTTGTTAGACCATGTGAGTCTTAGTAACATGACCTGAGTCTTCGCAAGAGCATCCAAGGGTTTTTTTAATCTGCGGAGCCTCTCTTTCCACCCCGAGTTTTAATTTTTTTTTTTTTATGTATTTTGAATACTGTCCATAGCAATAATTTATGTTTGATAAATTTGAATGACTTGATGTATGTGTTTAGACCAGTGATTGAAAGGATTTATTCTATCGCCAGGATGGGGTTTGCACGCTTTAGGTCTAGTCATATGGGAGGCAGAGGTAGGTGGATCTTTGTGTCAGTTCAAGTCCAGCCTGATCTACAAGAGTGAGTTTCCAGGACAGCTGGGGAATCAGGAAGACCGTTCTCAATATAGACACAAAACCAAACACAAATTTTTCAAAAACATGTTTAGATAAATAATATTCTTAGACTCTGTGATGTGGCATATAAAGCCAGGTAGGCCGGTTTGACTGCCACAAATAACAAGCTGCTGGGAGCACCATCTAAATCAATAGATGTAGTCTGTGCTCTAATAAAACCCTATTATTTATATCTTTGAGATCTTTTCCCAATAGTTGTGGTCATATCCCACTCCCCCAATCTCGCGAATTCACGCTACCTGTCCATCCATGACGACTTTGTCGGATTCTTGGGCTCCATGCGAGTTCCACTTTGTATTGACAAAATACTTTGGATGTGAACCCTCCCCTGGAGGCCCGGTTAGACCTGTAATGAAAGACTCGCTGTCACTCTCCCGTCAGCGTTAAATTCCAATAGCTACACATGCTAGAAAGTGGGTACTTGTGTCCACATTAACCCTCCACCCGGGATTTTGTCTTGGCTGAGCTGCGCACTTGGTCTTTCTTTGGCACTTGACAATGTTGCATGGGTTCCTAGGTTACTACCTTTTCCTAGATATATCCATAGAGCATTTTGGGAGGGCTATGATATATGATGTCTCTCAGTCTCTGAAGGTTTAAATCCCTATTGCGATATCTGTGTTTAATGACTTCACTGCACATAAGTAAAGCTTCTCTGATGAGGGTTGAGAGATTTCCTGTCCCCACCTAGCACTCTTACCATTTCCTAACCTCTATGGATCACAATGAAATGCACAGAATCTAAGAATTCCAAAGCTTAACATCTCCCATATGAGGAGAGAAATGCTATGGGTTGTTTTCTTCATCTTTCTGGGTTACACTTACTCTACGAAGATGATGCTTCCGTTTCCACATGTACCGTTGTGCAGCTGCTATAATTGTTTTTTTCTTAAATAGTGTTGCATAATACTCCATTGTGAAATGTACCATCATCTTCATTGATACTCATAATTGAGGTTTTTTTTTTTTAGTAGCTTTTCTGTTCTGGCTATTGTGAATAGTGTAGAAATGAACATAGATGACTCAAAATCTCTAGCAGTAGGCTATAGACTGCTTTGGGTGTATACCCAAGATGGAATTCGCAGGATATTTGGGCTAGATCTATTCTCGCGTTTTTGATAGAACCGCACACTCATTGTTTCTATAGCAGCTCACCACGTCTGATCCCAACAGCAGTGAATAAGTCTTCCCATTTTTCACATTGTGCAAGTATTTCTTGTCTTTTTCTTTTTTAATGTGGATCTGAGGGGGTAATGATCACAAAGTAGTTTATTTTTGTAGTTCCATGTAGAGACTAAGGCATGTTGAACATGTTAAAGGGTTGTTCATCCATCGCCTGCAGTGCAGCAAAAATTAATTCAAAGCACATAGATTTTTTTGTAGTTTTTTTTTTTTAAGGCTATCATGAATAGATTGGTTTCTGATTTCTTCTCATGCTATCTTGTTGTTTTGTATAGGATGGTGGCTATGGGATACTGTATGTTAATTTTGTATCTTGCTGCTTTGTGAATGTGTTTATCAGATCTCGGGATTTCTAGTGGTCCTTAGGATCTGCCATATATAGTCCATCATATATCTGCAAATAGTAATACTTTGACACTCTAGCCTTTATAATTTATATCCCCTTTAATTAGTTCACTTGTCTTATTCCTCTACCTAAAACTTCAACCACTATATTGAACGGGATGGAGAGAGTGGATTTTCTTCTCTCTTCTTCTCTCTCTCTCNAGGGGCTGGAGAGATGGCCTAGCGGTTAAGAGCGCCAACCGCTCTTACAGAGGACCCGGGTTCGATCCCCAGCACCCACATGGCGGCTGAGAACCGTCTGAAGCTCCAATTCCAGGAGAACTCCAGTTCCAGGGGAATCCGACACCCTCTTCTGAACTCCGCGGCGTTGCACGACACGGGTGCACAGACTTGCAGGCAGACAGTACATTCATACACATACAGAAATAAATAAAATTAATAAAAAAAATTTACTAGTAAAAATGAATGACAATTTCAAAGAGAATGTAAACTAGCATATGAATTTGATCTAACATCTGGAGAGGAAAGTCATCAACATAGAGGAAAAAATCAGGACAGTACATACAAAAATCAGCAATATTGATGAAAAAAATCTGCATCATGGGAAAAAAATCAACAAGGAAACTGAGATTTTGAAAAAAATAGAAACATTAGGAATTAAGACTCAATGAATCAAAACAGTGGAAAGCTCACCAGTATACTCAGAAGAATACAGAATGTCAAAGATAGAGGAAAAAATCAATAAAACACTATACTTATGCATTAATAAGAAAAAAGAATAATGAATGAGCATAGCAACAATATCCAAGAATTCTGATGTATGATTAAGAGGCCAAACCTAAGATTTCATAGAATAAAAGAAGGGGCCAAGATGAAAAATAAAGGCATAGAAAATCTATTTTATGAAATTATAGAAGAAAATTTGATCAAACCCAGAGAAACAAATGGACAACCAAACACAAGAGAATGGTTTTTGAACTCCAAATTAACATGAAAGAACTTCTTCATGTTGTATTATAGATGTGTCAAGAACACAAAGAATCTTTTATTAAATTCTTTTTAATTTTAATTTTTTATTGATGTTTTATGTATTTCATACATCATTTTTCAATTCACTTCAGGCATATTCCCCTTTCCCTTCCCCCTCACCCCAACCCACCCCATCCCAGATCATGCATTCTGCCATAACTGTCCTGCATCTTTCTCTCAGTATATATTTTTTTATGTTAGGGAATTCACATTTTCCTCTGTTAATTTTATATTACTCTAAAATATGGATACATACTCTCCACTCATATACAGTACTTACACAGTCTGAAAATAATTGGTGGGTGGATTCTAGAGCCCGTTGAGAGAGTCACATTATAACAACATAGTTGCTTTCAAATAAACAGAAATATAACCATAATGTTGTTCAGCTTGCCTTTTGTCTGGGGGATTTGGTGTTAGCATCCACAAATGAGGAAAACCATTCTTGGTTTGTCTTTCTAGGACTAAGTTACTTCATTCAGCATAATGGCTTCGAGCTCCATCCATTTACCTGCAAAGTTCATAATGTCATCTTTCTTTACCGCTGAATAGTACTCCATTGTGTAGATGTACCATATTTTTGAATTCAACTCTGTTGAGGGACATTTGGGTTGGTTTCAGCTCTTTGCTATCATTAAGAGAGCTGCAATAAATATGGATGTGCATATATCTTTGTGGTAGGATGATTCTTTGGGGGTATATACCCAGGAGTGGTATGACTGGGTCAAGTGGTAGGCTCATTCCAAGTCTTTTAAGAGTTCTCCACACTGCTTTCCATAGTGGTTATACAAGTTTACATTCCCACCAGCAGTGGATGAGTGTTCCCCTTTCCCTACAACCCCTCCAGCATCTGTTATCTTTTGTTTTCTTGATCTTAGCTAGCCTTACTGGAGTGCGATGATATCTGAGAGTGGTTTTAATTTGCATTTCCTTAATTATTAATGATGTTGAACACTTTTTAAGATGTTTCTCAGCCATCTTTAATTCCTCACTGGTGAAGACTCTTTTCAGCTCTTTACTCCATCTTTTGAGTAGGTCATTTATCTTCTTACTTCTTTGTTTTTTTGAGTAGTTTATATATTCTTGACGTTAATGCTCTGTCAGATGTGTCACTGGATTTCTTCCCATTCTATGGGTTTTCTATTCAACTCCTTGATTGTTTCTTTAGCTCTACAGAAGCTTTTGAGTTTTATGAGGTCCCATTTGTCAACTGTTGACCTTACTTCCTGTGCAGCTGCTGTCTGATTTAGAAAAAGTCTTTTCCTATGCCTATGTCTTGTGGGTTGTTGCCAACTTTTTCTTTTATCACCTTCAGAGTTTCAGGTTCATGTTGAGATCTTTAATCCACTTGGAGTTGATTTTTGTACAGGGTGAGATGTAGGGGTTTAATTTTGTTCTTCTACAGATGATGATCCAATTTTGCCAGCACTATTTGCTGAAGATGCTATCCTTCCTCCATTGAGGGTTTTTTGCCCCTTTGTCAAATATGAGGTGGCTGAAATTGTATGAGCTCAAGTTTGGATCTTCAATTTTGTTCCATTGGTCAACTGGTCTGTTTTTGTGCCAGTACCAGGCTGACTATGGCCCTGTTATATAGTTTGAAGTCTGATAGGGAAATCCCACCTGTATGTATGTATATATATATGAGATTTTGTGGCTTCTGGTTTCATAAAACAAATGCTCATGGGCACAATAAAATATATTGTCTTGATATAATGACACAAGTGACTTAAATGACATGATCCAACCTAAAAATTATCAAAAAACTTGAGTGTAAAATTTCATCATAGTTAAAAGGGGACTAACAGATATGTATAACATAACTCATCAACATGGTAGTTTAAATGAGAATGTCTCCCATAGGCTCCAAGTATTTGAACACTTGTTCCCCAGTTTGCAGTGCTGTATGGTGAAGGTTATGGAAACCTGAGGTGGTATGGTGTAGACAATCTCCCAAGCCTGCTGGGGAACTTCATGGTCTGACCATGAACGAAAGGGGGTGAGAGACGTAGAGTCAAGACACAGACTGTGGGAATCAGGTGAATATAGGCAGAGGGTGAGCTGCCAAGGATTCATTTATTGGGGGCAAGGTTAAGGTTTATGTACTGTTCTCATTCCGCTCTCCTCTTAGTGCAGTATTCATGTCACCTTGTGATTGGCCCAGGTCTGTAACTCAGCTGTTTGTATGGTCTTGCCTGCCTAGGGCAGGTTGGTTGATAAGGGACAATCTCTGCAGAGGCCCACTGCATAATTCTCAGCATACCGGCTACTACAGTATGGCCATGGTGGAGGAAGCATGTCACTGTGGGAGGACTTTCAGAGTTCTTAAGCTTTGCTGGATTCCTGGTTTTGTTCTACTTCCTTATTCTATTTGAAGATGTGAGTGCTCAGCTTTCTGCTCAGCCACCTCCTGCCACCATGGCTCCTCCAACTTTATAGACTTTCCCTCTAGAATAATAGCCAAATAAATTATTCCTTTCATAAGTGGCTTTGGTCATGGTGATTCATCATAGCAACAGAAAAGTAATAGAGAAGTCGATAACTGAGAATGGGCTACTGCTGTGAAAAATCCTATGTGGGCTTTTGGAGGAATGTGGAAGATTTTGGAAGTTTGAACTAGAAAAGCATTTCAATGCTGTAAGCAGAGCTTAATGGACCATAAGCCAATTTACCTCTTCCTTCTACAAATGGCCTTGGTCATGGTGGTTATGAAGTGTGTCACTGAAGAAATCAAAAAGGAAATTGAAAATTCCATGTAATCAAACTAAAATGAAAGCACAACTTGGCAGATCCTTTGGAACATGACTAAAGAGTTGTATGCAGAACATTTATAGTTATGGCTGCTTATATTAAAAAATCAGGGAGCTGAAGAGATGCCTTATCTGATAAGGATGCTTTGTGCCAAGCTTGCACCTGAGTTCAATACCTGGAACAGAAATGGCAGAAATAAATTGAATCCTGTAAACTGTCCTCTGACCGTCCCACATGTATGACATGAATCCACAAACACATTCATAGAAACACATATGCACACACTAGATAAATAAATAAATGAATAAATGATTTTCAAAACCAGAGAGGTTAGGACTCAGCAGTTAAGAGCAGTGGCTGCTTTTGCAGAGAACCCTGGTCCATTCCTAGCACCTACATGACAGCTAAAAACTGTCCATAACTCCAGTTACAGGAGAATTCTATACCCTCCTCTGACCTCCACGGGCATTGCATGATATAAGTGCACTTATATAGATGCAGGCAATACAGTCATACATAAAAAAATAATAAAATAAAATATTTTTAAAAATCAGAGATATTTCAAATAAGTTACCTAATTATGTACCTTGTATTAGGAAGGATTCTCTGGAGGAACAGAACCAGTATTATGAGTGTATATTAAAAGAGGAATTTATTAGACCAGCTTAAAATTATGGAGTGGGTAGTCCAGCAGTAGCTGTCTTCATACTGGAGAGGTTAAAAATCTGGTAGCTGTTGAGTCCATGTATCTGGATGTCTAGCAGTCTCAGGCTGGATTTCATAGCCTGGAGGATTCCCAAAGAGCCACGGTTCTCCAGTCCACATTGGAAGGCTAAGTAATCAGGGTTCTGGTGTTAGTGAAGAATGGAAGCAGGAGCCACAGTAGTAGTAGCAGTAGCAGCAAAAGCATAGATGAACTCACAGCAAGACATGATGTGAGTAGATTAACTTGCCAGCATGTCAGGTAAGCAAGCAGAGAAAAACAAAGGTTTTTCTCTTGGGCCTCCTATTAACAGTTAAGGTGGTATCCTAGGTCACAAAAGTTGATTAAGAAACAATAAGTAATAAGTTATGAGTACAAGCATCCTTCATGTAGAACCAATTTGCAAGCAGCTATGCCCAAACCCACACAGCCCATGTCTCCCACCATCCAGCTGGTGGGGCTTTTATGTACAATCATGTTGCTCAAATAGGTGTCCAGACTATGTTGCTGTAGTTTCACCGTTCACCCCAATCACAGCCCTTACATTCTACCACACCCCCTCTTCTGCAGATTGTTCTCTAGGCTTAGAAAAGGGGTATTGGTGGACAAGAAGCAAAACAGTCTACTTTCTCTGGAGATGTCATTTTGGATTCTGATCAGTTCTGGCTGTTTCCTTTCATGGGTTGACAGTTTGTCTAGGTATAACCTCTCCAATCCTACTAATGAAGCACAAGCAATTAGATATATAGGTATTTAAACAGTACTAATTATTATGGTAGGTTACTTTGGTATAGACACAGATGTTTGGATGGTATGCTAATCCATGAATTATACTTTTTCTGTAAAAGATGACAAGGTCTTACTGTGCCTTATAACTTCTCCTAACCACTAGAGGATGTAAGCTTGTGGCATCCGCTGTGAGTTATTTCTCCAAGGTGAGAGCTACTAGCCAATTAGATTTGGGATATACAGACATTTGGCTGCCACTGCTGCACAGTATTTCCAGGCAGGTGAGGTATAGCTGCTGCTGATGGAGGACTCTTGCTTGGCTCAAGGAGACCAATTTTTGCTTTATTGGTTTAGGGACCTTTGGTAACAGTCTCTGGCATTCCAGAGACCAACTGTACACTTGCAAGTGCGGTCTCAATACATCTTTCCCATGCTTGCATCAGGTCTTCCACAGCAGGGCCTTACCACCTCTCTTCTTGCAGGTATCCCAGTTTACAGGCAAGAAGCCTTTCCCTTTTTGGGGGCGGGGCTTGGATCCCCTGGCCAACATCTCCTTGGCAAAATAATCTATTGCTGATATCAGAGCTCTCCTATATTAATATATTTTGCTTAAATGCACAGCTTGAAAAGACTTTAGTATTATATTTGGCTCTGAATAGAGAATAATCCTTTTCATGTCTATTATCCAATTAAAGAAAGCAGTTTACTGGTCTACAGCATGAGTCTCCAGGACAGCTTGGACTCTCGGGAAGACCTGTCTAGAAAAAGACAAAAAAAAAAAAAAAAAAAGCAGTTATACCAGTTTTGTAGGAGATTACCTCTATAACAGTTGGCTCTAAGTTACATTAGAGAATGACTTCATTACCATCATATATTTCTTTGTTTTATGAAAAGGAGGTAAGAAGGTCTCTCATATTAAGACTTTTTGGCACCTAGAAGGTAAGGTTCATTAGGACTCATTATAAACAGTTGTTACAGATAGGATCCACAGAGATGTTTGATGTCTGTAGCAGTCTGAGGCTTTTCTTCCTTTTAATGCTTAGATGGGCCAACTTCTTTGCTGGTATTTCTTGGTACAACCTGCACAATGCAAAGCTGTATCTTTTCTTTCTCAGCCATTAAGTTGGTGACGTTTTGACCTGTGGGAACATACAAATCTTTTCCCATAGTTAGTTTTAAGATTTAAATTGAAAATTTGACAAAAAGTTTTAATATATAACTGTATCCCCCCCTTTTTATTTTAGGTTTTTATTTTTTGAACCATGAGTCTCAAAAAGGCAGTTGTAGTACGCATACCTGTCTGGAGCGAATTGCAGGTGCCTGTGCTTCAGAAGCCCCCCTGCACAAAGAGACAATGGCACTGAACCAAACCCACTCGGCACTGGCTGCCAAGTCTACCCCCTTTTTTTTTAATTTTTTAAAATTTTATTTATTTTTGTATGTGTATGAATGTAGAGTCTACATGTAGGTTTGTGCACCCGTGTCATGAGATTCCCCTGGAACTGGAGTTAAATTCAGTTTTCAGCCACCATGTGGGTGTTGGGGATTGAACCCGGGTCCTCTGCAAGAGCAGTCCGTGCTCTTAACCGCTAGACCATCTCTCCAGCCCAAAGTCTACCCGTTTTTAATTTGACACCAAATCCCATATTCTTATGTCATACTTAAATTTCAATGAAAACAGTAGCAAACTCATAATTCTACCTAACAACATAACTATACTACATGCAGCCAAAAACCACACTATTTTTCCTCAATTAAGTAGCATGGTAGCTTGAGGAATGACAAGTATTTAGTGTCCCATAACTTGAATATGTTAATATAGATTTATAACACTTGACTATTGATATTATCTCAATCCATGTACATTACATGAAAAAACATAGGAAAGGAAACACAGATATCTGCTTAATCAATGTGTATATTGTCACACGCATTCTTAATAAACTAGGATGGAAATACTCATTACAACTACAGTCTTCATTTCTGTAACTTGTCATTTACTCTCAGCTGGTACTTATAAATTCCATTAGTACTAAGTCTGTATTTGAATTCTACCCTCAGAAAACACCTCAGCAAGTCTTTTCTTATTCCTGAAGGATCTGGACCATTTATCATTCTACTTACATTGGGTTGTTGCAGTTTCCCATTAACCTTAATCACAGGACAGAATAATAATGAAAAAACATTATAATAATAAAAACAACAAGAGATGCCCCAAAGGGTCACCAGCATTCCAGATATACTTTTCCTTATCTTCTGCATCACTTACTTTTCTGTCATTGTCATAGAACACCCCCCCCAAAAAAAAAAAAAATTTGCAAGATCAATAGCCTGCATACCAAATACGTGAGATGTGTTAATCTCTTCAGGTAAGGAAATCACTTGTGTGGTTGGAGTCAATTCTTGATTATGTTTGTAATTATCAACTGTCATTCATCATGATCCATCCTTCTACACAGGTCAAATAGGAAAATTAAAGGGAGATGTGGTGAAAGCTACCACTTCTGGCAAATGGATCATATATGCTAGGATATGCTAAAGATGTGGAGGCAGGAGGGTCATGAGTTAGAGGGCAGCCTGGGCTAGTGCCTTTGTAAGTGCAGACCCCACTCTTGGTACCAATCTGTAATCTGTCTTAGTTTCTTTTCTTGATGCTGTGATAAAATACTTGAATAAAAGATGCTTAAGGGTAAAGGGATTTCCTTTAACTGATGTTCAAATTACAGTCTATCATGGCAGAGAAATCAAGGCACCTGGGCCTTGAAGGACCTGGTCACATTGTGTTTGTAGTTAGAAGAAAAGAGAATGAATGCATGGTTGCTGTTCAGTTCCCTCTCCAGTCAAGAGTCACAGTCAAGGAATGGTGCCACCCACAGTGGACAGACCTTCCCACATCCAATAATAAAAACATTTAATAATAATGAAGACAATTAGTGAAGATAATTACCCACATGCACACTCAGAGGCCCATTTCCAAGGGGTTCTAGATCCCATCAAGTTGACCATTAACACTAACCATATCACACCTCAGAGTTCTTAGAAAAACAAAAATAAGCCAAACCTAAAAGCAGTAAGTAACAAGAAATACTAAAATTAGGGCAAAATAAATGAAATAGAGACTTAAAGAACAACAAATAAAATTAGAGGTGACAAAGCAGTTGTTCAGATAGATTACAGTGACATTCAGAAGAACATTAAGAAATATTGCAACTTTGTATTCTAAAAACTCAAAATGTATGAGAAATAGATACAAATCCAGGCACATATAACCTACTAAAATTAAATGGAGATAGGAACAACTCCGACATATCCATAAATCAGGGAGACTGAAGCATGAGTAAAAGTCTCTCTACAAAGAGAATTTGGGGCTGGAGAGATGGCCTAGTGGTTAAGAGCGCCGACCGCTCATATAGAGGACCCGGGTTCGATCCCCAGCACCCACATGGTGGACAAGAACTGTCTGAAACTCCAATTCCAGGAGAACTCCAGTTCCAGGGGAATCCGACGCCCTCTCTGACCTCCGCGGCATTGAACGACACAGGTGTACAAACTTGCATGCAGACAGTACATTCATACACATACAGAAATAAATAAAATTAAAAAAAAAAAAAAAAAAAAAAAAAAAAAAAAAAAAAAAAAAAAAAAAAAAAAAAAAAGAATTTGGCCAGGACTGGAAAGATTCACTTTGAAATTCTACCAAACATTTAAGGAAAAGCTAATTCCATGCTGCTCAAGCTGTTGCACAAAATAGAAAGAAAGTGACTAATACCGAAGTCATTTTATGAAGCTAGCATTACCCTAATGACAAAACCAGAGAAGAACATAAAAAAAGACATCCATGGACCAATATCCTTGATGAACACAGATGCAAAAGTTTTCAATATAATTCTTGCACAGCATATTCAAGAACATAGTAAGATGAATATATACAATGACCAAGTTGGTTTCCTCCAGGGAGACAAAATTGTTTATTTGTATATGTTAAAAAATTCACATGTTACATAAGTAGAATTAATAATAGAAATCATGTAAATATAATAAAATTTAAAAGGCCTTTGAGAAAATCCAACATACATTCCTAATAAGAGGTCTGAAAAAAGAATGCCAAGTGCAGATCAAGTATTTGGCAGTGGTTTATGTGTTGCTTGTGCTCCAGCTAGGGGCAGAGTCTGAGTGGACCGGCTGGTCCAGTGGACTGGGAAAGGTGTCCCAGAAGGCCTTGGGAGCTAGGAGCTGAGGACTAAAACCAGAGTGCAGAGCAAGTATTTGGTGGCAGTTTATGTGCTGCTCATGCTCCAGCTAGGGGTGGAGTCTGAATGGACCAGTGGGTCCTGTGGACTGGGAAAGGTGTCCCAGGATGCCTTGGGAGCTAGGAGCTGAGGCTCAAACACAGAGCGTACTGGCATGCGGGCCAAGCCAGCAACCCAAACAGCACTCCCCCACCCCTGCCTCGCCACTGCCAACTGGAACCCCCTTGAATCTAGACAAGTCAACAGGTCAACACTCCATTTATAAGGAGAATATAACCAAGACCCCCAAAGGAATCAAGGAAAGCAATCCTTCAACAAAGTGAAGAGGCATTCAAAATTCAAGTCAGAATACAGACAAAAAGCTAACCACATGCCAAGAGCACAATGAAAGAACAATATGGGAAAAGCACAGAACAACTCCACATCAAACTCTACGAAGCCAGTGGAGGACCCCTACAATGGGATCTTCATAGAGGTAACCCAGGACACAGATCCCAAAATAACAATCACAGATATATTCAAAGAAATTATAAAACTAAGGGGAGACAATGAAAAACTCAGAAAGAACCTAGAGGAAGACAGGGACGAACTTTGGAAAAAACTAAAAGGAGAAAATGACAGATTCTGGAAAGAGTTAGAGGAACAAAATGACAAACTCCAGAAGGAAGTGGAAACACTGAAAAGATCCCATGATGAAATGAAAAAGGAAACCAATGAGCTACTAGAAAAGTTTGAGAAACTCAAAAAGGAAATGAAAATAGTAAGGAAAATACAGGAAGAAAAAATAAAAGGCAATTGAACAGTCATCCAATCAAGAGGAAAGAATGGGAAAAAGCCTCAGAAGCAGAATGGAGGAAGCAGAAAAAAGAATATCAGACCTAGAAGACACACAGAACAATTAAAAAACTCAAGTAAAGACTATGAAAAATTAAAAAATACACAAGAGTGGAACAATCAAGAAATGTGGGACACTATGAAAAGATCAAACCTCCACATCATAGGGATAGAGGAAGGAGAAGAATCCCAAGAAAATGGTATTGACCAGATTGTCAATAAAATAATAGAGGAAAATTTCCCCAAACTAAAAAAAGACAAACCCATGCAAATACAAGAAGCAAGTAGAACACCAAATAGACTAGACCAGAAAAGAAACTCCCCCCACCATATTGTAGTTAAAATGCTAGATACCCAAAACAAAGACAAAATTCTGAAATCCACAAGAGAAAAACGAGTTACATACAAGGGAAAACCTATCAGAATCACAGATGACTTTTCAGCACAAACTATGAAAGCAAGAAGAACATGGATCAAAGCATTCCCAGTGCTAAAGGACTATGGATGACAACCCAGGTTACTATACCCAGAAAAAATATTGACTCTAGTTGAAGGAATGACATAAACAAGATGAAAGAATACATGTTTGGAAAACCAACCCTTCAGAGAATGCTTGAAACAATTCAAAGGACAGAGGAGAGGCATAACTACCTCCAGGCACCTTGAAAGAAAAAATTTTAATAAAAACAGAAATGCAGAGGTAGAAACCTATACAAAAAAATGCAAACATATAATAAAATGAAAGGAAGCAACATATACCTCTCAATTATAACCTTAAAAATCAATGGGTTAAACTCCCCAATCAAAAGACATAGACTGGGAGAATGGATTAGGAAACAGAACCCATCAATATGCTGTCTATAAGAAACCCATCTCACCCTTAAGGATAGGCATCAACTTAAAGGGAAATGATTGTGTGGTGGTTTGAATGAGTATCCCCCATAGGCTTTAAGTATTCAGACATTTTGTCTCCAGTTGGTGGCACTGTTTTTGGATGTCTTAGAAGGTATGGCCATGCTAGAGGAAGTATGTCACTGGGGGCAGCCTTAGTGAGTTTAACAAGCCTCATGGTCTCCAGTCATGCTCTCTCTCCTTCCTGTGCTCTTTGTGAGATGCGACCCTCAGCTTGCTGCTCCAGCTGCCATGCCTCCCACCACAATGGACTCTAATTCCCTGGAACCGTCAATCGTAAGCTCAAATAAACTCTTCCTTTTATAAGTTCCATTGGTCCTGGTGTTTTATCACAGCAACAGTAAGGTGACTAATACAGTTATTTGGTACCAAGAGTGGGGTCTTTCCAGCCTGACTGAGAAGAAATTCATGCCACCTTAGATGACCTGTGTGACATAACCTGGTGGGAACTTCGGCAGGACCTTTCTGCATCCCACAGCTTATAGCCTGCCAAATGGGAGTGCACTGATCACATTTGGTTCCATTAAGATGTTTTGCAGACTCTCCCTTCTTTCCATAACGAGCCAGCCTGCCTCCGAGCCCCAGGCTGCGTGGGTCTGCAGGTGCTTACCCACTGCTCCACCTCTGGAGACCAGTCTAGAAGGGGTGGCCTGCAGCTGAGTGGGCAGAGCTGACCCCTGCAGGCACGTTTGGTGACACTTGAAGGCAGGAGTATTCTGTGGATGGAGTGAGCCAGGCTGTCTTCCATTCAGAGCAGAGGTGGTAGCATATGGCTGATGGAGCGTGTGACTGTATGGAGAATCCCACAGCTGTGACTGACCTCAAGAGAAGGAACGGAGAATCAGTGAACTCTGAACTCTTTCTGAGACAAAGATGGGCTTCCTCTGCGTCACTTCCTTCCTCCTCCTTCTGCTGAACTTTATCTCATGGGAGGTGCTGGAAGTCTCTGGAAGGCCACATCACCCTGTCAGTCCCACAGTAACTGTGTGGTTCAGTGCTGCTCTGCTCTCTTGGTGGTTTGTATCTCTTGCACATCCTTTAGGATGCTCTTTCCTTGCATGCTCTGTGCATGCCCAGGAAGCGTGCCAGCAGTCTCCCCTCTGCTATCCAGCTTTCTGCTGTTTCCTCTGCTTTGGACGCTCCAGGGTTGTATTAGTCAGGGTTCTCTAAAGAAACAGAAGCAACAGGACGAATATATAACTATATACAATTTATTGATTTGCTCACGTGACAGAGCTCAATTAGTCCAACAGTAGCTGTGCTACACTGCATAGGCTGAGAATCCAGGGAACTTCTCAGTCCACAAGGCTGGATGACTCAGTAGTCCCAATCTGGTGCTGAAGGCCCGGTGGATTCCAGGAGATCTGCTGGTCTCAGTACATGCTGGGATCCGAAGGGTTGATCACAGCAGCAAGACAAAATCACCAGTGAGAGAGAGGCAAGCCACAGGAAATAAAAAGAGACCAGCTCTCTCTGCTGTGGCCCTTTATACTGCCTGCCAGCAGAAGGTAACCCCCACATTTGGGGTGAGCCATCCAGGTTGAGGCCGTCCAATCCAAAGATCCTTTTTCTTTTATTTGTTCCTTAGTCCAGTCAAGTTGACACCCAGGATTAACCAACACAAGTCCACCCCTTGTCAACTTGACACCCAATAAATAGCCTCTCCTTATGTTATGCTTAAATGTCAATTGCAAACAATGGCAAGGTCATAATTCCACCTAACATGTTATAAGTGTCTCATGTGCAATAGCAAAGCATTATATCTTAGAGTAGGTGGTAATGTCCTTGAGGAACACTTAGTCCTTCAGTATCTAATAACCTAAATATGACAACACTTAACATTTATCTCAGTTGCACATTCAAAAGGGAACAACACAAGTATCTGCTTAATATACGTATATATATGAACAAGCACATTCTTAACCAAATAGGACAAAAGTTAATATCTATTATAATCCACGTTTCTGCAACTGGTCCCGTGGCTTCAGCTGATATTTATGACTACCTTCTTCTACTACCCATTCTGTATTTCCTCCACCATCAGCAAGCACCTCTGCAGGTCTTGGCTCTTTCCCTGGAGGAGTGACCCATACCTTCATCCCTGAAGGGTCTGGGCCATTTATTGTCCTGTCTGGTTTGGGTTGTTGGAGTTTCCCATTGACCTTAATCATAGGACATGGTAGCACCAGAAGGCGCCCTACAGCATCTCCTGCCTTCCAGACATAATCTTCCTTGCCCCCATTGTGGAGAAAAAGTCCAATTTCCTCCTGGTAGTCTGGACCAATCACTCCTCCTACTACTGTTATTCCTTCCTTAGCCTGTTGGCTTAAGGGCAGTAGAAGCCCAAAGTGGCCAGGGGGAAATCTTAGCTTCCAGTTCAATTTAACGTTTGCTGTGACTTTTAAGGTTGGACTAAATGCATTTTGCATTTTATATGGTCAGGAGCCTATAGGAGCCAGGGAGTGGAATGTGGTGGTTTGAATGAGTGTCCCCCATAGGCTTTAAGTATTCAGACATTTTGTCTCCAGTTGGTGGCACTGTTTTTGGAGGTCTTAAAAGGTGTGGCCGTGCTAGAGGAAGTATGTCACTGGGGGCAGGCTTAGTGAGTTTAACAAGCCTCGTGGTTTCTAGTCACACTCTCTCTGCTTCCTGTGCTCTTTGCAAGATGTGACCCTCAGCTTGCTGCTCCAGTTGCCATGCCTCCCGCCACAATGGACTCTAATTCCCTGGAACCATCAATCATAAGCTCAAATAAACTCTTCCTTTTATAAGTTCCTTTGGTCATGGTGTTTTATCACAGCAACAGAAAAGTGACTAATACAGATGGAAAAATAATTCCAAGTGAATGGTACTAAAAAGAAAGCAGGAGTTGCTATCTTAATATCAGACAAAATAGACTGCAAAGAGAAGCAATTAGAAGAGACAAGGAGGGCCATTATATGCTTATCAAAGGGAAAATTAACCATGAAGACTTCACAATTATGAATATATAGGCACCAAACTCTGGTGTACCAACCTTATTAATACAACTCTACAGGACCTCAAGGCACAGATTAATCCCAACACACTCATAGTAGGGGACTTCAATACCCCACTAAGTCCTTTGGGCAGATCAACCAGACAAAGAATTAACAGAGAGACATCTGAACTGAACGATACAATAAAGGAAATGGACCTCACAGACATCTTCTGAGTAGTCCACCCAAGCACCAGCGAATATACTTTCTACTCAGCACCCCACAGAACATTCTCCAAAATTGGCCATGTACTTGGACACAGAAAAAAACCTCAACAAATACAAAAAAATTGAAATAACTTCATGCATTCTATCAGACCATAGCACAATAAAGCTCAATATCAACACCAGGATAAGCCCTGCTACTTACATGAACACATAGAGACTAAACAACACACTCCTGCATAATGAATGGATCAAGAAGGAAATAAAGAAATAAATAAAAGCACTCCTGGAACTAAATGACAATGACAGTACAACACAACAAAACCTATGGGACACTTTAAAAGCAGTCCTGAGGGAAGTTTATAGCCCTGGGTGCCTATATTTTAAAAAACAGAAAGAGCACAGATAAATGAACTAACACTGCAGCTAAAATCACTGCAAAGACAACAACAAATAAACCCTAAATGCACCAGACAGGAATAAAGAACAAAAATCATAGCAGAAATCAATGAAATAGAAACAAAGAAAACAATACAAAAAAATCAACAAATCCAAAAGTTGGTTCTTTGAGAGAATACACAAGATAGACAGACTTCTAGCCCAGTTAACCAAAAGATAGAAAGAGCAACTCCAAATCAATAGACTTCAGAATGAAAGGGGAAATATCACTACAGACAGTGAAAAGATCCAGACAATTATACAGGAATATTTCAAAAACCTATACTCTACTAAATTTGAAAACCTAAGAGAAATGGATGAATATCTACAATCCAGGGAATCACCAAAGCTAAATCAAGAGGAGATTGACAACTTAAACAGACCCATAACATATGGAGAAATTGAAAATTTAATAAGAGACTTCCCAACTAAAAAAAGCCCAGGTCCAGATGGTTTCACAGCAGAATTCTATAAAACATTTAAAGAGAACTTACAACCATTATTACTAAAACTGTTCAAAAGGATACAAGCAGAGGGAAACCTCCCAAATTCCTTCTATGAAGCCAACATCACTCTAATACTAAAACCAGGCAAGGATGCAACCAAAAAAGAGAACTACAGACCCATCTCGATAATGAACTCAGATGCAAAAATTCTCAGCAAAATACTCGCAATCTGTATACAGAGCCACATCAAAAAGATCATTCACCATGATCAATTTGGATTCATACCAGAGATGCAGGGATGGTTCAAGATATGAAAATCAGTAAATATCATAAAACACATAAATGGACTGAAGGACAAAAACCACATCATCATCTCAATCGATGCAGAAAAGTCCTTTGACAAAATCCAACATCCCTTCATGATTAAAGTCTTAGAGGGAATTGGACTGGAAGGATCATTCCTCAACATAACCAAAGCCATGTATAAGAAACCCACAGCCAGCATCATCCTAAATGGAGAAAAGTTAGAAGGATTCCCCATAAAGGTAGGAACCTAGCAAGGCTACCCCTTGTCACCACTACTCTCCAATATAGTGCTTGAAGCACTGGCTAGGGCAATAAGGCAAGAAAAGGCAATTAAAGGAATACTAATTGGAAAAGAGGAAGTAAAACTATCCCTTTTTGCAGACAATATGATAGTTTACCTAAGGGATGCTAAAAACTCTACAAGAAAACTCCTAGAAACAATTAAGAGTTTCAGTAAAGTTACAAAATTAACCTAAAAAATCAGTAGCCTTTCTTTACACCAACAACAAGCAACTGAAGAAGGAATACAAGGAGTCCTTCCCACTCACAATAGCCTCAAAAACAATAAAATACCTAGGAATAAACCTAACCAAAACCACCAAAAATCTCTACAACAAAAATTATAAACTCCTGAAGAAGGAAATTGAAGAAGACATCAGAAGATGGAAAGACCTCCCATGCTCTGGATTGGAAAAATTAATATAGTAAAAATGTCCATTTTACCCAAATTAATATACAGATTCAACACAATCCCAATTAAAATCCCAAGGACATCACAGGCTTGGAAAAAAAATCTTAAATTCATATGGAAAAACAAAAGACCCCAAATAGCCAAAGCAACCCTGAGTGAACAGAGCAATACAGAGGGGATTTCTATACCAGACATCAAACTATACTAAAGGGCTATAGTCATAAAAACAGCCTGGTACTGGCACAAAAACAGACCAGTAGACCAATGGAACAAAACTGAAGATCCAAACTTGAGCACATACAATTTCAGCTACCTCATATTTGACAAGGGGGCCAAAAAGACTCAGTGGAGGAAATGGTGTTGGCAAAACTGGATCACCACTTGTAGAAGAATAAAATTAAACCTCTACCTCTCACCCTGTACAAAAATCAAGTCCAAATGGATCAAAGACCTCAATGTGAAACCCAAAACTCTAAAGGTGATAGAAGAAAAGGTTGGTAGCAACTTACAAGACATAGGTTTAGGAAAAGATTTCCAAAATCAGACAGCAGCTGCTCAGGAAATAAGGTTGACAATTGACAAGTGGGACCTTATTAAGCTCAAAAGTTTCTGTACAGCAAAGAAATGTCAGGGAAGTGAAGAGAAAACCCACAGAGTGGGAGGAAACCTTCACTGCTGATACATCTGACAGAGCATTAACCTCCAGAATATATAAACTACTCAAAAAACAAAGAAGTAAGAAAACAAATGATTCACTCAAAAGATGGAGTAAAGAGCTGAGCAGAGACTTCACAAGTGAGGAAATAGAGATGGCTGAGAAACATCTTAAAAAGTGTTCAACATCACTAATAATTAAGGAAATGCAAATTAAAACCACTTTAAGATACCATCTCATCCAGATAAGGCTGGCAAGGATCAAGAAAATAAATGATACCAAGTGCTGGAGAGGGTGTGGGGAAAGGGGAACACTCATTCACTGCTGGTGAGAATGTAAACTTGTACAACCACTATGGAAAGCAGTGTGGAGAACCCTTAAAAGACTCAAAATGATCCTACCCCCTGAACCAGCCATACCACTCCTGGGAATATATCCATCAGACTCCTACTACTGCAGATGTACATGTACAACCATGTTTATTGCAGCTCTCTTCACAATAGTGAAGAGCTGGAACCAACCCAAATGCCCCTCAATTGATGAGTGGATAGAGAAAATGTGGTACAGCTACACAATGGAGTTCTATGCAGCAGTAAAGAAAGATGACATCATGAAATTTTCAGGGAAATGGATGGAACCGGAAGAAATTATCTTAAGTGAAGTAACACAGTCCCAGAAAAACAAATGACGAATGGTATCCCTCATCTGTGGATGCTAGCACCAATAACCAAGTTGTAAATATTCCTTGTGGGGAGTGATGCATATTGGAAAGAACAACAA
>VZQC01005599.1:272570-369245 GCA_009823505.1 Rhizomys pruinosus
CTGTGATTCCCCTATGGGAGCCTGCCACAGACTCCAGACAGCATCTCTATCTGCCACTGATACCTCAAGCACCATTGGGTCTGCTGGATCGTATGGCCCTAGGGGCAGAGCAGCCTGCACTGCAGCCTGGACCTGTTGAAGAGCCTTTTCCTGTTCCAAGCCCCACTCAAAGTTTGCTGCCTTCTGAGTCACCTGATATATGGGTCATAGTAACACACCCAGATGAGGAATGTGCTGCCTCCAGAATCCAAAAAGCCCCACTAAACGTTGTGCTTCTTTCTTGGTGGAGGGAGGGGCCAGGTGCAACAACTTATTCTTTACCTTAGAAGGAATGTCTCTGCATGCTCCACACCACTGAACTACTAGAAAATTCACCGAGGTAGATGGCCCTTGAATTTATTTGGATTTATTTCCCATCCTTTCATGTGCATATGCTTTACCAACAAGTCTAGACTAGCTGCTACCTCCTGTTCACTGGGTCCAATCAGCATAACATCATCAATATAGTGGATCAGTGTGATATTTTGTGGAAGAATCAGGCGATCAAGATCACTTCTAACTAAGTTATGGCACAAGGCTGGAGAGTTAACATACCCTTGAGGTAAGACAGTAAAGGAATACTGTTGGCCTTCCTAGCTGAAGGCAAATTGCTTCTGTTGATCTTTATGAACCGGTATTGAGAAGAAAGCATTGGTCAGATCAATAGCTGCATACCAGGTACCCAGGAGACATATTAATCTGCTCAAGTAAGGATACCACATCTGGTACAGTGGCTGCAATTGGTGTCACTACTTGGTTGAGTTTTCGATAGTCAACTGTCATTTTCCATGATCCATCTGTCTTTTGCACAGGCCAAATTGGAGAGTTAAATGGAGATGTGGTAGGAATCACCACCCCTGCATCTTTCAAATCCTTGATGGTGGCACTAATTTCTGCAATCTCTCCAGGGATATGATACTGTTTTTGGTTCACTATTTTCCCTGGTAGAGGCAATATGAATGGTTTCCATTTGGCCTTTCCAACCATAATAGCCCCCACTCCACAGGTCAGGGAACCAATGTGGGGACTCTGCCAATTTCTAGTTATATCTATCCCAATTATACATTCTGGGACTGGGAAAATAAACACAGGATGAGTTCTGGGACCCACTGGGCCCACTATGAGTCAGACTTCAGCCAAAACTCCATTTATCACCTGACCTACATAGGCCCCTACTTTAACCAGAGGGCCACAATGCTTTTTAGGGTCTCCTGGGATCAGTGTCAACTCAGAACCAGTATCCAATAGGCCTCAAAAAGTCTGATTATTTCCTTTTCCCCAGTGTACATTTACCCTAGTAAAAGGCCACGGGTCCCTCTGGGGAAGGATAGGAGGAAGGCAAACAGCATAACTCTTTGGTATTGTGACAAGGTCCTTCCTCATTGGAACCCGGCCACCCCTTCATTCAAGGGGTTCTGGGTCTGTGAACTGTCTCAAGTCTGGAAACTGGTTAACTGGACGGGATTTGCTACTGCTGAAGTCCAATGTTGACTTCCTGTCATTTGTTCTAGAGCTTGTCTGCTTATACAGATCAAATAAAAACTTAGTAGGCTTCTTATGTATTTGGTTCCTGGGAATGCCATGATTAATTAGCCAGTTCCAAAGATCATTTCGGGTCATGCCATTATAGGCATTGTTTTGCCTTTGCCACCCATTATGATAATTACGATAACTACACTCATCTGGCCTTTGGCGATTCAGTACTGCCACCTGATGCCTACCCCGAGGTCCTGTTAAACCTATTACATGTACATTTAATTTATGCAAGTGAGCAACAAGTTCTCTAACTGTAAGTTCTGGCATAAGAAATAGAGCAAAAACAAAGTTCTTCAAATGTTCTGGTGTTTCTCTCACTACTTTCCATCTTATAAATTCAGTGAATGGCATGTCCTCTGGGTCCTCATATTGTGGAGAATGTGGATTTACACTTCGAATCCACTTGAGCATGCCCATCTGCCTGACCCTCACAATCCCTTCATAAGTACCAAGCCAAGGAATATCAAGCATCTCTAACTTGCTGTTAGTAGGCCATGTTTTAATAAATACATCAGCCAACCATTCAAATAAACTTTTAACACCTTTCTTTAACTGCTTGAGCTTCCATGTTAAACCTAGAATCTCTACTCAGTGGGCTCATATCGATAAACTCAGTATGATCCAATTTTATATTCCTTCCACCATTATCCCACACCCTTAAAATTCATCCCCATACATATTCTTTGGGCTTCTGCTGGAATGAATCGGCAAACTCATTAATTTCTTTAGTGGTGTAGCGCACCTCCTCGTGGACCACACTTTCTATCTCACCTTTAGGGGCTTGCATAGACTTCAATCTGGTTATAGGTCTAGAGGCAACAATTGTTGGGCCCTGAGGGACATTAGCTCCCACTGGGAGGGGGAGATTAGTTTCCTCAGGCAAGGGTGGGGAGGAGGGATCTGCAGGGTGTGGATTCTCTGCTGAGGGTGGGAAAATTAATTCCTCAGATAAAGAAAATCCCTCAGAATCCAAGGGTTCAAAATCATCATCATTGTGGTTCTCCCACACATCTCCATCCCAAGTTTCAAGGTTCCACCCTTTCCCCACCAGTGCTCTCACTTTAACTGCTGACACTATTCATGGCTGGGAATTAAATTTGTGTTGTAAATCAGCCAAACATATAATAAGGGCTCCAGCTTGATTTTCTGCCACTTTAGCTCTTTGGCTGCTGGAGAGAAGATTCTCTTCCAGAGCACACTTGGAAACCTTTAAACTGTTGTTTCGAATCTGGAGCTGGTCATTTTTATCACTGAGCTCCTTATTTTCCTCTATCACTTTATCCAGAGATGCTAGGAGCAACCAGGCAACATCATTATTTTCCTTATTTTTCTGCAATTTCTCGAACGTCTTATATATAGAGTCACTAAATTCCTTGCTCCTCACAAGAGGTGAGGTAGGTGAGTCAAATGGATCTATCTTTATAATTACTTCAAATAGTCTGAACCAAGGATTATCATTCCTCTTCATGCCACCAGGAGAGCCTTCAGTAACTCTAGGCTTCATTGGATTGGAGAGCTGGCTCCAGAAACTACCAAGCCCACTAAAGAAATTCATCCTTTCACTTCTGTTTCTCTAGAACCACTCCTGGTACCAAAATCTGTATTAGTCAGGGTTCTCTAAAGAAACAGAAGCAACAGGACGAATATATAGCTATATACAATTTATTGATTTGCTCACGTGACAGAGTTCAATTAGTCCAACAGTAGCCACACTGCACTGGAGAGGCTGAGAATCCAGGGAACTGCTCAGTCCACAAGGCTGGATGTCTCAGTAGTTCCAATCTGGTGCTGAAGGCCTGGTGGATTCCAGGAGATCTGCTGGTTTCAGTACACGCTGGGATCCAAAGGGTTGATCACAGCAGGAAGACAAACTCACCAGTGAGAGAGAGGCAAGCCACAGGAAAAAAGGGACCAGCTCCCTCTGCCATGGCCTTTTATACTGCCTGCTGGCAGAAGGTAACACCCACATTTGGGGTGGGCCATCTGGGTTGAGGTGGTCCAATCCGAAGTTCCTTTTTCTCTTATTTGTTCCTTAGTCCAGTCAAGTTGATACCCCAGATTAACCATCACACATACCATCCAAACATCTGTGTCTCTACCAACATAACCTACCATAATAATTAGTACTGTTTAAATGCCTGTATATCTAATTGCTTGTGCTTCATCAGTAGGATGAAGGTTATTCCTGGATAAACTGCCAACCCACGAAAGGAAACAGCCTGAACTGATCAGAGCCCAAAACGACATCTCCAGAGAAAGTAGACTGCTTTGCTTCTCGCCCACTTGTGTCCCTTTTCTAAAGACTAGAGAACAATCTGCAGAATATGGGGTATGGTAGAATGTAAGGGCTGCAATTGGGGTGAATTACAAAACTACAGAAACATAGACTGGACTCTTTTTTTTTTTTGTCTTTTCAGGACAGGGTCTCCCTGTAGCCCCAGCTGTCCTGGAACTCATTCTGTAGACCAGGCTGGCCTTGAACTCACAAAGATCCACCTGCCTCTGCCTCCCAAGTGCTAGGATTAAAGGTATGCGCCACCACGCCCAGCCTAGACTCTTATTCAATCAATATGATAGTACATATAAGCTCCCCCAGCTGGACAATGTGGGCCTCAGACTATAAGTTTGGGCATAGCCACTTGCAAATTGGTTTTACATGAAGGATGCTTGCATTCATTACTTATTGCCTATTATTAAAAATAAATAAAAAATATTTTATTATTAAAAAAAGAATGCCTAATATCTCAAAATGATAAAAATTTTATATATAACAAAGTTTATACTAAGTGAAAAAAGATGAAAATATTTCCTCTAAAATCAGTAATAACACAAGAATGTCCATTCTGTCCATTTGTATTCAACACAGAGCCAGAAATCTTTGAGCAATAAGATTAGAAAAGGAAATGAAAAGGATTCATGTTAAAGGAAGAAGTAAAAATATTCTTATTTATATATGATCTTGTCCTATTCTTAAAATGACTCAACAAAAAAACTCTTACATATGATAAATGCTTTCAGGCTACGAAGTTAAGATACAGAAATCAGTAGCCTTTCTATTAGAAAGTTCCAATACCAAACTTGCTGAAAAGGGAATCACATCCACAGTAACTTTAAAACTCCTAAGACACCTAGGAATAAATGCAACCAAGAAGGTGAAAGACCTCTGCAGTAGAAATTTTAAGCAGTAAAACAAGAAACTGAAGAAAATATTCGAAGCTACAAAGAGAGTCTGGAGAGATGGCTCTGTGGTTAAGAGCATTAGTTGCTCTTGCAGAGGACCTGGGTTCAGTTCCTCGCACCTACATGTTGTGCTGAGCAATGTAGACCTTGCTTTGGAAATGTGAGATGAAATAAACCCTTTCCTCTCCAAATTGGTTTGCTCAGTGTTTTATCATAACAATAGAAAATCACACTATAACAGGCAGTCATTCCTGTAATCTGTGAAAAGTGACTTGGCACCAATTTATTTTCTATTCCTTTTTAACTAAAAAATGAGTATCAGCCACAGTGTCATGGAGTGATGCAAATCCAGACACAGCCTAATGCAAAAGAAAACCAAAATCACAGAACACACATTTGGGACTCAATACAGCCACTCTTCCAGGGCCTATTTACAGGCACTAAGTTGAAGAGTAATTTAATTTGTGGTTAGCAGACATTGAGCATCTGCATGCTGTTCACACCTTTATTGTCCTGGACATAGGTTAGTTGTTTGATCTCATCTGAGAATGTCACTGTGAAGGGCCATTGTAGAGGAAACGGTAGATACCGCTAATGGCTGAGAATAACACCCTTTTGGTATAATATAAAAATGGAAATAATAGGCATTTTGTACTTCCCGTATTTCTGTACTGACCCTCAGAAAGAAGTTTGACTGTGCCTGCCGAAGTCCCAAGCCCTTTCTGAGGACGGTTTTCTTAGGTCCTTGGTGTGGGCTAATTCAGGTTTATGGAAGTTCAGCATTATTGACAGTATGGACCAAACGACTCTGTCATGGGGAACTGTCCTGTTCATTAGCAGATGCTGAGCATCATTTCTACCTTTATCAACTAAACTGCCCACAGCATCCCCAGACATCTGCTTGGTATGTATCTCATTATAACTGTTTCTAACACTACATACTTTCTTGAGGTGGACCCATTCTCATGGCTTTAATAATCAACCTTGTTAATGGTTTTAATACTTATAATTTTGTCCCAGTCCTTTTTCAAAGAGTACATTTTTATCTGTTCTTCTTTTTTTTTATTTATTTTTTAATTTATTTTTGTATGTGTATGAGTGTACTGTCTGCATGTAGGTTTGTGCACCCGTGTCGTGCAATGCAGTGGAGGTCAGAGAGGGTCTCGGATTCCCCTGGAACTGGAGTTCTCCTGGAATTGGAGTTTCAGACAGTTCTCAGCCACCATGTGGGTGCTGGGGATCAAACCCGGGTCCTCTGCAAGAGCGGTCGGCACTCTTAACTGCTAGGCTATCTCTCCAGCCCCTATCTGTTCTTCTTAAACTTACAATTATATCTAAATTTGGACTTATTTCTTTGAATTAAGTTCTGTTAGTTTTATTCTTTGGTATCCATTGTCATAATACATACAAATTTCTTCATATAAAGCATCTTCGGTCAGTGAAAATGTTGATAGTTTTCTATCAAAATGAGGCAGAATTTCACTGAATAACAGATACCTTTTACACAATGTGTATCTTGTATTAGGGATGTTATTTCACTTTCTCATTTAATTTTTTTCTCCATCTTATGAGAAAATAACTAGTATACTAATTTGATTAGAAGCATGCCTCCAGAAGTCAAATTTCCTCAGACTATGGTTATAACTAACATTTTCTGTGTGTTTGCCCATTTACCCCATTAAGTATTCTCATCTATGAAATGTGGTAAATTGAAATATCCACTTCATTAAGTTGGAATGAAGATTAAATTAATTATTGTGTGTAAAACAGAATTGTGCCTGAAACATAAGAAATAAACTGTAAGTATAAACTTACTGTCATTTTGTTGATAATAAAATGAAGGCTCAAAAGCAAGGCGTGGTGGTATATGCCTGTAATCCAGCATTTGGGAAGGCGTGGTGGTATATGCGTGTAATCCAGCATTTGGGAAGAGGAGGCAGGGGGATCAGGACTTCAAGGCCAGTTTAAGCTACATTGTGAGTTTAAGACCTGCCTGGACTACATGAAAGACTGGTTCAAAACAGACAAACAAACAAACGAGCAAACAAACAAAAAGAAAAGTTTTCCACATTAAATAAGGCCATGCAGTTAAGACTAGGGGAAAAAGGAAAATTGAACCAGAGAGTTCAAGCTTTCTCTACCCACAGGAAATGCACACAGGCTTTTATGAGTTTGGGGAGGGTTGAACATGTTATTATGAGTTAAGTTGCTTTGAAAATTCTCCTAACAACACAAAGAGTGTTAGTACTTCACCTTCTGTTCTCTAAAGCTCTGGTCCAAGACAAGGAGCACCAGTTATCCAGCTATTAACAAGTTCTCTAGTTCCTCATCTGAGAATGTCACTGTGAAGGGCCATTGTAGAGGAAACAGTAGATATCTGCCCCTTTCTTATTTATTATTGAAATGTATACAATATATTTTAGAAAATTGAGAACCCTTCCCCCATCTGTACTTTCCCTCAGGACCCCCTTCCAATTTCATGTACTACATTACGTATTTTTTTTTCTTTTTTTCACATAAATTTATTTATTTATTTATTTTTAACAAATCTAGACCCATGTTCCCGCCCATTCCCCCACCCCGCCAGAGCTCATGCATTCTGCCAAACATGCTTTTCATCTCTTAGTCTTTCTCAATATTTTCCATGGGGAAGTTGACTGTTTTGAGCAGAAGTTCACTGTTTCAGTCAGTTCTTTGATGCAGTCTTTTCTGTTGTTGTTGTTGTTGTTGTTGTTTCCAATATGCATTACACCCAACTGCTTTGGACAAAAGCTCAGGGCCCTACACGAGAAATACTTACAACTGGGTAATTGGCACTAGCATCCACAGATGAGGGATACCATTCGTCGTTTGTTTTTCTGGGACTGTGTTACTTCACTCAGCATGATGTCCTCTACCTCCAGCCATTTTCCTGCAAAGCTCGTGATGTCGTCTTTCTTTACTGCTGCATAGAACTCCATTGTGTAGATGTACCACATTTTCTCTATCCACTCGTCAGTTGAGGGGCATTTAGGTTGGTTCCAGCTCCTTGCTATTGTGAAGAGAGCTGCAATAAACATGGCCGTGCATGTATCTCTGTGGTGGCGTAAGTCTTGAGGGTACATGCCCAGGAGTGGTATGGCTGGGTCGGGTGGCAAGTTCATTCCATTATGTAGTTTAAAAATTTACTTATTTACTTATTTTTATTGAAGTTTTGGGAATTTCACACATCATGATCATATTTAAAACCCCTCCCCTATCTGCACCCTCTTCTGGCCCTTCTACCACATTTCATGCACTCTGTCATGTATGGTAAGGCTTATTGAGCCAAGTTTGTATCTCTAACTGTGTAGCTCAGTGTGAGTCCAAACTGGAACCTGGTCAGTCCATCTAGTGTCACTCCCATAAAGAAACAGCTCTCCCTCTCCCCATAGTCATTGTTGCCAATAGTTACTTAGCTGAGGCTGGAACTTCTTATTCATTTTCCAAATTCTATGCCATTTCCTCTGTTTGGGGCTGGCTTTTGGGGGGATCTGGTTTGAGCTTGCATGGTGCTTGTGCATGCTGTCAACATTGTGGACAGTAGGTTCCTATGAGCAACTTTCCAGCCAACTAGAAAACTCTATTTTCTTGTAGTCATTCCCCTCTCCTGGCTCCTACAGTCCTTACACACATCTTCCACAATGGTCCCCGAGCCCTGGGTAGCAGAGGTTTGATATAGGAGTCCTAACAGAGATATGAACTTTGCAGCCTCTTATTCTCTGTAGTTGGATCCATTGTGGCTTTCTGGTTGATTACCATCTGTATCTTGAGCTTTACCATCTATCACCAGCTTTACTGCTGAGAGTTAAGAAATGCATTAATATTCTTTTTGGTCTTATTCCACTATGTTCCTTAACCCTTAAGTGTGGAGGTTGCATTGTAGATGTGTTACTTAGGATTGGAATTTCACAGATATTTATTTTCTGTATTTGACCATTTGTAGAATTCTGTAATAGTCTCCTTCAGTTGCAGAAAGATGAGTGGTGACAGTTCCATAAATGTAAGAATACATACTTAGAATATAGTAAGAAATGACAATTGTCTAGGGATATGGCAAAAATAAGTTTTTCTTTTTTTGTGTGTGTGTCTAAAAATAAGTTTTTCTAACTGGGCATGATGGCACATGCCTTTAATCCCAGCACTCAGGAGGTAGAGGCAGGTGGATCTCTGTGAGTTTATATGGTCTATATAGTGAGTTTCAGGACAGCTGGGGCTACAGGGAGAGCCTGTCTCAAAAACACAATTTTTTTTTTCTATAGGATCAATAAGCTCTCCAGCCATAGGTATTTGGCTATTTATAGTGCCATACATGAGTTGCTTCTCATTGGGCAGGTCTTAACCCCAATTAGACAATATTTGATTATGGCCAAAATAAAAGTGCCACTACAGAGAGAGTTTGCTGGGCCAGTCATTGATATGGTTATTAGGCTTTACCACTGGGTAGCATCATTGACTTGTTTTCTCCCTTGGCAACATGCATAGTGTCCTTGGATACCAGGAGAGCTAATCTTCAGGGAGGAGACTTTCAGGTCAGTTGCCGCTCAATTGCTATAAAGCAGTATATAAAGTATGCCCTGTCTTCAGCAATAGGGTCTTAACTTCAAGTTCTGGGAGACAATCATGGGCTATGGAAATAGTCTGTGTTATTTTGGGAGTCTCTTGGACTACCCTGACCAACAATTTGAAGGAAGGTTTCTCCTGTCTGGCACTGTCTTCTTCCACTATGTACATGTGCACACCCACACATCCCCTCACACCCCCCCATAGATATATAATAGGATATTATATATATATATATATATATAGATATATGGGTCCTTATAAGGAAAGGGGGGGGCTATGGAGATTTTCATAGGCTTTTGAACTAATAATATTTCCCTCGGTTTTTTTTTCATACCATGTAAGAATTATTTATCTCTCCTCCTCCCCTTATATAATCCTTCCTCCCTCCTCAGTTAAAGTACTCACATTTTCCCCCATTTACTCATTGATAACACCTGTGTCCTACTACCCACAATTCTCAGTCTACTTTTTCACATTACCACCAAGGTTCCTTTCCATTTTCCTGGTTCTTGTGGTTACATCCATTAATCTACTAATTCCATAATTTCCTTCATCTTTACTGCTGAGTAGAACTCCATTGTGTAGATGTACCACACATTTTCATTATCCATGCATCAGTTGAGGAACATTTAATTTAGGTTATTTCCATTTTTTTTTTTTTTTTTTTTGTTTTTTGAGACAGAGTTTTTTTTTTTTTTTTTTTTTTCCTGGAACTCGCTCTGTAGACCAGGCTGGCCTTGGACTCACAGGGATCTATCTGCCTGCCTCTGCCTGCCTCTGCCTCCCAAGTGCTAGGATTAAAGGCGTGTGCCACTACGCCTTTAGGTTGTTTGCATTTCTTAGCTTTTGGGAAAAGAGCAGTAACAATCATGGCTGTTTAAAGATCTCTACAGTAGGATGAGTCTTTGGAGTACATGCCAAGAAGTGGTATAACCAGATCATATAGTAGATTTAGTTTTAGCTATCTAAGAGTTCTCTGCCTACACTGATTTCCACAGTGTTTACAGAAGTTTGCAGTCCCACCGGAAGTGACTAAATATTCCCCTTTCCCTCTATCCTTGCCAGCATATTAATTTCTTGATCTTAGCCATTCTGAGATAAGATGAAATCTTAAAATAGTTTTGATTTACATTTCTGTAATCACTAAGGATTCTGACCACTTTTCAAGGTGTTATATAGTCATTTGTATTTTCTCTTTTGAGAGCTGTCTATATTCACAGCCCAGTTTGTTTCCTGATTCTTTGGTTTTTTTATTTCTTTATATGTCTGGATATTAATCCTGTGTCAGATGCATAGATGGGGAAGATTTTCTCCCACTCTGTGGGCTTCCGCTTCATTTCATTGGTGGTTTCCTTTATTCTGCAGAAGCTTTTAAAGTAATGAATCCCATTTGTCAATTTTGACCTTAGTTCCTGAGTGAAAGATGTCCAATTGAGAAAAATTTTTTCTTGTGCCCTTATCTTACAGGGTACTGCCCAGCTTTTCTTCTAACCATCTCAGCATTTCAGGTTTCACACGGATGTTGTTGATCCATTTGAAGTCGTCTTTTGTGCAGCATGATAGATAAGGGTTTAATTTCACTCTTCCACACATGGAGATCCAGTTTTGCTATTCATTGATGCTATCTTTCTTCCAGTGTGTGTTGATGGTACCTTTGTCAAATATTAATTGGGTGAAATTACATGCACTTGTATTTGGGTCTATTTTATTGCAGCAATCTACATGTCTGTTTTTGTACCAGTACAATGGTATTTTTATGACTATAGTTCTCTAATATAGCTTAAGATCTGGTATGGCAATCTCCACCCCCAGAATTGCTTTTCATGCTTTGGCTATCCAGAGTGTTTTGAGTCCATATGAATTTAAGATACCTTTTCCTATTTCCTTGAAGAATGTCATGGGCTTTTGATTGGGATGCAGAGAATCTATAAACTGCTTTGGATAAGATTGTCATTTTCTTTTAAAAAGATTTTATTTGTATTATTTTTATTTTATTTGTATGAGCGAGTGTATTGCCTACATGTATGTAAGCACATCCATGTCATACAATGTCTTTGAAGGATAGAAGAAGGCATTGGATTTCCTGGGACTGAAGTTACTGATGGTTCTGAGTTGCCATGTGAGTGCTAAGAACCAAACCTGGGTCTTCTGTAAGAGAAGCGAGTGCTCTTAACTGCTAAACTATCTCTCCAGCTCCCAAGGATGTTCATTTTTCACAATATGAAGTCTATCAATCCATGAGCATGGGAGGTCTTTCAATCTCCTTGCATTGTATAGGTCTTTAATATGTTTGTACAAGTTAATGCCTAGATATTTTTGAAGCTACTGTGAATATGAGTGTTTTTGTTAACTCTTTCTTTGATTGTTTGTCTTTGGTATGTGCAAAAGACAATGACTTTTGTTTTTTTGTGTGTTTTGTTTGTTTGATTGTTTTTTGGTCTTTTTGAGACAGGGTCTCCCTTTAGTCCCAGCTGGCCTGGAGCTCACTATGTACACCAGCTTGGCCTTGAACTCACAGAGATCCTCCTGCCTCTGCCTCCTGAGTGCTGGGTTTAAAGGCATGCGCCACCATGCCCAGCCTGACTTTTGTAAATTGATTTTGTATCCTGCCACTTTGCTGAAAATGTTGATCATTTTTTGAAGTTTTCTGGTGGAATTTTTGGGATCTCTTATGTATAATTTTATCTCATCTGCAAACAGGGATAATTTGACCTCTTTCTTCCCCAAATTGTACCCCTTTAACTTCATTCTCTTGTGTTATTGCCCCAGCTAGATTTTGATGCAATATATTGAAAAGGAGTGAGGAGAGTAGATAGCCTTGTGTGGTTTCTGATTTTAAAGGGAATTCTTCCAGTTTTTCTCCATTTATAGTGATGTTGTCTCTGGGTTTGTTGTATATAGATTTAATTATGTTGAGGTATGTTCCCTCCAGTTCAAATCCTTATAAGATTGTTATCATAAATGCTTCTTGGATTTTGGGAAATAACATTTCTACGTCTTTTGAGATAATCATAGTGATTTTTGTGTCTTCCAATGCTGCAGAGGTCAGAAGAGGGTATTGGATTCCCCTGAAACTGGAGTTAAAGATGGTCCTTAGCTGCCATGTGGGTGCTGAGAATCGAACCATGGTCCTCTGCAAGAGCAGTTGGTGGTGCTCTTAACCACTGAGCCATCTCTCCAGCTCCAACTATATTAATTTTTTCCAATCCATGAGCATGGGATGTCATTCCACATTTTGATGTCATCTTCAATCTCCTTCTTCAGCCATTTAAAATTTTTGTTGTAGAGATCTTTGGTTTCCTGGGTTAGGTTTTCTCCAAGGTATTTTTTGAGGGTATTGTGAGTGGGAAGGTCTCCTTATATTCCTGCTCCAGTTGCTTGTTGTTGGTGTAAAAAATGCTGATTTTTCTAGGTTAGTTTGGTATCTTGCCACTTTACTGAACCTCTTAATTGTTTCTAGGCATTTTCTGGTGAAGGTTTTAGCATCCCTCAGGTAAACTAACATATCATCTGCCAACAGGGATAGTTTTACTTCCTCTTTTCCAATTAGTATTCTTTTAATTTCCTTTTCTTGCCTTATTGCCCTAGCAAGCATTTCAAGCACTATACTCAAGAGGAGCAGTGATAGGGGGCAGCATTGCTGAGCTCCCACCTTTAAGGGGAATGCTTCTAATTTTCTCCATTTAGGATGATGTTGTCTGTGGGTTTCTTGCAGATGGCTTTGATTATATTAGGAATGTTCCCTTCAGTCCAATTCCCTCTAGAACTTTAAATATGAAGGGATGCTAGATCTTGTCAAAGGCTTTCTCTGCATTAATTGAGATGATTGTGTGATTTTTGTCTTTCAGTCCATTTATGTGTTTTATGATATTTATTGATTTATTTATGTTGAATCATCCCTGCATCCCTCATATGAATCCAACTTGATCATGATGGATGATATTTTTGATGTGAGTCTGTATGTGATTTGCAAGTATTTTGTTGAGAGTTTTTGCATCTGTGTTCATTAATGAGATGGGTCTATAGTTCTATTTTTTGGTTGTGTCTTTGCCTGGTTTTGGTATTAGAATGATGCTGGCTGGCTTCATAGAAGGAGTTTGGGAGATTTGCCTCTGTTTGCATTCTTCTGAATAGTTTGAGTTGTAATGGCTGTAAGACCTCTTTAAATGTTTTATAGAATTCTGCTGTGTAACCATCTGGGCCTAGACTTTTTTATTTGGGAAGTGTTTTATTATGTCTTCAATTTCCTCAAATGTTATGAGTATGTTTAAACTGTCAATCTCTGTTTGGTTAAGCTTTAGTGGTTCCCAGGATTTCAGATATTCATCCATTTCTCTTAGGTTTTCAAACTTAGTAGAGTATAGGTTTCTGAAGTATATAATCATATGATTATCTGGATCTTTTCTTTATCTGTTGTGATGTTTCCCTTTTCATCATGAATACTATTGGTTTGGAGTTGCTCTTCAAATGTATGAATGTTGGATGAATGTTCCATTTCCTCTTTTACTTCTTCTTGTGGTTTCTTTAGTATTTCCACTTCCTCTTAGGGCTTGTCATTCTCTATTTGTAGCCCCTTGTTTAGCTGGTCTGTTTCTTTTTTTCAGTTAAGCCTGGGATCTTTTCAGTGTTTCCACTTCCTTCTGGAGTTTGTCATTCTCTCCCTCTAGTTCTTTTCAGAGTTTGTGTTTCTCTTCCTCAAGTTCTTTTCCAAGTTTGTCATTGTCTCCCTGTAGTTGTTTCCAGAGTTTATTATTCTTTCCTTCTAGAGCCTTCCTGAATTATTTTTATTTTCTCCCTTTAGTTCACTGATTTGTTCTTTATATTCTTTGATTTCTTTGAATATGTCTACCACTGTTCTTCTAAGATCCATGTCTTGGTTTCCTTCCAGGAGGATCTCCTTGTAGGGATCTTCTATAGCACTGGTCTTGTTTGGTGTGGATTTATTATGAGCTTTTTACATGTTGTTATTTTTTCATTGTGGCTTTGGCATGTGGATTTATTTATTTATTTATTTATTTATTTATTTATTTGGATTTTGGTGCTAGTCTCAAATATTAATATGAAAGATTGGTTGGCCACTCATCCTACTTCCTGCTGTTCAGTTCTTATACATTGGCTGTGCAACCTAGAATCACTGACACTGTGCCCACTGGATTGTCTGAACCACAATTCCACCAGGTTACTTGATGGTCTGCACCACTACTCAGGTGTGTGGAGGGGAGGATTGCTACCTTGGCCTATACACTGTGCTCCCACCTTTCCCTGTCCCATCTGGAGGTGTGCTGGGCTCCTGGGCATCTGGGTTAGAGTGGCTGGGTGACCCCCACCCATTCCAATCACCTACAGGAGGCTGGGTGTGGCATCCCACCTGGTCCCTGGGGCACGCCTCTGGTGCTGGCCTCCTGCCTTTTCCTGTTCCACCTGAAGGTGTGCTGGGCTCCTGGGTGTCTGGGTTAGTGTAGCTGAGTGACTTCCTGCATCTATTTTCATTAAACACATGGGACTATTTGCTTTTTAAATTGTGTCTTTTTCTGGTTTTGGTATTAGAGTACTACTGGTTTTATAAAAAGATTTTGGAAGTTCTCCTCTATTTTATCTTTGTGAATAATTTAAACAGTATTGGTTATAGATTTTCTTTGAAGGACTGGTGAATCCATCTGAGCCTAAGTTTTTTTGAGTTGATAAACATTATATTGCTGTTTGGAGCTCCTTTTTTTTATGTGTATGAATGTACTGTCTACATGTAGGTTTGTGCACCTGTGTCATACAATGCTGTGGAGGTCAGAAGAGGGTGTCAGATTCCTCTAGAACTGGAGTTAAAGACAGTTCTCAACCAGCATGTGGCTGCTGGGGATCGAACCCAGGTCCTCTGCAAGAGCAGTCGGTGCTCTTAACCACTAGGCCATCTCTCCAGCCCTGAGCTCCTTATTTGTTCTGGATCTGTTTAAGTTGTTGATCTCTTCTTGGTTTAACTTTGATGACTTCATTGATTTAGAAATTCATCTACAGAATATTCCATCCAAACAACAGAGAATATACCTTCTACTCAGCACCCCAGGAAACATTCTCCAAAATCCACCAAATACTGGGACACAAAAGAAACCTCAACAAATACAAAAGGATTGAAATTATTCCATGCATTCTATCAGACCACAGTGCAGTAAAGCTCAATATTACCACCAGGGTAAGCCCTACTAACTATAAGAACACGTGGAGACTAAACAACACAATCCTGAACATTGAGTGGGTCAGAGAAGAAATAAAGAAGGAAATAAAAACAACTAAATGAAAAGAAGGAAAAAAAAACTAAGTGAAAATGACAATACAACACAACAAAACCTGTGGGATACACTAAAGTAAGTCCTAAGAGGGAAATTCGTAGCCCTAAGTGCCTACATTAAAAGAACAGAAAGAGAACAAATAAATGATCTAACATTGCAGCTAAAAACACTTGAAAGACAAAAACAAATGAACCCTAAACCCAATAGACAGGAAGAAATAACAAAAATCAGAGCAGAAATCAATGAAATCGAAACAAAACAATACAAAAAAAAAATCAATGAATCCAAAAGCTGGTTCTTTGAAAAGATAAACAAAATAGACAGACCTCTAGCTCAGTTAACCAAAGAAAGAGCAACTCCAAATCAATAGCATCTGTGATAAAAGGGGAAACATCACAACAGATAATGAAAAGATCCAGGCAGTCATAAAAGAATACTTCAAAAACCTATACTCTAGTAAATTTGAAACCTAAGAGAAATGGATGAATATCTGAAATCCTGGGATTAGCCAAAGCTTAACCAAGAAGAGATTGACAGCTTAAACAGACACATAATACTTGAGGAAATTGAAGATGTAATAAAAAGCCTACCAGCTAAAAAAAGCCCAGGCCCAGATGGTTACACAGCAGAATTCTATAAAACAGTTAAAGAGGTTTTAAAATCATTGTTACTCAAACTTTTCAGAAGGATACAGACAGAGGGAAATATCCCAAACTCCTTCTATGAAGCCAGCATCACTCTAATACCAAAACCAGGCAAAGACACAAACAAGAAAAAAAAAAACTATAGACCCATATCATTAATGAACACAGATGCAAAAATTCTCAACAAAATACTTGCAAATCACATACAGAATCACATCAAAAATATCATCCATCATGACCAGGTTGGATTCATACCAGAGATGCAGGGATAGTTCAACATACATAAATCAATAAATATCGTAGAACACATAAATGGACTTAAAGACAAAAACCATACAATCATCTCAATTGATGCAGAAAAAGCTTTCAACAAAATCCAGCATCCCTTCATGCTTAAAGTCTTAGAGGGAATTGGACTGGAGGGATCATTCCTCAATGTAATCAAAGCCATATACAAGAAACCCACAGCCAACATCATCCTAAATGGAGAAAAATTGGAAGCATTCCCCTTAAAGGCAGGAACACAGCAAGGCTGCCCACTATCACGACTCCTCTTCAGTATAGTGCTTGAAATGCTTGCTAGGGCAATAAGGCAAGAAAGCAAAATTAAAGGACTGCTAATTGGAAAAGAGGAAGTAAAACCATCAGTTTTTGCAGACGATATGATAGTTTACCTAAGGGATGCTAAAAACTCCACCAGAAAACTCTTAGAAATGGTCCTAAGTTTCAGGAATGTGGCAGGATACAAAATAAACCTAGAAAAATCAGTAGCCTTTCTTTACACCAACAATAAGCAACTGGAGAAGGAATATAAGGAGACCTTCCCAATCACAATAGCCTCAAAAAAATAAAATACCTAGGAATAAACCCAACCAAAGACACCAAAGACCTCTACAGCAAAAATTTTAAAACCCTGAAGAAGGAGACTGAAAATGTCATCAAAAGATGGAAAAACCTCCCATGCTCATGGATTGGAAAAATTAATATAGTAAAAATGTTCATTCTACCCAAATTAATAGATGGATTCAATGCAATCCCAATCAAAATCCCCATGAGCTTTTCCACAGACTTAGAAAAAATCCTTAAATTCATATGGAAAAACAAAAGACCCCGAATAGCTAAAGCAGCCCTGAGTGAAAAGTGCAATACTGGGGGGATTACATTACCAGACTTCAAGCTATACTACAGGGCTATAGTCATAAAGACAGCCAAAAAAACAGAACCATTGACCAATGGAACAAAATTGAAGGTCCAAACTTAAGCTCATATAACTTCAGCCACCTCAGATTTGACAAAGGGGCGGAAAAAAACCTCAATGTAGGAAAGATAGCATCTTCAGCAAATGGTGCAGGCAAAACTGGATCACCATTTGTAGAAGAACAAAATTAAACCCCTACCTCTCACCCTGTACAAAAATAAACTCCAAGTAGATCAAAGATCTCAACCTGAAACCTGAAACCCTGAAGGTGATAGAAGAAAATGCCGGCAGCAAACTACAAGTCGGGTGTAGGAAAAGACTTTCTAAATCAAACAGCAGCTGCGCCGGAAATAAGGACAACAGCTGACAAGTGGGACCTCATGAAACTCAAAAGCTTTTGTACAGCTAACGAAACAATCAAGGAAGTGAAGAGAAAACCCAGAGTGGGAGGAAACCTTCACCACTGATACATCTGACAAAGCATTAACATCCAGAATATAT
The DNA here is from genome assembly GCA_009823505.1 of Rhizomys pruinosus. Lineage (NCBI taxonomy): Eukaryota > Metazoa > Chordata > Mammalia > Rodentia > Spalacidae > Rhizomys > Rhizomys pruinosus. The sequence continues at coordinate 290,534 of VZQC01005599.1, forward strand.
AAGCTACTTAAAAAACAAAGAAGAAAACAAATGACCTACTCAAAAGATGGAGTAAAGAGCTGAACAGAGACTTCACAAGTAAAGAAGTAAAGATGGGGGCTGGAGAGATTTCTCAGTGGTTAAGAGCTCCAACTGCTCTTCCAGAGGACCCAGGTTCGATTCCCAGCATCCACATGGCAGCTAAGAGCTGCCTTTAGGCCAGGTGTGGTGACATGCACCTTAAAAAAAAAGATGGCTGAGAAACATCTTAAAAAGTGTTGAACATCATTAATAATTAAGGAAATGCAAATTAAAACCACACTAAGATATCATCTCACTCCAATAAGACTAGCCAAGGTCAAGAAAACAAAAGACACCAAATGCTGGAGAGGTTGCTGGGAAAGGGGAACACTCATCCACTGCTGGTGGGAATGTAAACTTGTACAACCACTGTGGAAAGCAGTGTGGCAAACCCTTAAAAACTCAAAATGAGCCTACCACCTGACCCAGCCATACCACTCCTGGGTATATACCCACAAGATGCATCCTACAGCAAAGCTACATGCACAGCTATATTTATTGCTGTTCTCTTCACAACAGCAAAGAGCTGGAACCAACCCAAATGCCCCTCAACAAATGACTGGATAACAAAAATGTGGTACATCTACACAATGGAGTTCTATACAGCAGTAAAGAAAGATGACATCATGAGCTTTGCTGGTAAATGGATGGAACTCGAAGCAATTATACTAAGTGAAGTAACACAGTCCCAGAAATAAAAAGGCAAATGGTTTTGCTCATTTGTGGATGCTAACACTAAATCCCCAGTTGGCAGGCAAACTGAGCAACTTTATTATTACATTTCAATGTATCTGAAACAACTGTGCTATTCCAATGTGAACCTCTAAATGGGCTCTAGAGTTGCCCTACCACCTATATTCACACATTGTAATTACCATATATGAATGGAAGACAGGTAGTCATATTCTAAAACAAAAAGAGAGAGAGAGAGAGAATGTAACATTACACATCTTTATACCTGCATGCAAATTTACTGTTAAAATGTGAATCTCTAAATGTGTTTAGGAATCAAACTATTGTTTATTTTCAAAATTTGTAATTTTGACTTATGTGAGGAATGTATATATGCATATTTTGAAATAATGTAAAATAAAAAAAAAGGAATTCGTCTATTTATTTTAGATTTTCAAATGTAATAGCGTAAGTTTTTAAAATATTCCCTTATAATACTCTGGATCTTTTTGATGTCTGTTATGTTTCCCCTTTCAACTCTGGTTTTGTTGATTTGGATTTTCCCTTTCTTTCTTTTAGCTACCTCTACTAAGTAGTATCTGTCTGTCTTGTTTGTCTTTTTTTTCTTTTTTAATTGAATTTTTGTGTATTTCACACAAAATATCCCAATAATTTCTATACCCCACCTACTGGCACCCTCCCACAGACCACACACACACACACACACACACACACACACACACATAGGAATTCATCCATCCTCTCATCTGTGTCAAACTAGTGTCCCAGACGTCCCTCAGTGCAAGTTCATCCACTGAGGGCTATTCACCCCATTCAGAGGCCCTCCCCTTAATAAGACCAGCTCTTCTTCACCCAGGAGTAATCAGCTGCCAGTAGTTTTTCTGCTAAGATTGGGGTCTGCTGCCCATTTACACAGTTCTGTGCTGGGTTTTTGTCTGGTTGAGTTTGCATGGTATTGTGCATGCTGATACCATTGCTGTAAAAGGCCTCAGGAGTCTGTAGGACTCTATTTCCATATGGCCACGCACCTCCTCCCTGGCTCTTATCTTTTTGCCTCATCCTCTCCAATGATCCATAAGCCCTGGGTGGATGGAGTTTAACACAGGAGTCCTGTCCAAGGATCCATACTCTTGCAGACTCTTATTATTTATACTTTGGCCACTTGTGACTTTTTGTGTTCCCGGCCCTCTGTTGCATGAGGGAGCTTCACTGATGAGACTGGAGATATGGATTAGTGTTTTTACCCCTTGTTCTATGTTCTGTGAGTCTTAGTTGTAGAAAATGCATAATAGATGTGCCACTTAGGCTTGGGCAATTCACAGACAATCTCTGTATGGCCAGTTATGGAACTCTGTAATAATCTCTGTTACAAAAGAAAATTCTTTCATGATTGGTGACTGGTATACTTTTCTATTAATATAAGATCCATATTTCATACACAGTAAAAAATTACATTTGTCTAGGGATGTCACAGCCTTGGGATTTGCTCTGAGGTCTACGACCTTTTCTAATGGGTAATCAAGAGAGGGGCAATGGCCAATATTGTTTCAAGGCCTATGGGACTCCTAGTGAGTTCATTCTTGGCATTGGGACTTTTCTTTGCTATACTATGGTGTCCAATAGGGGCAATGTATACCTTTTATAGGGTGACACATACATTATCTTACTTTTTATCTGGCTATACATTCAGAACCTTCTATATTGGTGTGCTTCCATATGACTTTTTCTAAAGGCTTTTAGTGCTAGTTGTCTCTCAGCATACTCCCTCTTGTGCCCTGGCCTTCCTTTCCCCACCCCATTTACCCTTCCTATTCCATTATTCCCTTTTCCTCATTTATATAACTGCATTCTATCTTCCTTTCCATGAATCTTTCACACACTGACAATTTACTAGTTTCCTGACCTCTATAGATTTTCCATTTGTGAAACATGCATATCTAAGGTTTCAAAACTAGAATCCACTGATGAGAAATACCATGAGACATTTGTCTCTCTGATCTGAATTACCTCACTCAGGATGATTATTTCCAGCTTCGTCAACACGGGTGCACCAACCTACATGCAGACAGTAAACTTCTACACATAAAAAATAAATAAATAAATTCAAGTTATTTTTCTTAACAGCTGAATAATATTGCATTGTGTAAATGTATCATACTTTCATTATCCATTCATCAGATGATGGACATCTAGGTTATTTACATTTATTGGCTATTGTGAATAGAGCAGCAATGAATATGGATGAGAGCAGGTATATTTATCATAGGGTATAGAGTCCTTTGGGTCTATGCTCAAGACTGGTATGGCTGGATCACATGGTAAATCTATTTCTAGCCTTTTCAGGAATCTACACTCTTTCCCATAGTGGCTGCACCAGTTCGTACTCCCACCATCAGTGAATAAGAGTTTCTCTTTCTCCACATCCTTTCCAGCATTTGTTATTTGGATCTTAACCATTCTGAAATGAAATTCAAATTGGTTTTCATTTACATTTACTTGATAACTAAAGATGTTGATCATTTTGTAAAATATTTCTGCATTTCATCCTTTGAGAGTACTTTGTTCAATTCCTTGCTCCAGTTTTTTAAATTTTTTTTAATTTTATTTATTTTTGTATGTGTATGAATGTACTGTCTGCATGTAGGTTTGTGCACCCATGTCATGTAATGCCACGGAGGTCAGAATAAGGTCTCAGATTCCCCTGGAACTGGAGTTCTCCTGGAATTGGAGTTACAGATGGTTCTCAGCTGCCATGTGCTTGCTCCAGTTTTAAATAAGGTACTTGTGATGTTTTATTTATTTGTTTAGCTTTTTAGTTATCCACATATTCTAATGGTAAACAATTTTTCCCATTCCATAGGTTGCCTCTTTATTCAAATGATGGTACAGAAGCATTTTAGTTTCATGAGGTCCCGTTTGTCTCCTGTTGGACTTAATGGCTGTGTGGAGTCCTGTTCAGAAAGTCCTTTCTTGTACCTGTAACTGTCAGTATATTTCCTTCTTTCTCTTCTGTCAGATTCAGAGTATCTTGTCTTATGTTGAGGTCCTTGATCCATGTGGAATTGAGTTTATGCATGGTGAGAGATAATGATCTATTTTCATTCTTTTACATGTAATTATCCAGTTTGACCAGCACCATTTGTTAAACATGTTGTCTTTTCTCAAGTATATATTTTTGGCATCTTTGTCAAAGATCAGGTGGTTGTAGATAAAGACACTTAAATCTGGGTCTTTAATTCTATTCCAACAGGTCACTTTGTCTGTTTTTATGCCAATACAATGCTGTTTTTATTACTATAGCTCTGCAGTATACTTTGAGATCAGGGATGATAATACCTCCAGAAATTCTCTTATTTTTCAGGATTGTTTGGCTATTCTGGGAATTCTTGCAGTATCGTATGAAATTTGAAATTATTTTTCTTTTTTAAAATATTTTATTGAAGTTTTGTGCATTTCATACAATATTTCTCAGTCCAATTTAGACTCATTCCCCTTTCTATTACCCTACCCAAGTTCATGCATTCTGCCATGCATGTCTTGTATCTTTTTCTGAGTCTTTTTAAAGATTTTTATGCAGAGATTTATTGTTTTGGGCAGAAGTTTACTGTTTCAGTCAGTTCTTTGTCCCAGTCCTTTTGTTGTTGTTGTTCCCTCCAATTTGTATTGCTCCAAAATAGACATATATATATATATATATATATATATATATATATATGTATATATATATGTCACACATATGCCAAAAATATGATGTCTGAAAATAAACTGTATGTTAATTCCAAATCATATTTTGGGATTCACATTTTTCCTGTTTAATTTTATATTACTCTAAAATATACATACACACCCTCCACCATTATACCAAAATTATAAAGTCAGAAAATAAGCAGTAAGTTAATTCTAGAGCCTGTTAAGGGATTTGCATTATAAGAGCACAGTTGCTTTCAGATAAAAAGAAATATAACATTAAAGTTTCTTAGTTTGCCTTACAACTAGGGATTTGGTGCCTGCATCCACAAATGAGGGATACCATTCTTTATTTGTTTTTCTGTGACTGTGTGACCTCTGAAAACATTTTATGTATTTCCAACATTCAGTGGCACAGAATAGACATTCCCATTTCAAAAGAAAAGAATGCTGGCTTAGGCAGGAAATATCCAAACAGCAAAACTGAAGTCTAGCAACACAAATACCAGATCTTGTAGTCTTATAGGCCTGTATCCACTGCCTGGAGCTGTAGTTACACACACACACACGCACACACACACACACACACACACAAATAAATACATACCTGATTAAATTACTTTGCAGTTTTTGATATTACCACATGCTTCCTTCCATCCAAGAGAGATCATATATTAAAGTGAGATCATTCTCCCAAAATATGCTCTTAAGGATTATTTTAAAATATTTTGAGGTGGTTATTTCTTGCATGACTAATGTTGCATGCAGGCTTGTTGACTGCTCTGAAATTGAATAATATCTTCAGTGTGTGTGTGTGCATGTGTGTGTATGTGTGTGTGTATGTGTGTGTATAACTGCAGCTAATGCTTATGTGTTAGGAAACCAGAGGAAAGTGTATTAGTTCAAGAGCCTAAAACACACACACACACACACACACACACACACACACACACATATATATATATATATATATGAATAATACATATATTACACACGTGTATATCTGAAGGCTATATAGAAAGAAACACAGTCCCAGACAAGAGAAACCATCCTTTAAGTTGTTGGTCAGAATAGTCCAAGAGTCTTCCAAAGTAACACAGGCTATTGCCATAGCCCTTTATTATCTCTCATAACTTGAAAGTAAGACACTATTGCTGAAGATACAATTTAATTTGGTCACAGGACTTGGAGCAATCAAGCTAAAACTGACCTGGAAAGTTTCTTCCCTGAAGATTAGTTTGAGAGTATCAGAAGATACAAGATGCTAAGGGAGAAAGCTAACTTATGATCCTACCTAGCTGTAAAGTCTAGCACAAAAATGAGTGGCCCATTTGGTTGGTGCAGTAGTAGAATTTTTATCTTGGGGATAATCAACAGCTATATAATTGGACTTAATGCCCACTCTAAGTGACAGAACTAATGTCTGGTACTGTAAACATAGCCAAATACACGTGGCTGGAGTAGTCACAGATCCTAAAGAAAAATCAGTTACATCCCTAGACAAATGTAATTTCTTACTGTATTCTAAATATGTACCCTTATTTTTACTAACAGGTATACCTCTCATGATTCTCAAAGAAGCTTCCCTTTTCAACAGATGGAGACTATTACAGAATTACACAACTGGTCAAACAGAGAGAATAATTATCTGTGACATGCCCAGCCCTATGTGACATATCTATAATGCAACCTCCATAATTAATACTCATGGAACATTCCAGAACAGAGGGCAGAGAAAATATTAATGCATCTTTCGATTCTCACCAGTGAAGCTTCCTTATGCAACAGATGGTGATGAACACAGAAAGCCACAACTGGTGAAAATGTAGAGATTAAGAGACTGGAGATAGTGTGTCCCTGGATATGACTCCTATATTAATTCTGCTACCCACAGCTCACAGGGACCTCACGGGGACCATCACAGAAGAGGAGGTAGAAAGACCATAAGAGCCAGGGTGTTAGGTGACTACAAGGAATCAGTTTTCCAAATAATTGAGAACTTGCTCATATGAACTTACAGCAATGGTGACAGAATGTACAAGACCCATACAAAGTCAAACCAGACAAAAAACATCCAGTATAGAAGTGGGGAAATGGGTAAGAAGCCCAACTTCAGCTATTTTTGACTGTCCACTGCTGGGTGAGGGAGAACTGTTCTGGAAGGGAGTGAGGCTGGACAGGCAGACCAAGCTTCCATTTTGATTCACACAGAGGGCCATTGGAGTACACAAACTTGACTCAATAGGCTTTAATATATATGACAGAATTCATGAGTTCCAGTGATGTTATTGTTTGGTTATTAATTATGTGAAGAGCTATTGATGGTTGCTACCTTGAAATTCTAGTTCATTAGGGATTGCTAGAGGTAATATTCTAAACATACATTTCCTTCATTTAAAAAGTGATCACTGTGAGTTCAAGGCCAGCCTGATCTGCAGAGAAAGCTCCAGCTGGGACTAAAGGGAGACCTTGTTCAAAAATACAAAAAAAATTGTTTACTATTTTTATTTTCTGTGTTATGAGTGTATTGCCCACATGGAGATGAGTGCAACCATGTCATGCAGTGTCTGTGGAGGTCAGAAGAGGGTATCAGATCCTCTGGAATTGGAGTTATAGACAGTTGTTAGCTGTCATGTAGGTGCTGGGATTAGACCCCAGGTCTTTTGCAAGAACCATCACTCAACTGATGAGCCATCTCTCCATCCCCTTTTATCATTTATTATCTGGGCAACTGTGAAGAATAATTCTTGTTCACTTAGTTTTTGATAGCCCCCAATACTGTTTTAATTTAAAGTATTAAAATGTATTAAACATCCAGCAAATGAGAAGAATTCAGTCAGCATGCCTGCATATGTTTCCTTTTTGAGACACATAGACCAATATTCAAAGGAAGTAGAATGATGTAGGCAATGTCCAAATTAATTGGTTTGGAACACACAAATCTTCCTTTTTTGTCTTACTAAATCACTATTAGAGTATTTCTACTGAGATTTTTTTTTCCCTCAATAACTTTAGCTGTATTTAAAGTTAATGAGCTTTTTCAATTAAAGCCACAGATATTTAGCCTTTGGACAGCATTGGGATGAATCAGGGTATATCTAATTACACTGGGTAAATTCTTCAGAGAATAGGGAGATTCTTTTTTTAGTGGTTTATATTTATAGGGCTCAGGCATATATGAATTCTTTGATGCATGCTAAGAGACAACATTTGGTTGAAGCATATTCCACAGTGTTCACATTCATAAGGTTTTTCCGCCATGATTTCGTTGATGCACAACAGTAAGCTCCTCCTTGTAAAAGAAGGCTTTTTCACACTGTTTAAGTTGATAGGGCTTCTCTTCTCTATGAGTTCTTTGAAGGACAGTGAGGAGAAGCTACATGGAGAAGGATGTCCATGTTGTTTATACTGACAGGGCTTCTCTGCTGTGGGAAATTGTTCATGAACAATGAGCTTACTTTTCCTGGAGAAGGCTTTTATATAATGTATGCATTCATAGGGCTTCTCCTGCATATGAGTTCTTTGATGGACAATGAGGTGAGACTTCATAGACAAGGTTTGTCCATAGTGTATACATTCATAGGGCTTCTATCCTGTATGTGTTCCTTGATGTATAGTGAACTTAGACAACTTGAAGTCTTTGCACACTGCTTACACTGATAGGGCTTGTTCTCTGTAAGAGATCTTTCATGGACAGTTAGCTGAGACTTCCTGCAGAAGGTTTTTTCCACAGTTTACATTCAGAGGAATTCTCCCCTGCAAGAGTTCACTGACAGACAGTGGGCTTCCACTTCTTGGAGAAGGCTTGTCCACAGTGTATGCAACCATAGGGCTTCTCCCCCGTATGATTACTTTGATGCAGAGTGAGCATATACTTCTTGCAGAAGGCTTTTTCTACATGACCAACATCTAATGACCTGGATTCTTGTTTACCTTATCTGCTGAGGATGCATCATTGACCTGGGAGGCTCTGGACAAATGCTTCTGTCACATTCCACGGCCCAAATCTAAGCTCCACATTGAAGATCCAATCAAGTTTGGTCACGCAATGCCCCAAGAACACCAGGCTGCTGTAAGTCTCTAACATAACATCCCTGTAGAGAGTCCTCTACTCACTGTCTAGAAACTGCCACTCATGCCAGGTGAAGTTCACAGGTTTGTTCTCAAAGGACACACTCCTCTAATGACACAAGTCTCACCAACTCAGGTCCTTATCAGATCCTGATTCCTTGACATCTTATCCTCACAGTGCTTCTCACTGCAGGGACAGGCCACAGGCCAACAGAGAATGCAGACAGTTCCGGATCCAAAACACACAAAGAACCCAGGACCTAAGGAAAAATGGCTGAAGCACTGAGGGGGAGATTCTTTATTCAGAAGAAACACATTATAAGTTAGTCACATAGTAGACATTGTTCCAACTTGTATGCAAATCAACTCGTGGAAGGAGCCTCAAGATGTAGCAGTCATTCAGAAATACATGCACTGGAAAGCATAGAAGTGATTTTTGTTTCTAATGTTTTTGAGATGGAAGTCACAGTATGTAGCCTTGAATCCAAGATATTCCTGCCTTCATCTTCCAAGTGCTGGGATGGTCATATTATCATTCTATGAAGTTACTTACCAAAATATGTCAGTTATATAACTAGAAGGCAAAAGATCTATTCTACGGAGCAAGCCCCCATAGAGCAATGATCTGTCTATAGGGCACTCACTCACAATTGGCATAATTTCAGGCATAGATAGATCCAGTCTGGAGTTAGTTTAGAATGAATTTTCCAATGGTCTTGCTAGGGTCAAGTTCCTAGTCTTATATTTGTCATTATGGCTAGAATGGAAGCATCATATTGTTGATTAGGACTGAGACTTATGGTCAGTCTGGAGCCCTGAGGTCATTTAAGGTCCTTTAGACCAAGATGGACTGTGTGAAGAAGGTGCTTGACTCCTCAGAGGCCCTCACATGGCCTCACAGGTGTCCACTGGGCTGAGGATTTATGATTTATCATCTCACCCTGCCGCTTCTTTCCTACTGAATGCATTTTAATTTGTCTTCAGCCTCCATAGTAAAATGTACTCCAGAAGATTAGGTTATTTCCTGAAGATTTTAGTGTTTCATTTTTTAAGCTTAAACAATTATTTCTTATCCCTAACTTTTTAGTAAAGTAGCCTACAGGAAATGGCAGTGTTGAAATTACAATTTAGATTCATAAGTGGATCTCTTTCAAGAAGTTTGATTTATTTCAATAATTATAGCATATTATTCCAGATGCTGGGGGGAATCTTTATGAGGTGTGTGCTTGGGTACACATGTGTTTCATTTAATACTAGAGGAGAAATTTAAACTTCCTCTCTACTCAAATAGAACCACAGGAAGTGCTTGAATTTTGTACTTTATTGATGGTATTATTTTCATTAGTAGAGATATTAGAGAAGGTATTTAAAGTTGCCAAAAGGAAAAAAAAATGTTTACTAAGTTTGAGGCATTTGTTAGGGGAAACATAAAGGAAATTTTAAGATTTAAAAATGTTTTGCAGAACATAAGCAGGCATTGACTGATGGAACCACTGTTGGAAACTGAAATCAAATTTAATGTACTAAGAAAACTTCACCCAAGATGGACACAGTGGCTGGCACATACCAGTATCTCAGTTCTAGGGAGGTGAAAGCAAGAGTATTATACTTTTAAGCTCAGCCTGGACTACATGGAAAGTTCCAGGCCAGCCTAGGACACAGCATCAACAAGACTCTGTCTCAAAAAGCAAAAGCAACTAAATATCAAACAAATTCATATGAAAATAACTTTTTGAGTACCAGTGAAATGCCTCAGCAGGTATGTGTGCTTATCACCAAACCTGACAATTTGACTTGGATCCCCAGAACCCACATTCAGGAAGGATACAACTAACTCCATCGAGTTGTCTTTTGACCTTCACACACATGTACTGTGATATGCATGCCCCAACTGCACTGAATAAATAACTGTAAAAAAAAAAACTTTGTGCAGGGCGTGGTAGTGCATGCCTTTAATCCTAGCACTCAGGAGGCAGAGGCAGGTGGATCTTTGTGAGTTCAAGGCCAGCCTGGTCTACAGAGTGAGTTCCAGGACAGCTGGGGCTACAGGGAAACCCTGTCTTGAAAAGCCCACCCCCCAAAAAGAATACTTTGCAAATTATAGGTCATGTGGTAAATGATCATAAAATAGTTGCATTGACATTAGCTGCCTTTATTTCTCCAGGGTCATCAGTATCTGTTTATACCATTTTCCAAAATGTTCTCAGACAAAATAAGATTTTCAAATGCTACAAGACATAAGTACTTGAGGGCACAATTGACTGAAAAAATGGCTACCTCTTTGTTGTGTATACAAAACATTTTACTTTAAATTACCTAATATTTCCCTATATCTAACAGAGGAATTGATATATATATAATATATATATATATATATTAAATAGATGGTATAAGCTAAATGTATAAGAACATATAAAGTAAAACAACATTTAAATACCTAGGATAATATAGTGAACCTACTAAGTAGGCACTCAATAGATGCTAGTTATTATCACATAATGAACATATGTTCATAAGGATATACTACAGTTCTTTAATGTTTCTGAATCAGGATATTCCAAATTTTGCTTAGTAGTAAGCTTTAAAGATGTCCAATCTTTACTATAAGTAACTTTTCCCATTGGACTAAAACTCCTTTGTGTGTAGTTTCATTTTTTATTCTCTTAGGAGATGATATACAGCTAATTAAGAATTTTAATGGCTGGATCCTTTCTACCTATCTACCTATGCTATTCATGAATTAGTCATCCAGTGTTATAGAATAAACTTTTTTCATAAATATTATTTGCAAAATTTTAAATATTATCTTGATATATAAAGTGATGGGTTTATGGGATTTTCATACTTATATGTCAATATACTTTGTCCAAATTCAAATAATCATTATTTTTTACTATTTTTTGAAAGTTTACTCTATAAATCATATGGTTCTTTGAAAAGCCATAGCGAAGTTTCAGAAAATGCGCTTACTGCCCGGTGTCCTGGGAGCATATCTTCAAGGCTTGTCACCATACTGCCATCTCAGAACAGTACACCAGAAACAGGCCACTCATGAAGTCCTGTTAAGAAACGTACCGTAAGGCTCTTGCTGCAGGACAACTTGTTCCTACTTCCTGGATCCCAGAACAAAAATAGAGCCATTCACTGCCCAGCTCATAGCTGTGTGACTTCCGGGCTTAAACTGAACCAGGAAGTTCAACGTTTTGCTGTCTCCCTTTGGGTAGCACATCTGGGACATCTCTTTAGGACTGTCCGTACTTGAGCTTTCTTTCTTGTGAGATCAGCCAAAATAGCTATTGGAAATCATTATTTGACTTGTCCCAATGCCTGGTCCTACTTTCTTCCCTTCCTGCCTTTCGTGTATTGTTACCATGGAAACACATGTGTTCCCCGTAGTCTCATCTGCTTCAACACTTGGTACCCACTTGTTTGGAACCTTTAGATGGTAGAGGCTTGCTGGAGGAAGTTTGTCACTGGGGTGGCTTTGAGATAGACTGGTCTCTCTCTCTCTCTCTCTCTCTCTCTCTCTCTCTCTCTCTCTCTCTCTCTCTCTCTTTCCCCACCATCATGGACGGCATCCTTTCTGTCAGAGTATTCTATCAGCAACAGAAAAGTAACTAATACATTTACACATTTTCATTTTCGTGCCTAGCCTCCCTTACCCCTTCGACAAGAATTGGTGCCTGGTGTGGTCATTAGAAGCAGAGGCAAATGAGTTTCTAGAGCTGCATCTGTTGTCTGTCTGGCCGTGAGAATGCCTCCCCAGGACAGAGCCAATAACAATAGCCCTGGGATACAGCACCAGGAGAATCTGCACAGTATTTTGTGGTGAAGCAGAAGAGATACCGTGGGGGAAAATACACTGGCAATTGATAAATTAATTGTGTGGGGATGAGGAGAGGGAGTTCCTTAAAGGAACTAGGAAACTGAATGGCTGTTGCTTGGCAATCAATGCAATGGAAAAATATAAGGACCTGTGATGATTAACCTCAAACTGAAGGCTAAATGGGAAAAACAGTTCCTTTGGCTACATATGAAGAGACTTATTTCCTGTAACAAGAGGACAGAAAAAGCTGAGCTGAAGATCAGGCCTAACTACTCCACTGCCCTCTTTCTTATAAGCCTTCCATGAAAAGAGGGACAACCTGGTAATAGTTGGTTTCAGATGGAGCAAATGTATTACAGGACACAGGGCACTTATGTCATCAGGATGGGGCATGGACCACAGTGGACTAGCACATTCATGCTCAGCCATAGAAAAGTTCCTGCTGCTGATCACCTCTGAGGTCCTTTCCTGAGCTGGCAAGTACAGCTTCACCCAGATTCACAGCTCTTCGTGGGGGGCAGTTTAATTCAACAGCTGGTCCAGGTAGGTATAGAAAGAGAAGTATTAGCTGCCAAAAGACATAAGAGAGCAAAGAGGAAAAAAGCAAAAACTAACAGTCATTCCTGGATTATGTACTGAAGATGGTCAAGTGAGGTGCCGCCCTTCATTGAGTGGGTAATACTAACTCTGTTCCGCTTTGCCAGCGTAATTTGACAGGGATACAAACACATAATGTGGAGCATAATCTAGAACAGAAATTTTCTAAGCTTTTTTGAAGTAGTAAACCCTTTTACTTAAAATATTGTAAGATTGCTTTGTGACTTCGTTTTGCGACTTATTTTGTAACTGGATTGCCCATTCTTGAGCATGAGCCTCCTAGGCACCAATGCCATGTTGCAATGTCAAGAGGTTAGGCATGCCTGCATGATGCAATGCATGGTTGGAGGTCTTCTTCCACTTTTGCTCCCTCTTTGCCCCCTTAAACTGACTTCTAGAGAAAGATGAAGGAGCCCATTAGTGTCAGAACACTATTTGTGTATTATTATCCAAAAATATTACATGATAAAGATGCTTTCAGAAGTGATTTTGATGCCATGAACATGTGGGGTGATTTTGGGGTCTCCCAGACTCTTAGTATCTCCTGTCTGATCCACCTTCACTCTTTGCTCTCTATATTCCAAGTCCTTACTTAACATCTTATTAGCAGTATCCTCTATCTTTCTGTGTCTTGGAATAACTAAATTTCCTTTGGCATTTCCATCTCAACAAATCTATCATCGTACCAACTCTACTCCCTGTTATTGGGTTCACTTTCAGTCATAATCAGAAATCACAAGCATCCAGAGAAACCTATCAGCTTTTTTTATAGAGGTTATTTGTTTTAAAGAAATGACTACTTTGGGTATAGACAGGGCATATGACTTGTCCATCGTGTACGTGAATAGCAGAGCTGGGCAGAAATACAGGGCTTTATTCTCTTGCTCAAAATTTCTGGTGTGTCCTTTTGAACATGCTTCACTACTCAGTTATACAAATAAGCATGAAAACATATTTAAAAGAAGAAACAAGATCCATCCCTATGTTCTCATCCATCTAGTACGACCTTTTTGCTATATCCTCTTTCATATGCATGGTACTATTAAACCTGTCCCCATAATTGTTGCAACCAGAGCAACCTTCTGTTTTGCCATTTCCTCTTTCTTGTCTTTATTTCCCCCCTTAACTCTCTTCTTTTCTTTGTCGTATTTTTCATCTCATTCTTCCTTTCCATTCATTTTGTTTGTTTTTGTGTTTGGAGATAGAATCTCATATGTTTCAGGCTGGTCTTGAACTCCTGTTTCCAAGTTCGGGGATTACAGGTGGGTACCTCTCCCCCTAGCTTTTAAACTTCTTGTCTTCCCTTCATTCACGGTCAGAACTCAGCTGACAGCACCTAATCCTGGCAAGAAGTTAGAACAAACACGTTTTCTTGATTGAAGTGAGGAGAAAAATTTTTAAGCTTAATCAAAATTAGCTCTAGCACCTGTGTAAAAATTTTGTAAAATGAGTAGACAAACTTGCAGGTGATATTCTGACATTTGGAGATTTGGAGAAACAGAAATTAGTGTTTTTCTCCTTGACAGGATTAGAATGGACTACATTGGCAATACTGAAGATCTAACCTCTGTCCATGTATACAATCTTATTTCTATCATGATAAAGACTGATGGAAATATAGAGTTGAAACTAAATGTTGCATTTGCTTTGAGAAGACATGAAAGAGAAACTTAGAGTCTAAATCAGGAAAGAATTAGTTTTGATGCAGTCTTGTACCTTGGGCAGGATGTCCTCTGTCAGTACTGGCTCACAAAGTACTTGATAGAGGGAACTTCCTAAGGACCTGCTCTTAGCTGTCTTCTTATCTCATGGGTGTAGCTGTCACAGTAAAAGGAGCTCAGAGGCCAAGGGCTCTGAGCTCACTGTTGTGTATTCTCAGTGTTGTGTATTATTGGGCTATTATCATGTTCACCCATCTAAACCCTTCTGCAGCTGATGGCCCCTCAGCTGCTTTCATTTAGACCCAGACAGAAAAGATCATACTGTGTTTTGCAGTTAGCTACCTTCAGCCACCAGTAGAGAGAGCATGCAGAGCTGATTCAAGTGACCTAAAATCCTCCATCTCCTCACTACTGAAAAGCGTGAGGAAATGTCTGGTCATCTAATGAGGGAGATCGAGGACTTGGTGGACTAGCCTGGCTGGGACCATCTGGCAGGGCACATGAATTTCATCCTGAGCCATAAAAAGGAGCACCTTAGCTAAGCTTGCACTTGGCCTCTTCAGTTGCTTATACATCATAAACCTTTCCCATACGTGGGTTTTATGCATTTATTTATTGAGTACTTGTCCCAATTATGACTTGATTGCAGCATAATGATTCCCTTAGGAGGATGTGTAATAATTTGTTAAGCATTCATTGATTGCTGAACATTTAGGTTTTTTCCAACGTCTTGTGATTATAAATAATATTGCAAAAATAGGCCCAGTGCTTTTTTCTTATTGTGTGTCATTTCCTTAGAGCGCATTCCCGGGAGTGAGATTATGGACTCAGTGTAAACATTTTAGTCAAACAAGGCCGAGGGAAAACACATACTATGTAGGCTTGAGAGTGAAATATGAGTCTGGGAAACACCAATTGACCAGGGATAAATCTTTGCTTCATTTGCTTTAATGTAAAATGAAGGTAAATATTCTTCTTCTACAACTGAATCCTGTCAATTGACATCATCCGTACACTCTAACACTAGGCCGACCAAATGGACTTTAAATGCAGACCTGCGAAACAGCACAACAGAAATGATCTCACCCTTGGGCTCAGTACAACAGCCAACTGCATTATCATTTTCCTAGTAAGTGGCTCTTGCCATCTCCAACTACAGCTGTGTGAAACCAAGAGTGTCCACTTGGCAGTGCACCACATACCAAAGGGTTGCTCGATTATTATCCAGAAATAAAACTCCAATCATTTCTCTTGGCTAAATAAATGCAAGGTACTTTTCACCCTCCAAAGGGTAAAATCATGCCTCCTAAGCAAATTTTGGATTTAGATGTCAGATTTTTGATCAGGGAGAATATTGTGATGGCCTCAGCACATAAGTGAATTCACAGAATTCTCTCTTCCATCGCCGTCTTCCTAGGATTTTTGGCAGTCAGACTAGATTCTCCTGGAGGCACATTCTTTCCTTCCTTTCCCGTTCCCCGGAGGGAGACATCTCTCGCACTGGTTACACTACCCAGCTATTTGTTTCACTTCAACAAAAATTTATTGAGTGTGTACACAGCGAGGCATATGGAAATAACATGGGCTTGAGTGTCATGCTGGCTTGCTGTGTATCCAAAAAATTTATGTATTTTTGCTAAATTCCTATGCCTTCATCTATCAAGTGAAATGAGTAATTCTTCCTTTTATAAAGTAAGCATAAAGTACAAACTACATAAATGAAAAACTTGCCCTGAATATAACAGATATTCACTAAATGCTAATTCTCCTTTGTTGGGGTCTAAGTGCAATATTGAAATGAAAAAAACATGAGTCCTTTCTAAGAGTCTACAGAATGACAACCAAATACATGCATAGCCGGGCTCCATATAGTCTGTGACAAATGCCACAAAAGGGAAGCAGAATCGGCAGGGAAAATCAGAGACTGCTGAATGACCCGGTTCTCCACGTTAGAATAAAATGACAACACAAATTGAAAATCAGTGTGGATTGGTATTCAAAGTACTGCTTCCTGCTAAGTACTCTGACTTCTTTGAATTTTTGAAAAAGTAAGTTAATATTTTCTCCTTACCGAGTTCAAAAAAATAAAGAAAGAAAGAACACAGGTCTGTTATCCTGGCTCTTGGAGGCTGACTCAGGAGGAGAACCACAGCGTGAGGCCAGCCTAGTTCCCACCATAGTGAATTCCAGGCCAGTCTAGGCTACACAGTGAGACCCTATCTCAGATAAACAAACAGTAATAAGATGATGCCCATGACTTTGTGGCGGTAACCTCCTGTGCCTTGTTAGTGCTTTTAGTAAAGACAGTTGAATATGCAGTGAAACTTTCTGGAGATGGGAGGATAGGAAGTAGAACTCAGGGAATGGGGTGGGTGTTGGACACACGTTAGATGGATTGGCCGAGAGAGCAGCTTACGAAAAGATCCACACCGGGCGTGGTGGCGCACGCCTGTAATCCTAGCACTTGGGAGGCAGAGACAGGCGGATCTTTGTGAGTTCAAGGCCAGCCTGGTCTACAGAGCGAGTTCCAAGACAGCTGGGGCTACAGGGAGACCCTGACTCAAAAAGACAAAAGAAAAAAAAAAGATCCGGGGCTGGAGAGATGGCCTAGCGGTTGAGAGCGCCGACCACTCTTACAGAGGACCCGGGTTCGTTCCCCAGTGCCCACATGGTGGCCGAGAACCGTCTAAAACTCCATTTCCAGGAGAACTCCAGTTCCAGGGGAATCCGACACCCTCTTCTGACCTCCGCGGCATTGCACGACACGGGTGCACAGACCTGCATGCAGACAGTACATTCATACACATACGGAAATAAATAAAATTAAAAAAAAAAAAAAGATCCACAAAAAATAATTTGTAGCACAGGGTGAATGAACGATTTAAGTAAATTACAGAGCCATTGGGTCCACATGGGGAAGACTTTGGATAGATTCATTTTTACTTTAGTTGATATCATGACCACCTCCTGAAGTTTCCCAAAAGAAAACCAAAATCACCCTGAGATAATCAAGTTTTTTAAAAGAATTCTCATGGTGGTTAAGAAGTTCACCTTACATCCTTCATTGAGGCGTTTGTATCATATCCCTCTGGATCAAAAGTTGAGTTAGAGAGATACCCTAATTTTGCACATCTTTTGAGAACCTAAATAGCAGTCTCAAAAGATGTCCACATCAGAATCCCACATTTTGTGAACATGTTGCCTAACGTAAAAGACTAAGGAAGGGTATTTCCCACCAGTGGCTAAGGATCTTCGGGTGGGAGTATTATGTTGAATTGTCCAAGTGGGCCTAGTGTAATCACAAGTACTGGTAAGAAGAAAATCTAAGTGAAAAATCAGAGATGTGCTGATGAAGGCAGAGGAAGATAAATTGAGGAATGTAGACAGCCTGTGGAAGCCAGAGAAGGCAAGGATGAGATCCACTGGAGAGCCCCAGAAGACAAGACTCTGCCAGCACCTCAATGTTTGTTCTGACTTCTGGCTTTTGGAACCATAATATAATCCATTTGTTGCATAAGCTACTCAGCTAGTGGAACAATACCTTTCAATAGTTTAAAACTAACACTAACCTTTTATTTCGTATCTATTGCTTTAGCTCGGCGATTTCAATCTCTGTCCTCAATCCACAACCACATGCATCATAATAAAGATCCCTTTTTCTCTTGGAATTTCTTTGGAAATACACTGAATGCCACTCAGCCAAACAGCTTTCAACTTATAAATAAGGCTCGGATTTTTTTTTAGAAAATTAAAAATATGAATTGTAAAAATAATGAGATTGATGTGTGTGTTGTGTGTGATGTACTTTGATCTTACTGATTTAATACTATGAAGAACCTAGGATCTGTTTGTGTGTGGTCTTTTGCATCCTTGGGTTTTGTCCCAATTGAATGCTGGAATTATGGAGTCTGTGGATTGTCAACCGCAATGTATTCTGGTTTAGGACTGAACAAGTTCCCCAGACAGGAAGTTAGATTCCAAATCCCTGGCTCTCTCAACACTCCCACCTTGTAGATTCAGAATGTCTATTTGTAAGTCTTTTGTTGTTGCTGTTATTAAGTGTTCAATTTGGCTTTTGTTTAGCCTGAAGAAAAAAATACCTATTGCTAACTTTTAAATACAGTTAAAGTTACAAGAAACTAGAGAGGCGAAAACACACATTACAAACTAAGGTACTTTAAAAACTTAGCAGGATTCCTTCTCTGCCAGACTTTTGTACTTCCATCCCCTATGACTTCAGCCAGAAAACATTAAAACCAGTTCCTTCTACTGTGCATGCTTTGCAGGTGAGGGTTGTCTGAGCTTTAATTTGCTGTTTGATTCGCCCCAGGATTTTCAGGTGTTGCATGAGGAGTGAAGTACAGAACGTACCTCAGTTCTTGGTTGTCAGCCATTGGACGATGGCCATGGTATTATTAAACCATCAAGCACGCTGGGTCTCAACCACAAAATTTAATTTTCCCTACTGCAGGGACCAATCAACTACCATAGACTGAAAGACCCAAGGAGACTGTTTTCATCTGCAAAAAAATCCTTCCCCTTTAGGCTACAGTGGAGCTAATTTTAGTTTTGTCTATCCTTAGGATTGCAAACATCGATAGAAATTCAACTTGATGAAAAACAGATAAGAGGTGGAATGTATATGAATAGAGTCTGTGACATAAATTAAAGAAAGATGAAAGCTCCACAGTTCTTGGTGACACCTTAGTAAATGTTTAAGGAATCCACTATAGGCAGCTCTACTCTATTTGCTAGCTAATATATTTTTAGATTCATTAGCTACCAGGGAATGGGCATGGTGTGCTATTTCTTTCTTGCTGGTCTCATAAGGATTTATCTCTCCTTCAACAATTCTCTTTTTATTCCTTTTTTTTTTTTTTTTTGGTAGTGTCTTAATCTCTCTTTTCATGGCCCATAAACTAGGGTTTAGATTTGGCAATGTTAAAGAAAGAAAAAGATGAGGAGATTCACCTATCTACAAAGCCCACCAGCCTACTCTTGATCTATCTCAGACCTCTTTTGTGGTAGAGAACCATAGTCCCAACTGAATTTGGGCCATCGGTTTTCAGGTGCCTAGTACTACAACCAGATACTTCTAAATGGTTATCAAAACATCCTGTCAAAGAATCAAGAGTTTTAATGATATAAAGGAACTTATTAATATCCTTAAACCTCTCAATTACTATAATTTATCTCATTTAAAATTAAAATGTAACTCTTAATTGATAGATGAAGGCATAAAAATTATACATATAAAAATATGGAATATTTCCTAAATTTGCATGTCAACCTTGCATAGCACCCAAATCAATTCGTTCTGGTTTCTTTCCAATCTTATATATGTGCTAACACAGTGACCATCTGACTGTTACCTTTAAACCTATTCGAAATAAGGCAGACCCCCAAAGCAAGAAAGAAAACACATGCATTTGACCACCAAGAGATTGCTTCCAATGCAAGTGATACCACATGGCATTGATTGTTCCTGGGCTGATGCAATCAACATGGAATAATAAGGTGGAGTAGGCCGACTCTTGAGGTGGAAAAACTTTTGATTATGTGGATTACACGATCAGAAGAAGCAAATCCATGTGGCTGGGAGCCAAGCGACAATTGCAGGAAGGGCACAGTATCTCTCAGATACTCCAAGATGAGCTCATGGCGACATCAAAGGAAGACATTCATGTATAGCACAGGACTGATTTGATTGCTTTAGGACACAAATTATTTGGCGCAATACCAGAGATCAGGGGTAAATTCCAAGTACTTACACAGGTGACCCAAGACTTAGAGCTGCTTAACTTGCAACTATCATTCAGGAAGCAATTAAGATGTGAGGGCTAGAGCCAGCAGCGTGTATCAGGGACCTCCTGGGAAGTGTACAGTTGGAGGGGCTGGCTGGAAGACTAAACATAATTTTTGATAATTTCTATTGAAACATATAACCAAAGTTCTATACAATCAACTTTAAAATGAGCTTTTTAAAAACCCAATTTGTATTTTGCTTTAATTAAATGCTATGCCTAGAAAGGAAAAAAAAAAAAAAAAAAAAAAAACAACTGAAAACCAACAAACGTACTTTCTTACCTAGTGAAAATTTATTTTGCCCCAATGGAAAGAAACATTGATCCTGACTGAAGACTGAAACGCCCATTAAGCATTAAGTCTTCCCTGATGTGGAAGTCGCAGATGAAGAGTCTTTATATTTACCTACAAGGGCAGAGGGTTTGTGGTAAGCATCTAAGGGCATAAGGAAGGTCATTGCTCCTTTTGTGTTACCAGGAAGGACATTAATGTGTTCTATCTACCATTATTCTATGTTCCTTCTCTGTTTGGAGGAAACTCCAGTCTTGTTCGGTGACAGGATGCATAGTTCCAGGAAGTGTTTCCCTGGCTACTGCAGGTGAATCATACACAGCCCTTTACCCTCTGTCAGTTGTTGATTTTGGCCTGGAAAAAGCACCCAGTTCTGCGCAATGGGATGAAAGGAGAAATGAAGGGAAGTTCTTCTTCATAAGAAGATAGTTATAGGCAAAATGATTATATTTTTATTTTGGAAGTTTAATCATGAAGTAAATTTCTGTAAAGGTATCAGATTGATGATGTTCTAAAATGTTCAATTTTGTTCATTTTAAAATCTGGTCAGATTTCAAACTCGGGTTGTAAGAAATTGTTACATCTTAAGTTTACTTAGTAAACGGGCCATAATCTGAATTCCCTTCCAAAGTCTGGAGTGGGAATGGATTCAGGAAGGTCCTGGTGTGCCTCCCACTGTATGGATTATAGCATTAGAAGCAACTAATGTTCCCTTTACCCATAAGAAGGGTTCCACAGAGAATTCATGGGCAAAGGAGGAGTGAGAAGGAGGAAGAGAGGGTGGGGAAGAGGAGTGTCGGGAGGGGAACTGAATGGAATAATGGGCTTTTCACATCTCCAGTCTGGCAATAAAGGCCGTACTACACGCATGTGAAATTTATCAAGAGT
This sequence comes from Rhizomys pruinosus, assembly GCA_009823505.1. Lineage (NCBI taxonomy): Eukaryota > Metazoa > Chordata > Mammalia > Rodentia > Spalacidae > Rhizomys > Rhizomys pruinosus. The sequence goes on from VZQC01005599.1 coordinate 312,113, forward strand.
AGGCAGGACAGCTCCCATGCCTAAGAGAAAGCAATACTGAAGGTTCTTTCAAGATGAATGCTGCTGGGCCTTTATAAGAAATGCTTGCTCTAAAGAAAAAGATGGCAACAGAAGGTAGTTCCTAGTAGGGAAAACAATTATAAGCATTCTTAATTGCCTGAAAATAATTCGTTATACAAATCGGCACATGCACTTGTTTCAGTGCTTCAGAGGCAGTCGTGTTGTACTGTTGCAGTCTCTTTGCATAGAGTATACTGAGAACACATTCAGGTCAGCCCATCTGGCTTTCGCTTCTACCTTGTTCCCCTCCCTTCCCCACGGTGTCTTCTGGTTTGGGTATGGGGAGGCATGAAGGGGAAGAAGAGCAGGCATAAAATAACTGCAAGAGTCAGTGACTACTACTCAATGTATTTTATTATTTCAGGAATTCATTCAAAGCTGGGCTACAATTACATTTAAAACAGGAGAATAATGGGCTACTGACATGTATATGGTTTTAGAAATATAAGGCCTCATTTTCTCAGCTGGAATTTCCCCTACAATGTGCATTTGCATTACATTAGAGATGCTCTTTTGGAAAAAGAGGATCACATGCATTCAGACATTTTGACATTATCTGGGTCAGAGGGAACATTTAAAAGCAGTAGCCCTCTGAGTATCATAGCTCTCTTACAGGCAAGCATCGGCATGCATTAGGGAAGAAGGAGGCCAGCCCTCAGCGTCTCCCTGCATTGGCCGTGTTTTATGACATACCTGCCTAACCCAGACATTAATCTACTGAAGATGGATTGGCCTGGTCATGGTCCTCTGCTAACCTTCAACGGCATGTACATTACCTAAATTGAAATCTGCACTTTTTCATGCCACGTATGGTTTGATGTGATGGTCCAAGGAATGTCGGCTGCATTAGAATTGGTTTTCCTGGAGAGAAGCTCCCTCCTATTTACCTTTCAGCAGAGCAGCTGCAGGCTTTCCTTTTCACTTGACAATGAAGGTATTCATCCCCACGATGAGTTAACCCCAAGAGGAGCTACCCACACTGGCTCAGAACTGCGTGGCCTTCCTCAGGTATGTAAGCAACTTACCACCTTTCCTGTTCCCAGAAGTGCCAGACATAATGAAAAAGGAATGCAGTTTTCACCTGTTGTAATTGTCTAATAAAGCCCTGTACAATGAATTCTTTGTCATCTTCCAAGAGGTCAGCTGCAAGTGTCAGTGATTGCATGAGGGCTTTATGTGCATGGAAAGCCCTCTGTAAGTGCTGTGATACTCCAAGTGAAATCTCTCAAAGTTGTTCAAGATGTCTATAATTTTCTAAGCCTCTGTGTCATAGTTTCCTAGACATGACCCTCTTTATTTACCCTGCACTTCCATATCTTTCCTGAATGGTAGAGAACTAGATTTGTATTGGTCCTGTATAATTAGTAGAATAAGGGATAAAGGGCCAGGGGCCAGAAAACAATTAATCTTTGTAAAACTTTCATTTCTGAGCTTTCCTGTGTTCTTCTGGTGGTGAAAATTATGAACATCATGGGACTTAAGGTCACAGACTTTATGGATGGACAAGGGAGGGGAGTTCAAACCCCACTCATCCACATTTACTAGAATTATGGGACCTTTGAACTCAATTCTACAACTGCCTGTTGGTGAAGATATGGGGGGCTAAATGGGATTCTGTAATCAGTCACTCATTCAACAGGTACTTATGAAACACTTCAAAGTAGCAAACATTGTTGTGTGCCTCTAGCCACTGGGGATACAATGCTATGCTCTCCTTTCCTGAAGCCTAAAACATTTAATCCAGAAAGCATTTAGCATACAGTACTTGGCCTGGAGCAAATACACCATAAATTTGCTATTATTATCATAACTCCCATAATAAAAGTGTGCAGAATCACATTTCTATACTTGCTTTTGTAGACATTCCATACTGTCATCCGGAAGAGCAACAGGAAGGTTATTTTAAACAACGGTATTGACACACTCCAGGGAAGCATAGAACAGGGCTTTGACAGCTCGTGCTTTCCCTGTGGTCACTTTTGAACAAACATGGTCTTGGCTTCAGCAATGAGATGCATTGGTGCACTCTAGACACTTGCCCTTCTCAGCTACCCAGAGCCAACTGTATGTCAGACCCACTTGCGTTTGATGAGTATGGAAAGATAGCCTTTGACTTTTCCCAGTTATTAAAATCACTTTTGTTATCTGTGATGCTCTGAACAACTTCAAAACAGAAAGGATCTTACTCCAGGCAGAGATGTTCTCAGTGTGTTAGACCAAGAAGGACCCCCTGACTACTACTGATTTAAAAAATGCCAGGGTTGGTAGTCAAGCATTGGGAGTTTTTAGTAGCATGGATCCTCCTGTCATGACACAGAGTTCAGTTGTTTACTGAAGTTGATGAAAGTGAGAATGGCATGCCTGGCCTGGATCTGTGGGACAAATGGTGACCTCAGTGAAGAGCCTAGCAGATAGGTGACAACAAACTAAAGGGAAGAAGGTCGATTTAGCCGGGTGGAAAAGCTGTACACCTGCTGGAGTTAACACCAGGCTGGAGCCAATTCCATTTGTTCCCACTATCTTAGGCAATAAATTTCCTTGGTGAGTAATGGCACACACCTACCAATTTAGAAAATTAGAGAGATAAGTTTCCGTTCCATGGAATTAGCTCCAAAGGGGGTGTGGAGAGCTGGAGGCTCTTTGAATAAGCCAAACCCTCCCCCAAAGTATTTTCCTAGAATTTGTCTCATTGGCACTTGCAAAGATTTGCAGAGCACAGAATAGTTAATGGAGTTCTTCTATTATTCACACTTTGATGACTCTGTGAAGAAGGGCTCAGCTAAGAGCATAGAAAACCATCAAGTGCCTGCACATAAAACATCCGACAAAAGCCAAGCATGGATATGCTGAACATCAAGGTCTCGAAGAGTGAGAATAAAGACAGCTAAACAAGAACTCAGATTTGATAAATCTAATGACTAAATTAATAAATTCTCTCTCTCTCTCTCTCTCTCTCTCTCTCTCTCTCTCTCTCTCTCTCTCATCTTTCTTCCTCCACTCCAAGGTGGTTGGATAATAGGCGTGTGCCCTCACATCCTACCTACTTACAAAATCTTTTTAGAAGTACTGATTAAAAACCCCACAGGTCCACATAAGACTGAATTTTCAGTTTAAACAGTTCTTCGTTGGTTCCCCACCCTAATTTATGAAGTCCTCCTGTTGATGTCCTTTGGTATGGCTCCTGGGAGTCTTTTGAGTTAACATATCAGAAAACATACCCTGTTATCTAAAGCATCTTTATAGGTGGGAAACCATCATAGATGCAAAAAATCAGAGGCTTCTGCCTCTGATGGAGACCAGAACAGAATTCTGTTGCCGTCTAGTCGCCTCCCCGTTCCTTCACTGGCACTGGAAAGCACTAACAGTGCAAAAATTCCCACCAACCACACTCACTGGCATGGATTGTTCACTAACACTCCCCCCAGGATCAAGGAGTCAGGGGAAGAAGACACAGATAATAAACGATTTTTAATTTAAGTCAGCTTAGAGACATCGCCATATTTTTCTTTTTATAAAAATTTCAGTGTTTCATTCAGGATACACCAAATTATGCTTTAGTAACTGAGATTTTCAAGTTCGAATGGCTTCAGCTGTTAAGGTGCTTTCAATCTGGGTTGGGCAGACTCTTCTTAACTAAGTTGCCTGAGCATCTTTTGAGATTTTTTTAAATGTATCCACTAAGTGGACACACACCACATCCTCTCCTGATTCTTTGGTCAACTAAATCACGTATCCAAACCTAATTTCAACACGTGAAGATGTTGATCTGAAATCTATAAGCATTGTGACACCTAATACAATCACAATATACTGTAGGATTCTTAAGATTATTCATTGGTGGGCCGTATTTTGGCCTTGGCAATGTCTGGAGATGTTTTTTGTTGCCGTATCATGGGAAGCATAATGCTGATGTCTAATGGTTTTAAACCAGGGATGTTGTTAATCATGAACATCAACCTCACAATAAAGTCTTTGCCTCAGAATGACAGTATAGAGGTCCAAACTCCTGCACTAGGATCCTGGCTTTCTTAACCTTCTTATAGAGGAGAAAAACCACACTCAAACAACTGGGAAATGTTATGAAGCTTTAGTAATCTAAACTATGTGGTATCAGTGAAGGAGTGGACAAAACAAACAGGTTAAGGAAGTAGAAAAGTTCAGAACAATGACATTTGACAGTAATGGTGAATGATATTAGATTATCTACCCATGTGTTTACCTCCCACCATTTTCAAAAATAGAGATGGATTATAAATATAAAAGCAAATTTTGTATTAGAAAAAGCATAAGCCTATTTATCGTGATTGAAGGGGTGAAAACTTAAAGCCAAAAATATTTAAAATATATATAAGATGTTATTCATTCTTTGGGAATGCCATTCATGCATGCAGTGTAGTTTGATGACACCTATCCCACCCTAACAGGGGCCGTAGCTTACAGCAAAGAGACTCTCCCTCCCCCAGCAGCCACTAACTTTCAGCAGCTCTTCTGCTATAGTGTGGGCTCGTGAGCCACTGTCCGCTCCCTGCTGGGATGGTGACTGGCTTGATCTCCTGCCAGTGGTCTCAGCTACGTGTGCATGAGTCCAGTGGTCCTGTCAAGTCTAGAAGACACTGCTTCACCCAGGTCCTCCCAGACCTCTGGCTTTCCCAATCTTTCCACCCCCTCCCTAGGATGGACCCTGAGTTTTGGGGAAAGGGGATGCAATATATATGTCCCATTTATGGATGAGCATTCACTCCACGAATACATATTCTCTGCATTTTGACCCATTGTGAGCTTCTGCATTAACCTCCAGTTATTGCACAAAGAAACTTCTATAATTAATGAAGTCTTAGAGTCTTAGCAATCTATGGGTATAGTTATACAAATTAGAGGGCAGACAAACAAAAATTATTAAGAAAAATCTGCAGAGCTGGGTGTGGTGGTCCATGTCTTTAATCCCAGCACTCTGGACAGAGAGGCAGGAGGATCTCTGTGAGTTAAAGGCCAGCCTGGTCTACAGAGTGAGTTCCAGGACAGCTGCAGCTGCAGGGAGACCCTATCTCGAAAAGACCAAAAGAAAAAAAAAAAAAAAGAAAAAAGAAAAATATGCAGAATTGTGATGCTATGAAAATTATATAATAAGCAAGAGTTTTGGAAAATATTTTCAAACATTTATACAACATTTAAAATTTATCTAAATATATAAAGAAATCCAGCAAATATAAAAAAAATACAAAATGAGTTCAAGACATTTTGAAATATTTCAAGGTAAGGAAATTTCCTCAACATACAAAATTATGAGGGCATGTCAAAGAGACAAATTAGAGCTTCTAATAGAGCTGGAACAATTCAAAAATAAAATAAGTAACAGAGCAGGATGACAAACACATCAGAGGTCTTATTGCTAGCAATACAATCAAATTGCTCTAGTAGAAGAGATAAGTCTTACAGAATTCCAAATATTTTCATACTCTCCTCAGAGTGGGAGGTAAGTGATTCCATCCTCATCCCCACTGCCCTCCCCTCTCCTTAGTGACTCTCTGTAAAGAAGCACAGTTCAGGAAAAGGAGAAAGTAGTGTTACAGTAGACACTGGAAGATACTGCTTTGCTGGGTAATTGTGTTTGATAGTGGAGACAATGATGCTGATACTGTGAGGGGCTGGAAAGGTACAGTAGAGGCATTCTACTACTCACATTTCAAATACCACTTAGAATTTAAGGAATAGTAACTCAATTTACCAGTGTTAGCTTTTCAGTTTTCGCACATATACAATGGTGCTATAAGCTGTTAACATGGAGAAAACTCAGTAAGGCAGACACAGGAACTATCTGTAGTACATTTGCAAATGTTTTAAAAAATCTAAGATTTTTTTCAGAGGATGAAATATGTCACAAGTTTGGCAATGTGAAGGTGGGGAAAGTGAGTATTTTGTAAATTAGTGGAAAATGTCAATTAGAAAATTATTTTATAAAGCATTACACATCATGTTTCAAACACTTAACAACCCAGAATTCCACTAAGAACTCTTTAGAGAGATACCTATATAATACTCTTTAGAGAGATACCTATATAATTATATATATATATTATATATATATATATATATTCTATTAATATATATACTGAAGCCCAGCATCAGTAACTTTTCAAGTTGATGCTTACTGCTGAAACTTTTATCCATTTCATAATCTGATCATTATGATAAAACCACTCCAGCTGGCCTGGAACTCATTATGTAGACCAGGTTGGCCTCTATCTCATAGAGCTCTGCCTACCCCTGCCTCCCCAGGACTGGTATTAAAGGCTTGTACCACGATGATGACAGGCTCAAATCCAGATACAATTTAAGGCTCAATCATTTTTAAATTGGAATTTGCTCTTTGGTTTGCCCTCCAGATGCCCAATACTCAAATTCTAAGTGTATACAAATTTGTGTGACTAAGTAATGGCTGGACAATCAATTTGCATAGTAATGGCATAAAAACGTGAGCCTAGAAACGTGAGCCTCCTGGTCAACTTAATCATTGTTCTAAGGCCATGCCCTGGGACAACACTGAGAAATACCCTGAGGCCCGCTGTGCTCCCCAAATGAAGCTGTTCTGAGTAATCGAAGGTTTCAGAAATTCTTTAGCAAATTTACTTTTTCTCCCACCTCAATTATGTTTTTATTAAGGGCTAGTTTGAGCTAGGTGCTGGTAGGAACTCTTTGAATATCCAATCATAATGAATTATTGTTTACATGAGTTTTCATTCAAGTGGGTAAAAATATTTTCCTTGTGGATTTGGTATAGCTTTGCCATAAATAATAGGATATTATTTAACTTGCTCAAAATCCAAAAACATTCAATCATCTCAAACTGTAGAAAAATGGCTGCTGGTTTCCCAATTTGGACAGGAAGCCTAGACTCTCCTCCTTTCTACTCCAAATTCCATCAAAGACTTGTCCAATACAGTAGTAAGGTGATAAGAATTCAGTACCACAACAAACAGCTCAGTCATCTTCCTACTTCATTTCTACCAAATGTGTCCAGGCCACTTTGGAGGTCTTTGGGTGAATGCCATAAAATGTAGCTAATACATAGTATTGATCACATCTAAAGCAATTTTAAGATCTGCTATGTGACAAAACAACAAAAGAAAATGATAAACAAAACAAAAAACAGCAACATAAAACCTTCCAGTGGGATTAGATTAAATCATTTGAATTATCTTATTTTAAGTTTTAACTCACCTCATAAAGACAACAAAAGCTAAACGGATTTCTTTTTTACAAAATAGTCTATAAAATACATTTTATTGATGCCAAGGAATCACCAGCAAGAACTACAACACACCTCTTACACATCTCTACCCTTTTAAAGCCATTGTTTTTAAGCTGGTAGTTTAACGTGTCTAAAATTGCACGTATGGCCTAAAGTTAAGGGCAGTGGAGCACATGCTGTTTATTCATGGGAGCAAAGTAAACCAAAACCAGAGGTGCTCATTATGCCTAAGTATGAGTCTGCATGCTAAGAAATGGAGTAGGAGTATTTTTCTTTTTTACTATCCAAATTGCTAATGATGACCATCACTATCACCTCATGGAAATGCATTGTGGGTAATAGAAGCTGAATATGTAATTCCACACTGAACAAAGTTGTTCTAAGTTAAAGACTTGCCATCCCTGACTCCTTATAGGTGATACGCTGAGGGTTATCATCTAGCTCGATGCTAGAAAAATCAGACATCTTTGACCAACTTTATTTGTTGTTGCTTAAAATTGCTGCAAGACCTTTAAAATAAGAATGTAGTTATAGTTGAGTACGGTGACATTCCCATGTAATCCCAGCGCTTGGGAAGTTCAGGCAGAAGGAAGATGGAGTTTGAAGTTAGCCTGGGATACATAACAAGACTCTGTCAAGAAGGAGGAGGAAGCGGCGGAAAGGAAGAGTGAAGGGGAGGCTGTAGTCATAATGGTGGTTCCTACTATTTTGAAACTGGGGTAGGATGGCTGGAGGACAGTAAAAGTACATGAGAGCTTTCAATACTGAAGGGAAGTTCTGTTATGGCCAGGCTTGCAGTACATGCCCATAATCTCAGCACTTGGGAGGCAGAAAACTTTAGGACCAGGAGGTCAAAGGCCAGCCTGGGCTACTCAATGAGATAATGTTTCAACAAAAACAAAACAAAACAAAAAAACAAGCATTAGCAGCAATGATAGTTCTTATAGTCGAAGAATCAAAAGAAAAGTTGAATTCCCATCATTATTGTTAAGGCATAATATATTGAAAGCAATTTGTTTCTAAAGTAGGATGGGACCTATGATAAAGTACAAGTGTCCTTTGAATGGTAAAACTTGCTAACTTGGCTTTTTCCCTTAAAGATATTAAATGCACTTTCAGCCTTTTATGTAAAGCACACTACTCAGTGTACACAAAGATGTTGATTTTTCAGTGCCATACTTCTTTAATAGTTAACAGAGACTGTGGGGCAGATGTGAGGTCTAGGACAGGAGAGAGTCACAGAAGGCCAGGAGGTGGACAGATAACAGTCACCAGCAGGCACCCAAACATGCCTTGGTATCCCTAGGCTACGCACAGGCAGGCACAGACAAACATAGACGAGTATACATGCCTCGTGGAGGTGGTACACAGACACACATAGACTAGCATACATGCCTCGTGGAGGTGGTACACAGACACACATAGACTAGCATACATGCCTCGTGGAGGTGGTACACAGACACACACACAGACTAGCATACATGCCTCATGGAGGTGGTACACAGACACACACATAGACTAGCATACATGCCTCGTGGAGGTAGTACAAAGACCCTGCAGGCAAACACACACAGGCATTCCTAGTACTAGTACTTTTACAGAATCATAAAAAAGTGGCACTCTATAAAAGATAGTTATATAACATATTGTATCACTGTTTACTTTTGGAGTGCCTGGGCATCCTTGTCAGCCATTTTGTGCTGACTCATAGCTTCCAGATCTAGCATTGGTCATCTTGACCCATGCTGGATATCCGTATCAGAGCTATATTGTCTAACATAAACTAGCCCTATGCCTTCTGTTTCCCACAGTGGGATGTTTAGTGGCCCCCTGTTTCACAGATCTTATTCCCATTGTGCCCTTTGCCCTCATATCTTGCTAAGGCAATCAAGGGAGCTCAAGAGTATATAATGCAGTTTACTTACATCAAAATCACATGTGAAACTTGCTCCAAAATGTTATCTGACTGGTTAAAACTCATAAATTGGTATCCCAAGGGGCTGGACTCAGGAATCGACCCTGTATGCAAGGTTCTAGGTGGTCATGTGTTTGAATCACATCATTAGAGAGCCTTTCCTGTCTTTGCTTTTAGCTCCTCTAGTCCCTTCCCTTACAAATATATTTGGGTTATTCCAATCTCCTCCCTCTACTGTTAAGTTAATTTTTTTTTAGATAAGATTTCACATAGCCAAGGCTGGCTTCCAGTTCACTATGTAGCTGAAGGTGACCTTGAATCCCTGATCTTCATGCCTCAGCTTCCAGAGAGTAAGGATTACAGTTATGCCACCAAGCTGGCTTCTGCTGTGGTTCATTAATTCCCTGCAACAGCTTTCATCAGATGGAGTTTCAAAATTATGTCCCCCTTCCTTTTCTTAAGTCCTTTCTATCTCCTTCACTTCTCATTGTCAACAAACTAATCAAAGATCACTAAATGTAATGTTTATTCTTATCAGTTTCTTTTTAAATTCCATTTTAAAAGAACTGAATGTCTATTAAGGGACTAAAGACTATTTCAAATTGAAGGAGACTAAAAAGACATGACAGATAAATGTAACGTGGACCAACTCCTTTTTGTTATTAAAGACACTTCAGGGAGAACCAGCAAAATGTAAATTGTAGAAAGATTAACTATCAAAGTGAATCCTAATTCTGACAGCCCTGTTGTGACTAGGTGGGACGTGCTTGTCTCTGGAAATATACTCTCAAGTATTTGCCAATAAAGCTGGTAAGTTTTTAGCTTTCAAAAATAGTCTTTTTTTCTGTTAGATAATCAAAGTTTTTTTCCTCTCTAACATGTTATGACCACAACCCTTTAAAATACTGGAAAGGGCAAAGCTTTTTCCTCTGGTCCCCAGGTAGCTAGCTAATCAGAGTGACATGATCACCCCCGTTGTTTCAATTAGCTGGGAATTGAGCTGTCTGACACTGCTTTGCCCTTCCTCTGAATATTTTGATATTTGTATTCCATTTATCAGAACACACCTGCCTTTTTCACACAATCTGGTAAATATTATAATATTCATGCACCATGGCATTGATGCATAGCTGAACCCTGGCCTAGCCAATCAAGACCGAGGAGGAATGGGTTTCAGAAAAGCAAGAGGATGTGTCTTCAGCCACCTGAACAAACATGCAGAGCTCATGTTGCATATGGAGTTCATTAGGCTTTTCTATGTCCTTTTGCGATCAGTTTTCTCACCACTCTCCCAAGAAAATTAGGTGATCTGGGTGAGTTCATTCACATGCCCTGGTTCCATTTCTCAAAGAGCAGGTATTGATCACTGCCACAGTTCAAAGCAGAGCCTTGAGTGGTGAGGTGGGAGTGGGAGGCTTGCAAAGCTGTGGGGGTGAAGGGAGGAACTGCCTCCCTTGAAGTCCAGGTAATGCAGAAATGCAGTGATTTATGCTCTGCTCTGTGCTAAGGTGCAGGAAAATATTTACATTGCCTTTCTAAACATATACATTATTTACTGTACAGTCTATAAAATATTTATGTGATTTTTCTTCTAACTATATTGTATATGGTATATTATTTTTGTCTAATTTTTCCTCTCCTAGAAACAGGCATCCTACAAACTGAACCAAAATCAATGAAAGTAGCAGTAAGGAAGGAGACACTTGGGGACTAAGAGAGGATGTTAGACCTTTGTTCCGGAACATCCTGCCCTGCCTTTGTGACAGAGCAGTAATGAACAGAGGGAAGGAATGAGCATGTGGAGCAATTACCAGGGTCAGGCTCCTGGAGGTAGCCAGGAAGACCTGATGAAGATGGAAATGTGTGCCTACCTGCTATGGCTTGGGTCTCCAAGGTCATCCAAAGTCAGATACAAAGGACTTCTTCCCCTAAATGCTGTTATTAGCAGATTGTGGAAACCGGAAGAGGCAGGGCCAATGAGAAATCTTACATCATCGGAGGAGTGTCCTTAAAGAGGAGTGAAGAACTTTGGCTTCTTCTCTCTCTTTTACCTCCCAGCCATGAGGTAAATAGCTTGGCTCTGCTACGAACTCTTGCCATTGTTCAAAAACAGCAAGACCAATTGATCATGCACTGAACCTCCAAAACTGGGAGTAAAAATAAATATTTTTTTCTTAATAAGTTGATGGTATCCAGTATTTGTTTTAGTAGCAAAAAGCTGACTGACACACCACCCAGATTTCAGTGAGAGAAGGAAAAACACGCACATTCATCCACAGTCCACGGCCCACTAATGACATAAGAAAACATGATTTATTAGCAGGCTGGTACAGCATGTGCTTTAGGGTAGGCTCAGAGCATTTCCATAAGATAAACCAGAAAGCAAATGAGAGAGCTGAGGTATTTGCTGGGTAAAGCTGAGAGCAATTAATATCACCTGCATTCCCCAAGTCTTTAATGAAACTTACACCACACTTTAATAGAATTTCCACCTGGATTGTCCCAAAGATTATATATGCCCCCAAATCCATTATAAATATCTCTTATTATTTGGAATAAAACAAGTTGACATGAGGGTTATGTCTGTAGATTGCCAAATATCTGGCTAGGCTTTTTTTTTTTTTTTAAATCAACCATGAGAATGTTTTGTCTGCATGATTCTAATCTGGTTTGAAGCTATCCAGTCCTGGTCCAAGTTTCCTTCGCTGTCATTGGAATGCACAGTACTGTTAGCTCTCCAGATTGTAAGGAAAGCAGACTTCATTTGCAGAAATGAAGAATGGAGGAGATGGTTGAGAGCTCATTAAAAACCATTTAACAGTAAGCTAGATGTCAGAATACTTTGAAGGAGGCATATTAGTTAATGTATACAAGAAGTTATCAGCACTTGTGATAAGTCAAAGAAACCAAACATAGAAACCCATTAGATGGTTTTCAAGCTTCAACTGACAGGCTTTAAGAAATGCTATAGCTAAATTAGACTGAGATTGACAGAAAAAATAGCATTTACGGGGAAGGATCTTTATTTAATGTCCTTACCTGGAGACAAAAATCCTGAGTTTTGGCTCACTCTAAGTGATTAAATTGTTTACAATGATTCCATGACCTCATAGGGGACACAGAGAACCTAATAACATTATAAGTGTTTTCTTTTTCTATTGGGAGAGTTTTGCGTTTATAGTTGATACAATTGAGAAGATCCTCACCAACATTAAGTGTTACTGTACCCAAAGATTAATTCAAAATCTTCCTTTCTCATAGTAGTCTCCTGGCATTGGAGTGAAAAAGCTATTATGGTATGGGGCTCTGAAAGCTGGCTAGATCTATGAATAACACTTAGAGTCTCTAGAGTCATATTATTTCTTTTCAATGGATCTGAAAAAAGTGAAAGCTGTAACTTCTGATAACTGTACTCTATGCTGACAATCAAGAAGCAGTTCATAGCATTGACATAGTCAGTTGGAGAGGGGTACAGATAAGCAAAATTGATTGAACGTAGGCTGAAACCAGCCCAGTGGATGATCATTCCTTGTTCAAGGAATATTAGTAGGAAGGGACAGCAGTTCCATAAGGGAAAGGAACTGAAACTCTAGTAAGTTATCACAATACATTTTAAATATAAACTGCTCAAAATAGTCATAATTATTAGCTACCTATAAGAGAGAAAAAGTCAGTATTATATACGCTCATGCCAAATTTAGATATTTGTGAGGTCTCTGTGATTAGCCAGTACAAAGTAATGCTCTTGGGTAATTGAATGATTTGACCCCCCATATAAAGACTACAGCAAAAGGCCAATTAAATGCCAGGCAATGTCTTTAGAGCTAACAATTTTTGTTTTAATTCATTGGTTTTTTAGCTATTCTTTCTGCTAATAATTACACAGCAGAACTTCTTTTGTCTAGTGAGGTAACTTCTAACATGGACAACAGGAACCTGTCCTTGTACAGGGAAGAACTGAGATCATCTGGTTTCTTAAGAGCTGGCAGTCATGCGCCTTGCTGACCCTAAAGTCAGATGCAGTTGCTTGAGCATGAGTCGAAGAAAAGGAAAGCAATTAAAAATTTATTTCTTTTTCTTTGTTTCGTTTTTTAAAAGACATTAACTTAACTTTTGTAAATTACAATTACAGCCACGTTTGTGAATTCCTAGTATTTGCCAAATATTCTCCTACATTATCTCTATGGGTCTCTGTTTCAGCATTAACTTATTTAAATTTCATGGTAATCCCATGAGGCTTATACCATTATAATGGTTATTTTACAGAAATGGAAACTAAGACTTGGGGAAAGTTGGAAACTTGCCCAAGGTCATATGTCAAATAGAGAAGAGAGCCAAGATTCAAATGTAACATTATGATACCACATCTTGATTTAACCCAAGTGCTTCAATAAATTTGCCTTCATATAGCACAATATCAAAAACATTTGGCAAATGCACCAAAATTCAATAACAAACATCAAATATTTTGCTTACCAAAAATAAATATTTTTTCAGAGCAGTAATGCTTTAGAAGATTATAAATAGAAATACTTATTCTTGTGATATGGAAGCTACTACATTTAGAGGGAATGAGGGATCACAGGGAGCAGAAAGGAGCGATTGGAAGGGAGATGATACAGGGACAACAAGGAAAACATCAAGATCTGGCCTTCTAGCTAAGACTGGGCATAGCAGCCTTGGAGGACATACTAAGGAAAGGGAAAGTGCGCAAGTGCAGGGGCAGGTGAGTTTCCTCCACTCCTGACAACCACAATGCGCCTTTTCTCTCCTGGTCAGGAGCTCGGTGGAGCATCTGCACTGGCCTCACTTTCATACATGTGCTCTCCTGCTGGCCTCTTGCCATGTGTAATTGGATACCTGTCTGTTAGGAAAATTGTCTGTGAGTGGCTATTACTGACATTGCATTATAAAGTAGATAAGATAACATATTTTGGTTCAAGTCTGCCCTCACCCAAAATAAAAATTATTCTGTGGACTGTTGGCGACATAATTGGATTTGTCATATGAATAGCCAAGCAGGTCTTCTGACCTTTTCATTCAATGTATGTATGATTATCTGAAAGATCTCAAACATCCCTCAACATGTTTCTTTCTAGAGTCTTTATAAATTATCATGGAAAACTCATTTTCATTGTCACTGCACAGTTACAGTGTGTGGGAAGCAGTGAAATTACTTATTCCATTGATCTCTTGTTAAAGAGGCAGGGCACAGTCTTTCATCTCTGTAAGTGAATGCTATAGTCACACGTTGTGACCACTCTCTTCAAGAATATAAACATCCATGACTACAGTATCTGTTTCATTTATGCTGAACTGTTGTAGAATACCAAAAAGAAAAAAAAAAAACCACTATAAACAAAGCTATCATTCATTAAGCATTTCTTATGTTAAAATCTAGTATCTTAAGTTGTAAAGTTACACATAAGTCCAGATGGAATGTATGTACAAAGAAATACAAAAGTCTCTACAGAAACAACAGTGGATTTTAATTCTGTTGTTCTCATAATCTGAAGGCCAGGTCACCTATTAGCTGGGTTTGGCATCAAGAAACGAAGCGGGGCATCTTGTTTTCAAGACCCCCTCCCTGCTGCAGAGAACTGTTTATTTCTTAATACACTTTGCTGGCTTGCCCTTCTGAAAAAGGAGGAGGAGGAGGAGGAGGAGGAGGAGGAGGAGGAGGAGGAGGAAAGGTAATCAACTCCTTAGCTCTGTACTATGTAAACAAGGTGTATAAAGTAGACCTCTCTTTTCTTAACTATAATAGGTGGATGCAAGAAAAAGAGCATGTTCTGGACTTGCCAAGGGTCACAAAGGTTCTCCCTCCATTTCTTAAGGTCCGCATGTCCCATTTCAGATCTAGTTTTCTCCATAGTTTCCATCTCACCCATTGTTTCTACAGCTTCCCTCTGGTGACCCTAAGTGAACTTCATCAAATACTCAGTCCTTCCATTTGCCAACTGAGGCCCTGATATGCAACTGAACTGACAGGCCTACTCCAGATGGAGTTTGCATATCTTAATCTTTAATTACAGAGGGGGTGGTGCTTGAGCAGTTCGAATAGCTCCTTCGTATTTTAATATAACTTTAAATTTGGAAAAGCTAAGCATAACCATGATTTCGTTATGCAGATTTCAGAAAGGAAAGCTTTGAAATTTTCTTGAGGAATGAGGTCAAATGTTAAAACTTGCAGACATTTTTAACTGATTCTCGGACTCTGCCTTCAAACTTAAGAGCAGTTGAGACTTGACTTGGCTGGTTTTAGCCACTCGATGACTTGACTGGCCTTGGGGTAGGGTTTCTATTTCTGTGCTCACCTATCATGCTATAAAAAGGGAGCACACGGAATAATTCTCCAAAAGGGAATTTGAGTAATCAAGCTCCAAAGAGTGCTACCTCTCCTCCTGTAACACTCTTAACCAGGTGGCCAGAGGAACCAAGCCTCTCAAAGTCTTCTGCTGAAATGTGAAGGGCTACAATTTATGCTTCAAGTATTGGGCAAAGAGTAAGCGGGGTACGGGATGCTTAAAAGGTTAAAAACAAAGCAGCCAAAATGGAATTTGGAATTGATGCAGAATGCTTTAAGGCTAATGGCTATACTAATGGGCTTGCAGAAAATCAGCTTTTGAGGTAGGCCCAAAAGTTTTACAACCCAAAACCGGGCTGCAAAGCATTTCTACTAGGACATAATTCTTGATTGAAAGCTCGCAAGTCTACAGAACGTATCCACTGTTAGGAAGCAGTGGCTGGAGCCTGCTGGAAAGAAGGAAGCTGCTGAACTCCCCATGTGGCAGCAGATTTTCTTCTAGCTTGGAGGAAGGAAAGAGGGCATTAAAAACTAGCTCTAATAATTTTGCCCCTCAGGGATATTCTTTGTGATGTCTTCCTGACTTACCCTAGACATAGGAAAGAGGAAAGGTGGACAGGAAGATACAAAGTGTACAGAAATAAAGAGATGTTATTCATTGGCAATAAGGCTGGGTATTTCTGAAGACAATTTCAGCATGGGAAGAGACGTCTCCATTGTTCTCAAGGCCAGCATCCTGGAGTGGTGCATGCTGACACGCTGCGGTGGGTCAACACGTGAGGTCATGGGTAGCATCATTACAGTTCTCCTTCATATCTCCCATTAAATTGCCTTCAATTTAAGACCAGGTTAGGGATCTCCGGCCTGCTGAGGCAGCCCCAGGTTGGATTCCGGTTCTGTCTGTCCACCTTCCCTCTTCTGTTGTCCGTTCTGCCTTTAGGCTGCACAGGGCCCTTCCTTCCTGTTCTGCACTGTCACTGCTCAGTCAGCAAACCAGCTGCCCTCCTGGCTGCAGCATCTACCTCCTCCCCCCTCTCCTCTTTCAAGAACATATACAGGGGTCTCAGAGTGGAGTTGTTTTCAGGAATCCTCTTTTCCTTATTCTGGGAGACTGTTTTTTAAACCTACTCTCAGTTGTGGGGGACCAGATTTTCCAGGCCCCTGAGGGAGGAGAGTCCTTTCCCAGGGCTCAACCAGGCCAGAAGTCATTGGCTCCATGAAAGCCGTTGCTTTGTTTTGGGAACCAGCAGGAGTCTGTTATTGTTGGGCACCCCAGAGGCTAATCATTCAGAGGGAGCTTGATCCTGTCCAGTCTGGAGAGAACACTGCAGAGCCTTTGTCTCTCCCCTGCCTGCCTACCAACCCAGCTTGCTCCCACTGCCCTGCCCTGGGCTCCCAGAATTCCCCAGCCACCCTCTCCAGGGTACAACAAAACATTCCCAGCAGGAACTCACCAGGGTGGAAGTGGTAGGGAGGTTGCAGTTCTAAATAGATTCATCAGACTGTCCCAAACTATTACAGAATTATTATAGGTTCACCTATAATATTATAGGTTTATTTTTTGACACTCTTTCATCTTGCTGTACATAATTTTAGAAATGTGTTTTCATCCTCTATTGTGAACTATAACGTAGAATATATTGATAGAAAATGCATGAAGCATATAGGTTTGGGTTAATGAAATGGTATAAAGCCAACATCTATGAAACTGCCACTTTTTAATTTAAGTGCTACTTTTCTTCCTCAGGCAGAATAAAAAGCCCTTTAAAACTTGGTCCCTTTTGACTTATGGAAAATAAGTGTATATAACTGAAAATATTGATTCAGGTTTTAAGACCTTGATGGTGTGATTGTTTTCATGCTGTATATTTGCTGAGTGATTGACATTTGCCTGTGAATCAACTACTTCATGGTTATCTGGAGAGAAAATTTCATTTGAGGTTACCTCTCATCAGAAACCTGCCTATTTCAGGACTTTTATGCTCCTTCTGTTAGGTTTATCCCATGCAAAGTAAGCTAATTTCTGCACCTAAGGGGAAGGGCTTCATATTTAGGAGTGAAACAAGAGCAAAACATCTGAGTGTTAGACCTCCCATGGGAATTATTTTGCTACATCTAAAAGTTGTGGCCATTTATGTTCCCATAAATAGAAATAACAGATGTGAGATAGTTCACTTCTGAAAATATCTGATGGCTGCCATCTCTATGCTAGGCATTATTCTAGATTATTCAGCCATGTGAGTGAAAAAGCAAAATAGCCCATCCTTAGGGAGCTTATAACAGCAAAGAAAGAGCAAGCAAAAATTAATAGAATATATAAATTATATGCTATGACAGAAGGTGATAAGTGGTTCTAAAATAATAGAAAACAAATAGTTGAGTCACAAAATTGAAATGCCAAGGTAAGGGTGGTGGTAGATGGCTCTGTGAAACAGGGCTGTCAGGAAAAGTCTTCTTGAAAAGGCAGATGTGACCAAAAGAGTGAAGAAGGTGGGTGAGTTCACCACGTAGGTAAGTGGCAGGAGATTTCAGAAACGGTAGAAGAAACGGCTGGAGAATTGATAATGTGACCAGTATGGTTGAAGAAGAGTGAGGGTCGGAGCACAGGAGCTGGAGAAGGAAGTATGAGGCCAGGAGAGCTGGGAAAGCTTGGGGACGTGGGGACTAGTGTGAGCAGGAAGTATGAGGTCAGGAGAGCTGGGAAAGCCAGGGGACGTGGGGACTAGTGTGAGCAGGAAGTATGAGGCCAGGAGAGCTGGGAAAGCCAGGGGACGTGGGGACTAGTGTGAGCAGGAAGTATGAGGCCAGGAGAGCTGGGAAAGCTAGGGGACGTGGGGACTAGTGTGCAGAAGGTCCCTGGAAATATCCTGGATTTTACACAATAAAATGGTGTAAAAACCCCTGAAGGGATTTGGGCTCAGGGTTTAAAAAGGATGTAAGGGTCTTGGAGATGTCCCAGTTCATAACGGCAGCCAGGCCCCACCTGTGTCTGTTATCCCAGAACTGGGGAGGTAGGGACCAGCAGATGGCTGGAGCTTGTTGGCCAGCAACCAGCTCCAGGCCCAGTGAGAGACCCTGAAACATAAAACAACGCGTGCGGATTAACTGGAGACCACAATAGATCTTCCCTCTGTCCACAGTGTGTATAAGCACACTTACATATGCTTACACACCCACTTCCACATGTACACATACATATACACAGAAGGACTTGAAAAGGATATGCAGTATTAATCTGCTGTGTTACTTCACTTTGTGACCGTCACCTGTTCTGTGTCTTTTTCTTTTTTTTTTTTTAATTTATGTTTTTATTTATGTGTATGAATGTACTGTCTGCATGTAGGTTTCTGCACCCATGTCGTGCAATGCCGGGGAGGTCAGAAGAGGGTGTCGGATTCCCCTGGAACTGGAGTTCTCCTGGAATTGGAGCTGCAGACGGTTCTCAGACCCCATGTGGGTGCTGGGGATCGAACCCAGGTCCTCTGTAAGAGCAGTCGGCGCTCTTAACCGCTAGGCCATCTCTCCAGCCCCTGTGTCTTTTTCACAAGTTCTTGCATGTTAGGCTTTGCAAACAAAGTGGAATCGCGAGAAGGAAGGGAGCTGCTGTTCTTCCCTCCTGTTTGCGACTCTGGGTTTCCTGTCGCCAGCAGTGTGTTTTGTTCAGCCCTATGCAGTCTGTCTCCTTTGCTGAAGTTTGTGTAGTTTTAGTACTCCCATAGAATCACCCTCAACCCCCCTCTGAAGCCCCAGCCCCTCCCTCAGGCCCTCAGTGCTTTTCTTTCTATGGGTTCCTGGGTTTTGATATTTCTAATCTCTGTCCTCTATCTGTAGCTGGGGAAGCTGCTTCTTGCTATTTCTAACCCCACTCTACTTTTTTATTTATTCAGATTCACAGTTAACAATCTTTTTTTTTTTTTTGGTCTTTTTGAGATAGGGTCTCCCTATAGCCCCAGCTGTCCTGGAACTCACTCCGTAGACCAGGCTGGCCTTGAACTCACAAAGATCAGCCTACCTCTGCCTCCCGAGTGCTAGGATTAAAGGCGTGCACCACCATGCCCCACAACAATTCTTTATAATAAATTTCTTGTTAAAATAGCTGATGGGGTTCTTACCTCTTTAATGGGTCCTGACTGATGAAGGGGCTCATGTAATGGACAGGCTAGTGTGGAGTGGAATAGAAGCAGAGAGGTGACAAGACTCGTGGAATACAAGCGAGGATGCTCCAAACAAGAAAGGAGCAACCAGGGAGATGAGAAGTGGCCAATCTCTAAGTATGTTAAGGAGAAAGGAGCTTGGTTTTCTGAAAGATCAGACTTGAGCTGTTGGAAAGAAGGAAGCTGATCAATTGTAATTTCAGGAGCTTCTGATCCCAAGGGGAAAAAAAAGAAATGGGATTTCTATTAACCAAGAACGAGGAAGCTGTGATGGAAGTTAATCTGGAGAAAACAGTAAGTTAAATTTGAACACATTTTTATTTATGTATTATTTTTATTTCATGTGTATGTGCCTCCGTGTCCTGCAAATGCCCACAGATCCAGAAGATGTTGAATTCCCTTGAACTGGAGTTGTGGGCAAGTATTAGCAACCACATGGGTGCTGAGAAGTGGGCACAGAACTTCTGCAAGAGCAGCCAGTGCCATCTCACCAATGCCTGGATACATTTTCTAGACATAAACAGAGATGTCAGGTGACAGCAGGCTGTAACACAGCACTACTCTGCATTCTTTTCTAGATGTTCTGAGACAGGCACACACATTTTGCTGCATTAGAAATATCCTAGAATGACTTATGCTCTTTAAGTTAAATTATTTTCAGAAACGTAAATCATTTGTTTAAGAGCACAGATGTTAAATGAGAAGAACTAAGTTTGATTCCTGGTTCCTTGGTCGACTACTACATCTAATAAGGTATGTAACTTTTCTAAGTCCAAATTTCATCAACTTTAAAAATAGAGATAGTACCAGTTTTCACAAAAATTAAAAATTAGCAGTTAAAAGGTATACAACTGTGAGAGAATAGTAACCTTTGAGAATAGTAACTATCTTCCCCAGTTTCTTTATAATGAATTATAGGCTTCTGAATTGTTTATATTCTGTTGCTATATTAAAGTAGCTGGTGGGGAGCATTTTAAAATTAAAAGAGAATTAGTTAGCTCACAATTTTAGAAGCTGAAAGTCCAAATTTTGGGTGGGTGTGCTGTGTTTGACTCTAGTGAAGGACTTCTTGGCTGGACCACAATGTGGTAAGAATAGAAAGAGATCAAGCACCGTATAAAAGAGGTCAGACTTGGAGTGTGGCTTCCTTTTAAAACAACTCANAAAAAAAAAAAAAAAAACCCAGAAATAGTATTGAGTCATAATATTTGATTTCAGTGGATGTGTAACTAATTACATAACACGTTAATATGAAAAAAGTATTGCTTGTTGATTATCTTAAAACTGACATTTTTGTTCCAGTCCCTGCATTTTTTTGCACTGTATTTTCCTCATTGTTTCTGAATTTTATGGCTCTTCAATTGCAAGCTTAACCTGTGACTTGCAGGAAGTCTTTTATTTTCCAGGGAGTCTTTTGTTCCTCTGAAGAAGAGCTCCTTGCTCCCTGAACTAGGCCTGTGTATCACCCATCTGACACCATACATAGGCTAGTCTAGATAACTTGTGCCTAACTTCTAGCTTCTACATTTTCTTCCCTATTACATTGCAATCTCCTTAGGACTCCTTTCAGAAACAGATATCCAACAACAAATGTGTCATCTACTGTTTAAAATACTTCCTAGATTTATTTAAATGTCATTTGAAAACTATGTACTCAAAGCCATTAGAATGTCAGCAGCAATCCAGCTAGACTACATATTACTAATTTGTTTTCAGATGCAATTGCTACTTTACAACAGACCATCTCCCTTATGAAAATGTCTATATGGTTCTAAGCCTAAGGAACAATCTGCAGAAGAGGGGGTGTGGTAGAATGTAAGGGCTGCGATTGGGGTGAATGCTGAGACTACAGCAATATGGACTGGATGCTTATTTGATCAACTTGGTTGTATATATAAGCCCCTCCAGCTGGATGGTGGTAGCCTTGGGCTGTGTGGGTTTGGGCACAACTGCTTGCAAATTGGTTTTACATGAAGGATGCTTGTACTCATAACTTATTACTTATTGTTAAAAAAATGAAATAAAAGAAAGTATTAAAAAAACTTACTCCCAGGAGAATTATTTAGGGTCCCCAGAGACCTACATTAATTATTTCTAAGGGCAGCACCTCCAATGACACAATGGCCATCCAGACTCTACTACTTCTCAGCATCACTACAATGGGGACCTTTGAGGAATATACTCAAGCCACATCCCAAAGCTAGCAGCTTTCGAATATTAGAACAAATCACCTAACACTGGGCCTTCTAAATACCAGATACTCAATAAGTTGATAAGTTCATTCATTGTAAATTCATAACATTTGTTTTATCTATAAATTTAAGAGCATTTTCAGTTTATTTTATTGGGATGAATTCCACAAAGTATTAATAGGATATTTAAAACAATAAAAGGAAGTCTGGCCCAAATGGGTAGCAATTGGTTACACATCGTCATTGGTCTACATAGCCAAAGATATTTCTACAGTTGAAGGCTTTTCCCCTTTTCTACTAACACTTGACTTGCTGTACCAAACTGATTTTCCATCAAATGAAGTGTCTTAGAGATTGACTGTTTTTCTGTATAGTACTATACCTCCCAAAGTTGAGTTAGAGGAAGAAGTTTAGTAAGTCTCTCAATTAAATCCCACTCAATATCTCCTCCTTACCAAGGTATAGATGCTGACAAACCGGATATGATTATTTCCTGCTGCCAAGGAGCTTGTATGAGTCTCAGGGAAGAGGTGTGTCACTTCCGTGTGGAACTACTCCCAAAGGGCACTTGATGAAGGACATAGACCACACCCTAATCCCAGCAGTGACTGGAGGGAAGTTTCTTAACCTGTGTTCGAAACAGCAGGACTAATACAAGTGTCTGAAGGTGAGCACTGGGACTAAACACTAATCCACTACGGATTGCTGCTATTAGATTTAGACTGAAAGGAAAACAAAAAATATTCAACTGCTTTATGTTGTGGCTAAAATGTGATATGAGAGTAGAAAAAGTACATAATAGCATGGATCATAGAAGCAAAGGGTGAGAAGAAGAGAGAAAAGGACTGATGTGAGTCAGACAATGAGAGGGAGATGCATGCTGTTTTTATTTTGTGTAGTTTACAGAAGAGAGACAAAGTGAGCTAGAGATTAGCACAGGACACAAAAAAGAAGCCTCGACTGAGAGAACCTGTATTTCGTGGTCACACACCTGACTTCAGCCTTCTGCTCAATGCGTGGTCGTTTCCCTTCTACTTCAGATTTAACTACAGGCCTTTTTTATGATTCCAGCATGACCTTTTGCTTTTCACAAGGAAGGAAAACATGGGTCTCTTTCCCTACCTGGCACCTAGATTGCTAGCATCATTGTAGAATATAGCTTTAGAGACCATTTCAATTTGAATGAACTCATGCTTTCTTTGAACTGCATGTCTCAAAAACTAAGACTACAGTACCAATTGGCATATAATTTTAGAGGCTAACAAAATGCACAAAAGACCAGACAATGCCCTTCAAAATCAGTGCCCCCAAAAGCTCATTGTAATTATTTATTTTCTTAATAGATATCTAGGACCTTGGTTGGAACTTTCTTCAGTGTAGATGATCAACAAAGCTGAGCTTTGCTTACTGATCTTGTGGTGACAGCAGTGGTGAGGTACTGTGCCTGCCACTCACTGGGCCTTTAAAGTGAGTGGTTTGGCAANAAATATTGCAAAATTTTCTCCAAAGGGTTAGAATCTGTTTCTATCCTCATTAGCAACATGAGCATCCAATGTTGAGAGAACTTTTGCCAATTTTTTTATTTTGCTATTTGATAGTCATACAATTTGTCCTTTGTTCTATTGTTCTCATCTCAATTTGCATGTCTTTGACTATTTAGTGAGGCCGAGAATCTTTCATTTTGAGATTAGATTTTTTTGGGGGTCTTTTTTTTTTTTTTGGTCTTTTTGTGAGAGGGTCTCCCTGTAGCCCCAGCTGGCCTGGAACTCACTATGTAGACCATGATGGGCTTGAACACACAGAGATCTGTGATCTGCCTATCTCTGCTTCCAGAGTACTAGGCTTAAAGGCATGTGCCACTAGACCCGGCTAGAATTACTATTGACAATTTCTGTACAAAATTGGAAGATTTCAAAGTGTTCCAGAAGCAAAATAAAAGAAATTACAGAAGATTTAACTATGTGTTTTTATCTTGAGTCAGCAACATCATTTTTGTCAAAGCAGATAGGTGATTCAAATGGCAAGACAGTAAATATAATCAAATAAGGAAAATCAAAACATAATTCAAGATAAGGGTGTTCCTGAACAGAAAAGCCATGTCAGAAACAAAAGATCAACTGGATGGGGTGGCACATGGTTTTAATCCCAACCAGGCAGAAGTAGGCCTAGTCTACATACATAAAGAGTACCAGGCCAACTGGGGCTACAGGGAGATCCTGTCTCAAACAAAACAGAGCAAAACAAAACCCAACCCTTCAAAACAAACAAGTAACAAAGGATAAAGCCAAAAAGCAAAAGACTATTTTGAACTGATGCTGTTATCTTTAATTGATCAAGCATTGAATAGTTATAATGTTGTGGACCAAATAGTTCGCTATTTATTTAGGACTGAAAACAAAATGAAAGAGACTTAGTTCCCTTTCCCTGAGGAACTTCTAACTTGATAGTAGCTTTGGTATCAGAAGCATTTAAACGTTTTTAATGTGTCAGATTCAGACAAATGTGTAGATTAGTAATAGGAAACCGCTGTCTAGATGATTTACAGCCATCTGTTCAATAGGACACCAACCAACCTGTGCTTCTCCAGAACCTGAGAGGAAATATCCCTGCTTTGTCTCCCACTCCTTTCAACAGGAATATCTGCCAAGCATTCTGTGACACTCAGAGGCATAAGCCAACCTTCTGGAGAGCAGCCCTTTTATAGGCTGCGCCTTAGCTTCCACCATTACTTTTTATAAGTCATGAAATAGGAATGGTGGGTAAAAATGTAAGAGAACTTTTAAAGTCTGTTTCTTAAAAACTCCTTTCTTTCATCTATTTTATTTTTTTATTTTTATTTTTTTTTTATTGATGCTTTGTGTATTTCATACAACATTTTCCAATTCAGTTCAGGCATATATCCCCTTCCCTTCCCCCCACCCCACCCCTACCCTTCCCAGATCATGCATTCTGCCGTAAGTTTTCTGCATCTTTCTCTTTCATCTATTTTAAATGCCAGAACTTGCACATTGATGCTGTGCTTATCTGTAATGATCAGTTACATTGATGAATGGCAGAAATAGCAAATTTAATAGATCGTACTTAATATTTTGCCCTGGAGGTAATGTTCATCTAAATTACTAAGGTTTAAATGATAATGTCTTTCTTTACAAAGGCCACAAATTCGAGAGCTCCTTGTGCATTGAGCATTTAAGGGAAATGTGGCCAGAGGAAGGAACTGAGTGTAGAAAGTAATACCTTAATGCATTGTTACTGCTGTATTGATTGGAATTGATTTTTGTGCCTGTTCATTTTCATAGGTGCTCTTATTGTGACAGCCACTGTGAAAACTGCAAGGTTCCTCCAGGCCAGAGCTGCTTATATTCATTCTCCATACATTTTAACAGAGCTCTTAAATCTTGCTGCGTTAAAATGTTTTAGACCAAACATGAGTGGTTTTTGAGAGCTGGTAATAATCTCTTTGCCTTGTGTGAATTTATTGAATTTAAATGACTATTCTCTCTATCTGTGGATATATCTAATCTGTGGTTTATATGATCAGGGATTTCCTGCCTGGGACAATTTAAAAAATTTGTCATTTTTAAGATCACAAGAATGATACTGGCCTTGCAAACCTCAGTAGCCATCGCAAAGGCCAGAGGGCATCGGATGCACAGAGGACCATTTCCAGGCATTATCCTCAGGTGAAAATGAACTAACAAGGATAGGAAGGTGGAACTGTTTGCTTTTCTGGCAGATTAACAATAGCATTTCCACAATCATTGTTCTTCTCGCTGTCTGAAAAACACAGGACTTTATCCATCTGTTGGCTCTGTCTGTGGTGTGCAGAGATGTCAGTGTTCTCTGCCACGTCCTGTTTTCCCTCAGATGGCCACTTAGTTCCACTGGGAGTGGCTGAGGGTCAACTTTGTTGTCTTTTACAATTCAGGAAAACAGTATGTTGTTCAGGAGAGTTAGACTCCAACCCTAATGTGCTTGCAGTTTTGAAAACAAACTGTATTTTCCACTGATACTGGTTGATGTGAAAATTCAGGACACTGAGTTATTGCTGGTAGATGGTGTTTCTTCAATCTGCAGGAGGTAGAGTTATTTGTGATCAGTTTTCTTTTGAGCATTATAGTTCAATTCTCTCTGCTCCTTTCCCATAACTACTTTAAAAATTATTTGCCGAAAAGTGCAAGGAAACAGCCACCCACACTGCTAGAGTCACTCCTAGAGAGGCGGGCCCTAAAGACAGCCAACAGTCTCATCCCTCTCGTCTCTCATTGTTCCACAAAAACCACATTAGAAATTTCTGTACAGGTCATGGTAGATTGTATGTTGGTAACTTTATATAAAAGTATACACAATGTATGATTGTTCTCATGGCCCAAGAGCCAGAACCCGCTACATTTCAGGCTTTATAATCTGCTGGCATCCCCTCCGGGTGTTGCACGGATGGGATGTTCCATCCTTGAAGAGTCCTACTCCGGCATGTAGTGGGGCACCTGTCTGCCTTGCTCCCCCCATAGCACATTTTCTCAACTCTGAAGTACCCAGTTTGCTTTGCCTCTTCAAGGTCCTGCCGAAGTCAGCAGTGGCTCCCAAATCCAGGCCTACTAAGAATCACTTCATTGTGGACCAGTTCAGACGTGTCTTTGATTCTTCTAAATTTTTCAACAGGCCCCCTTCAGTCTAGCTCGCATTTCATTTAAGACCAAAATTAATTTTCAGATATCCCAGTCTGCAAGTTACTATAAGAGTATAAGATGGATTCCGGTCTTTTCCTAAGCCAAACCCCTCAAGTCTCCTGTGAACACAAAATAAAAACAAATGAAGAATTCCAAGTAACTCTTAATGTCTCTTCCTCTTCTTCTCTTGGCTTCTTACTGTGTGGGGAGGATATTTTGAAATTGCTCCTCTAATTTGTAAGTCGGCAGGGGAGCATTGCAAGTTTTCAGCTCTCTTCTCTGGTTTCCAGTTGTGTGAACAGAGCTGTATATTTTCCCTTCTCTAGTTGATCTTGCAAGAAAGGTGCTTTTGAATTTGGTCAGTTTGTAACTAACAGATTCCTATTTGTCTCATGGTAGATCAAGGTTGAAATGAGAAGACCTAGGTGAAAATTCCAACTCACCCATTTACTTACTCTTTAATTTCAGTTTTCTTAACTCTTTAGTGATTCAATTGCCTTTTCTGTGTACTGTGATCAATGGGTGGATGATGATTCTAAGGTTCAGTGAGAATTTAAATGAGTCCCAAGAATTGATAAGTATTCCATAAATGGGGACTCTGTACCTGGTTTCTTTATACAGTGAGAAAAGATTATTACTAGCCTTCTAAATAATCAAACTGAGATCACTGAATTGTAAGTCCCCCACTTTTTAAATTCCATGTTATATGAATGTTTTTAATCCTGAATGAACTAAAAATATTCACTAATAATACCAATTCATGTGATGTTGATCAACTATGGCTCCTATGCAGAGATGATACTGATCATCTCATTTACTCAGCAAATACATATTTGTGGCTGTGTGACAGGATGGTTGTTTAGTGCTTAGTACACATTATCACGTGGAATCCTCCTTCAGCTCTTCAATGCTGAGGAAGTTAGAGATTTTACAGACTGGGAATCAGGTTCTCAGAGAAACTGAACAGTTTGTGCATGGTTTTTCCACTAGGAAGACATGGGAGGGCTCTGGAGCCAGTTCTGACACTGACACCGAGCTCTCAGCAACCGCATCATGCATTCATCAAGCTAATTTTCTCTGACGCTATCTTCTTTGTGTAACAGTATCTCTGTGATTCTGTGACACTGTGACTCAGTGCCCCACCTTCATGTCCACTGCAGCATTCCCTGACTTTGTCTCAGTTCTGTTCTAAAGTGAGGTGTAACAGGGTGGTATACCAGAGTGCATAAAGTAAAATACTTCCTATAAATACACTTGAGCAAGCTTTTTTTTAAATTGGAAATATTAGGAGAAACATAAGAAAAACAGAATGTGAACCCATGTAATAGAATAGAATTTAGAGTCCAGCAAAATTTTAGCTAGCCACTCTGAAATGACACCACATTCCTCAGGCTCCTGAGCTAGTTAAGCTGCTGGTTCAGAAAAATAAATAAAAATAAATAAGTAAATAACCACAGCTACAAAAAAAGAAAGAAAGAAAGAAAGAAAGAAAGAAAGAAAGAAAGAAAGAAAGAAAGAAAGAAAGAGTAGAGAACCACCTCTAGCTCTGCCTTGCCTTTATTGAACAAACACTTCCCCTTTCTAACACCTGTTGGGTGTGTTCTGGGGTCCACTGTGATACGAATGCCTTGCCTTCCCTCAGGGATTCTGTAGCAAGGGAGGCAAATCCTCTGCCTCTCTAAAAGCTCAAGCCCAGTCTTTTAATATAGTTGTGTCATCAATTCTACGTGTGTCTTAATTGTTTTTTTCTAATTCTATGCACTTGTGTAAATTTCATTTTCTTCCACTACCCGTCACAGGTTTTTGCCTGTCTCTTGAAAATTCCTTATCTTTCTCAGATCTTTGGGGGTAGTTTAAGAACAGTCCTAAAGATAATGTTTATTTTTGTCTGAAAGGGATCATTTCCCCCTGTTCAGAAATCTTTCACTCCCTTCTATCTCCTGTTTTACACCATCAGGAATCACAGGCATTTGAAGAGCTGGGACATGATGGCTATTTCCCTTGATCCTGTCCTCACTGGGGGGACCAAGTCTCAAGCCAGATTATAAACTATATTGTAACTTAAATTTAAATTACGCAAATGAGTAAAGTTGAATGTTATATGAATGCAGACACTGTAATGAAAAGATTAATAACTTGGTCACATAAAAACTTAGGTTTTCTCTAAAACGAACTAACAAAATCATCATAAACAAAACAAATAAGTGCAAAACTGGTGAAAATATTTACCACTTGGAATATGTACATTTCAATATACTGATGAAAAAAATAAATATGCTGTGGAAAAATAAAGAAAAAAGTCAAAAGTGACTTTAATAGACACCAAAGTACTTCATTCTTTACTAAAATATCCTCTCTTTTTTTTTGTTTCTTGTCTTTTTGAGCCAGGGTCTTCCTGCAGCCCCAGCTGACCTGTAACTCACTTTGTAGACCAGGATAGCCTGGATCTCTCACAGAGCCCCCCTTCGAGTGTTGGGATTAAAGGAGTGTGCAAATAACTCTGCATTGGTGCATGTGTGTGTGAAAACAGTGGGTTCTGTGACCCCACTTCCCAGGCAGTGATGGAAACAGAAGAGGTTTTCTGTTGGCCATTCTAAAAATGACATTTTCAAAATCCTAGAAAATCTCTTGTTCTAACAGTTTCCATCCTAAAAAGCTAAGAACTTACACACGAAAGCCATTTACACTGGGACTCACACCTAAACTCACACATTAAAAATATATATATATTGAAAGCTTGATAACAGTAAACATTTGGAAATGTTGCGTTTTCAGATTGAATAAAAAAGTACTGCAAAGAAGTGATTTAAATCCATAGATAAGAGGGGTGCATCTGACACAACTTAAAATGATGCTATGGAACAATCTCTAACGAATGATACAGGGATAATGCTTACCTTGGTTTGCTAAGTGGAGAAAAGGTGCTGCAGAGTACTACCTGGAAGAGGATGCTATTTGGATGACATTATCATATCTGTATAACTGTTCATAGAAAAAAAGCAAAATACCCCAACATACAGGCACAAGACAACATTTACTCGCTATTGGAATAAAAGTTATTTTTATTTTTTTAATCTATTTTTGGCCAGTAGTGGCCATGCATCTTTTAGTAAAAGATTAATGCATCTTAAAAATAAACATTTGAGGGTCATATTTTATACTTTAGAAGGAGTTCTTCTCTTTCTTTTCTAGATATTCTTGCACACATGGCTGTAAATTTACTCTTTTTTGTGTGTGTTTTCAGTGTGTGTACATGAAGGGACACCTCTCACTCAGAACTCAGGAAAGACTAAAGGCCACTATTAGCTTTTCTTTTTACAATGGCAAAACAAAACCTATTTTTAATGGTTCTGTCTTAAATCCCTGTTGCCAGAAACATTTATTTAACCTCTAACTCTGCTCTACTGAGCTGTTTCTGTTTACATCAGGTTAGACCTTGACTTTCACAATCTCACACCCAGGGGAAATCTGTTGCTGTTGTTGTTGTTGCTTTTACAAAAGATTGGATTGAAACAGTTTTGGCTTTTTCTTTGAGACTTGGAAATAGCCAAAAGCAATTTAAATTTGGATTAACTTTTTCTCTCCTCTAGCTTAAAAAGATGTTATTATAAAAGTAACATCATACAAAGAATGAATAAAGGATTTGCCCAGTTTTTATGCTGTTTTGTCATTGCTTACAATTTATTTTCTCCTTTTTCCTAGAGGCCTTTTACCAAGCAGAGGGCAGCCTCTGACAGGGTTATCCCGGGCTCTGATGACTTGATAATAGGAGGCTTATGTCCTCTTAAACAAGCAACATCTGGCAGCTGCTCATAGAGACAACTCTAAGCACTTCTAGAGGAACTTAGGGTAGAAAAGACTTTTATATTGTAAAGAACACCAGGAGTAAGTACCAATGTTTGCTACTTAGTCGACAGATAGGAAAACTACTATTGCCAGGGAGAGGGTTTTCAGGTATTGGAAGGGGAAGAATCAAAAATCTTCTGAAGCCTTCCTCAATATCTGAAGGTCTCTCATGTAATGCAGACACCACCACCCCCTATACTCCCCACCCTGCACCCCCCACCGGATATATTACAATAACAATGAATGTCCTAACAGACACACAATTCTGACCCCCACTTGCTATTGTGGAATTTCCTGGCTAACATTACTGAGAACATTCCATGTATGCTCAGGAACACAGTCTTCTCCATTATGATATTATGTTCATATATTTTTTCCTCTCTAGATCTGACTTCTGTGGTGACTTTTGTCCTTGAAGGCATAACTGGGGATCAGTGCCAAAGTCAGCTCAGTGGTAACGGCTGATCACAGAGAGGTGACTGATGCCTCACCATGAGTGCTGGCAACTGCAGGTCTGAACAGTTTATCATCATATAAACCAGTGAAGTTTTGGACATTGACAACTGAGGCTCCTCAGTTAGCCACCTGGGTGACTCCAGATAAACTCTTTAGCAGGGATTATTAGCTGCTTCTCAAGATCTAGGGAACTCTTTGCTAACCAGCTTCAAAGTAACACGCTGCATTAGTTACTTTTGTGTTGCTGTACCAGAACATAACCAAGGCAAACTATAGAAGAGTTTATTTGGCCAGTAGTTCCAGAGAATAAGGGTCCATCATGGCGGCCTCTGCTGTAGCAAGGAGCTGAGTGCTCGCATCTTCAGCCACTTGCCAGCAGAGAGCCAAACTTGGAGAGGGACAAGGCCATGAATTCTCAAAGCCTACCCCACAGAAACATGCTTTCTTCAGCAAGGTCAGACCTTCTAAAAACTCCATAACTCTCTCCAAACAGCGCCACCAACTGACCGACAGTTTAAATACCTGCGCTAAGGGAGACATTTAAAGCACCACATGTGTCCATCTAAACCACGACACTCTTTGGGACAGCTGAGTGTGTCCATGAAACAATTTTGGCCACAAAAGAAGTGATGCTTGGAATCAAACGACAAAGGTTAAGTCAGGGAAAGGGATGAGTGTCATTATGTTCTACCTCATGTCTTTACTGTTCTCTGCATATGCAGACAGGAGACTAGAGTTATGGTCTACATTATATTGTCTGTAACTCTAGTTATAGCATCCATCTTGGATCATGAGTTGATTTTCAAAATGTGTATCACAGGCCAGGCATGGTGGTGCATGCCTTTAATCCTAGCACTTGGGAGGCAGAAATAGGTGGATCTCTGTGAGTTCCAGGCCAGCCTGGTCTACAGAGTGAGTTCCAGGACAGCCAGAGCTACAGGGAGACCATGTCTCAAAAAGACCAAAAAAAAAAAGAAAAGTGTATCACAAGTTGAAATGCATAAGAGAAACAAAGGAGCCAGAGGAAGCAATGATGGACCCTGAGCTGTGTGCTTTTGATGTGAGACAAATAAAATTCGAATCAAGATACTGTCATTTTGTTTTTTGCTATGACATACATTCAATCTTAAGTCTAATATGTATTTGAATACATTAACTAGAAAAGGGGCAGTAACAAACACAAGATTGTAGTAAATAAATACTGAAATAATGTAGGCAAAGCACTTTAGATGCTTAATGAGAGTTTTTTCCTACCTATAAACAAAAACTTGATATTAGCTTAATAAATGCAGCCCTCAGTCTTCCCACTGGAGACGTAACCCAGTGTCCAATGCGGCCCTCAGTCTTCCCACTAGGAGACATAACCCAGTGTCCAATGCGGCCCTCAGTCTTCCCACTAGGAGACGTAACCCAGTGTCCAATGTGGCCCTCAGTCTTCCCACTAGGAGACGTAACCCAGTGTCCAATGCGGCCCTCAATCTTCCCACTGGGACCACAGCTTTACTTGTCTCTCCTATTCCTACTTATGATTCTAAATAACAAGAGAGCACACATACTGATGTTTAGAGATATTTTATTATCTCAGGTCCCCACACTCCATAAGCCACTCAAAAGACAAAGCTTGAGACAAAGCAACCTGGCCCCAAGCTGCGGCAAAGAGCGGCCATGCACTATGTGCTCACGACTCTCATCAATCCATTCACTCCTGAGCAAACAGACTAGGTCTAAATGTGGCTGCTATCCAGTGGCTGTAGAATGCCGAGAAATTACCTAGATGCAGATTCCACTATGGCAAGGATCCTGGAATGTTTTAACCCTTGCTATATCTTCTAAACCCACCACATAGTAGGTCTTGAAGAATGTTAAATGAATGAAAGCCATTCTCAAAAAATAAATAAATAAATAAACATATAAATAATAAATAAAAGTTAGATTTTTTTCTGAGTAAATTCTTGGATATCAAGAATCTGGCCTTGAAATGGAAATGCATTTTAAAAACACAGTCTAACTAGAAAGGTTAAAATTAATTCAAATTTTTATTGGAGTTAAAAATGCAAGTGGATGTATTCTGAAATCTGGACACACTTTCTTTTAAATTGATGAGATTCTTAGTAGTTCTTTCTTTAGAAATAATCTCAAACAATAATTTACCATAAAGTAACTTCTGTGTCCCCTTTCCCTAGAGTCCTTAAATGTTAACATGGAAACACTAATTTTCATTAGTGTTTTCCTTGAAGACTTTGGGAACCTGGAAAACATCTAGAACATCTCCTAAGGAAGAGCATTCTCCTAAACAACTAACAGGAGGGCCACACTGAGAAAACATCATCATGTACCTATGAGTGTGTTCAAAATTCTTGACAGTTTAAGAGTACAGCTCTTCTGGTCTATCTTGACCATGAATCTGGGTCTACTACTGTTCTTCACAGCCAGGTCTAGACCATGTGTTCTTTGAAGAAAATCATGGAAACAATGCTGTGGACCCTGTCTCAAAAAGACCCCCCAAAAAATTTTTTTTATTTTATGTGTATGAGTGTTTCACCTGCATGTGTGTAAGTACATCTATGTTATGCAATGCCTGTGAATATCAGAAGAGGGCATCAGATTCCCCTGGAACTGGAGTTACAGAGGGTTGTTAACCTCTATGTGGGTGCTGGGAATTGAACCTGGGTCCTTTGCAAGAATAGCCACTGCTCTTAATTGCTGAGCTATCTCTCTAGACCCATAATGTTGTAGCTTTTATGCACCCAAAAAGGAAGCATACCAGATCAACCCACCTCATGGCTGGGGATCTTACTTATAATCATTTGATTCTTTTGATGATTGGCAGCTTTCTCCAGCTTAAATGCACACTTTTGTTCTTTCTACTTTAGTAGCAACATATTCTGGAGTAGTCCTGTGAGATTGATTATACCACTATTGCTATGACTGACCAAACCTTCAACAACCAGTGTTGGCATACTTTGAAGGTTTCTGTCTGAACCACCCCATCACTGTGGGGTGGCCAAGGAGACTGTACTCTATCTCCATCATTCTATATTTGTAATTAGTAAGTGGCCTTCTACTTCAAGGACAACCTTTATTTTCCTCCCTGTTGATTTATTTATTCATCTATTAAATTTGTGTGGACTAATTAATTGGTATTCATTTTAATACTAAGATTCTTTTGGATTTAGAACTCTTTCATCTTATTCCTATGTCCTAATTTAATTCCAATTTTTTTTTGATACATGTCCATTTACTATTTTCATATTCCTATTTGCCTATCCCAGTTTTGGACATTAGAACTTCTTGAAGAGCCATGGTTCATTTTGGTAGACAGACTAGTGCTTAGATGTGATATAGCTCTGTCTGTCTCTATCTCTAGACCCACTGAGTTCATACTGCTACCTTCAAGTTCAATCCAACATGTCAGTCTTGCTTCTACTTTTTCTGCGGGTCTGTATTTGTAATTATCTTCTGTGGCAATGCAAGATTTGGCTCCTTAATATATTTATTTTCTCACTTTGCATATGTATTCATTGTAACTGATCCTCTACATGATGACCATTTCTTCAAACAACCATCATTGTGCTTTCCTGCCACAAAGCCTGCTTTGACTAACTTGCCAACTCACATTTTGTAGAAGAGAAGGAAAGGGGGTGGGAAACACACTTGCCTCGTGCACCAAGAATTCGTCAAGTTGAACTTTCTTATATACACTGTGCAAGCTCATCCTTCAATATAATCAATTCCAAGATCTCTTGCATTTTATATCCAATATAATAGCTATATATAACTGACTCAGACTTCACATTTTATATTACAATACATAAAATGTAATGTGTTAGAAAAACTTGACCTTGCCTGAAAAGCTCTTCCATTACTAGTGGATATATGAAGGCAACTGTAGATATTTTGGACAAAGTCATGAGATGTGAGAGAGAAGTATGGAAGAGGTGAGACTGCTGTT
Source organism: Rhizomys pruinosus (assembly GCA_009823505.1). Taxonomy (NCBI): domain Eukaryota; kingdom Metazoa; phylum Chordata; class Mammalia; order Rodentia; family Spalacidae; genus Rhizomys; species Rhizomys pruinosus. The sequence continues at coordinate 346,914 of VZQC01005599.1, forward strand.
TATTACTTGATGTGTTAGTCAGCTTCCCATTACTCTAATGAATTAGTTGAGATAATTAGCTTATTCATTGAAAGGCTTATTTTTGCTCATGTTTCTGGAGTGTCAGTCCATTCTAGGGTGGCCTCATTTGCATGAGAAAGCACATAACAGTGGGAATAATGATGGAACAAAGCCACAAAAATCAGCAGCCAGAGAACAAAGAAAAGGCAAAAGAGAAGGAGGTTCCACAGTCTCCATCATGGGTTTATCTCTAATTATGTAAGGACTTCCTACAAGGCGCCAGTCTCCAAATTCCACCACTTCCCAACTAGTGATCACACTGTGGACCAAGCCTTTAAAATTTGGGCCTCTAGAGGACATTCAAAATCAAACTATAGAACTGGATTTTGTACCTTTTTTATAGTTTTGGTGAAGTAAGTGGTGAAAACCATATTGTCAATAAATTAAAAAATAAAATAGCATGTTTTGTTTTATAAACTAGACTATACTGACCATTTCTTTGACAATGAAAAGTTTTCTTTTTCACTAGACAAATTCTGACCCAAAGCACATTTTAACTGCAGAGAAATTATTAACTATCATACTTTCTTTTTTAAAATATATTTTATTTATTATTATTTTTATTTTGTGTAGATGAATGCATTGCCTGTATGTATGTAAGTGTACCTGTGTTGTGCAATGCCTGGGGAGGTCATAAGAGGGCTTCAGATTCCTTGGAACCAGAATTAGGGATGGTTATTAGTTTGCATGTGGATGCTGGGAACTGAACCCAGGTCCTCTACAAGAGCAGCCAGTGTGCTGACCACTTAGCCATCTCTCCAGCCCCACACTTTCCTTTTCTTTTCCTGGGTACCAAAACTTGACTTCATTTTCCTGCCTCTCTTCCAGCTTCACATGTCCAAAAGGACATGACTGAGAGGGATGCACTCCAGCCCCCTGAAGGCCATGCTTCCTGCCCCTTGTCTCAGCTCATGCTGGCCAGACACAGAAAATCTGGTAGGGTTTCCAGAGCCTGTGAACAGAGCCACTCCAGGGAATAAACAGCCATTTTCTTCTTGGAGCAGAAGCCCCTCTTCTCTTACACCCTCATCACAATCAGCTTTCACAGGACTGTTTCAGTAGACCTGGATGCTGAGGTTTGATTTTTTTTAATTTATTTACATCTATTTTTTTTTTATCAAATCTAGACCTGTGAGGTTTGATTTTAATACTTTGTCTAATCTGATAAATAAAATCTGCAAACCAAAGTGTCACGTGGGTTCCTGGGTTCTTACAAGGACTACATCACGATCACTGACGGATGGTTCCCTGAGTGGAAAGGAGCACAGAGTCCAGGTGACTGAGAAGCATGCTTTGTTTTGCTTCATCCTGGGCACTGCTTCTCATTTCCGTTGGTAATGTAGCCATGCCTTTTACATTTCTCAGATTTGCAATTCCAGTTCTAAAGAAGGCACTCACATCTACCCAAATTCAATGACTTGCCTTCAAATTCAGGGAAAGTGGTAGGGCAAACTGCCATGGCTTATGTGAGCCAACAGAACTCATGATGGCATCAGGACTCAAGTCTGGTCCGATTGTCCCTACTGTAGCACTAATTAGCATTTACATTAGGGTTTCTTAAATTAATGTTCTTTCTATTGTGTCTTGTTTTCCAGCAGGAGTGACGCAGGGCGGAGCTACTAAACTCCAGATCACTTGGGCATTTCCTTTCCTGAGCGACAGCTTCAAGCCATGAAAGGTGGGCTTATTTGCATTTACACAACTTTCTAAGAAATGAAGAGAATGAATGAGATGCCACCTCTCTGGGTGCATGAGTCTTTTGTCCTGCCCTCCCAGTTGGGATGCCCCTCACTGCTTTTTAATCTCTAGTCCCTTTACCTCTGGGAGTAGGCCCTGGGGCATTCTCTACAGAGGGCTCTTGACACTGGGAATTCCTCCTTTTGGTTGATCAAAGCTGGGGCAGCCAGACCCCACCCCAGTAAGTGGAGGCAGACACATCTGTTCAGTCTGGCTTCCTGCCAACAGGGGATTTACTCTGGGGTAAGTAGGGGAGAGGGACTTTTATGTCAGGAGGGGATTTATTGTTGGCTGACAGGGTGTGGCGAGTGTCAAGGGTGGTAAGCTCTTCAGTTCCTTGGCTGGATTGTTTGACTTTTTGTGAGGCAGAGTTTAATCTTTGTATGTGGGTTCTAAGATTTTTTCGAAGGGCAAATGATGAATCTGTGAACTTCATTGATAAACTGAAAAACTTTGGGAAAATAAAAGATAGTCTTGCTAAAACCAAGATGTTGGAAAGTGAAGATTTGCTGATTACATGTGGTATGAGATCAGTTAGAATCAAACAGTAGAAGAGAATGCTTGGATAGTCCTTGTTTCTTAGCCTGGTTCCACAGACCAAGGACCAGGAAGAAAATGGAGGCAGAGGCCACTTGGTTTTGGAAGGGGAAGCCAGCAGTCATTAGACCTCTGGGCATTGCCGTGTCCTCACAGAGTCAACAGTAATCACACAGAAATGGCACATCAAGTTCTATAAAACACACCCTAACCTGTGAAATTGTAAGTTGAGCAAGGAACACTTTAAGCACTGGTACAGGAATGTTCATTGGCCGCAGAATTAAAGTTCTCTGGTGAAATTGTTCCAGTTATGGTCATGAGCACAACCCTGTCTCAAGCCTTCAGTAGATGAACAGGAAAGAAATGTCATGGGGTTAAATAAACTTGATTCCAGGCCGGGAGAACGCCAACACTTTGTAATTTAGAAAGCCCTTTCCTTTTCTCATCTCCATCTTAAGGCCACAAGACACAGCCAGTTTTGTGAGGGAATGACTTATCCACTCCCTCATAGATTTCTACTAAAGACGCTTTTATGATCACTGCTTGATTATAGGCTGAGGCGTACACAAAAGTAATATAAGTTACGGGCCTTGATTTCCACAAAACAGTTCTTGTAGGAAGCATTAATCTGGGAATTCCAGCAAAGTCAGAGGCCACATGTAAATTAACGAAAATGATGCTCTCTTATGAGGACAAAGTGAAGACCGTGCAATCTGGTGAGTGTCGTGTGGCTGCATTTCCATCTTCTGGTCTTCAGAACTAAGCACCTTTGTGTGTTTGGGTCCCTGGATCCCGTCATGTCTGGAGGACTTGTAAGACAGGCCTGCCAGGAATTTGACTTGTGTGAGGGAACAAAAACATCTGGTAAATAAATCATCCTAAGGGAAGACTAGGCAAAATGGTACAGCATACAAGAGGTTCCTTGGGCAGCATAGTGGCTGTGTCTGTGCTGTTTATGGCAGGAGCAAACTGGGAAAGTTCTCAACAAAATGTCTGTGGTGGGAGAAGGAGGAACATGCTCCATGTTCGAATTCAGAACAGAGATAGGTGGAGGCAGGGAGAGTGGTGGCTTTCACATGGGCCAGCCTCAGCAGGTCTGATCTGGCAGCACCAGTTTCAGTGCAGGTTAGCAATAGAGGGTTCTTGCTTTGAGGTGGCCTCAAAGTGGCTTGGCAACAACTCCTCCAACACTGTGGCTTTATGGTAGACTTACCCTATGCATCCTCAAGACATGATGGAGCTCAAGGCATACACATGGCAGGGATAAAATACCAAAGGCCAGAAATGCAGCCTTTCATCAGAAATCGGCAACACTGGAAGAGTATCGGCTCCAAGCTGCACTATACAGGTGCTCTCAGGAAAACTCCAGAAACAGCCAGAAGAGAGGGAAACTTTTACAATACTGACTGTGCCCTGGGAAAGAGTCATAAGAATGTTATTTCTTACTGCCGTGTGGCATTTTTATCTCATTGTGGAGGTGACCAGCCGAAATTCAACACACATAAAATTCTGAAGTAACAAGGTACCTGACTTTAGGAGAACTTGCCCTGTTTATAGGGTGGGAAGTACCAGATGAGATGTTGACCATCACAGAGTACAAGCCATCCGCTACATTCCACTTGAGTCATTTTCATTTGTTAGAGAGAAGAGACTGTGCAGGATGGTGAGCGACTTCCAGTAATGAATAACTGGAGGATCATGGGCAATGCACTTCAGCTTCTATTTCAGTAAAATAAGGAGAGGGAAGGGAGTCTGGTCTATGCATCACCATTGGAAGGTATGAGTAGGAACCTGAGGTGTGAGTCATGGCTTCTGAGCTCTCCATCTCCATTTGCTTTAGTGGGCACTGTGTATGCAGGAATCAGTGGCCTCCTCTGAGCTTATAATTGCTCATTTTTCAAGGTACAGTTATTGAACTGATGGCCTTTTTGGATGTCCTCTTTGGGCCTTGGCTCAGTGGGTAAGAGTGTTTGTTGCCTAAGCCCAACTACCTGAGGCCAATCCTGGAATCCACAGTGGAAAGAGAGAACCAACTACTGAAAGTTGTTCTCTGCCCTCCACATGCTGGCCATGGTACATTTGTGACTGTGTCATACACACACATTCACACACATGAACTCCCAACAGTAATAATTAATGATAATAAGTAAACATTTTAAAAGCATGTCTTCCCTGTTTTTAATTCATTAATCACTGAAGAAGCAACTTTGCTAGTCAATCCTATGAACCATTTCTGGTCTATTCTAGTGGAACTTGGCTGTAACCAGAATGTAACATACCCTCAGCAGAGAATTTGCTTTAATATTCTGAATCACTTTGGCTAGGGACTGAATAATCAACTCTGTTCTGTGAGTACTCAGAAGGCAGTGTATGTATGGCAGAGTCAGAGTAGATCGTTTCCTTCCTTTTTCACTTCATCTTAGGTTACTGAATAACGTGGGACTTCTGTCAGATTGGCTGGGAAATTAATCTGTGTTTTTGCACTTTCTGCAAAAATAAGCTTGGCCCTTTACCTCAGTTTGTTTTCCCTTTCCAGACATCAGGCACTGTTTATGTTATAGCACTCACAAAAAGTAGCATCTCCCCAGTTTCCAGGGCAGAGTTTCTGATTGTTGCTGACTGGTGAACATGCTATCAGGCCAACCAGAGGCATCTAACAAGAGCCATGGGCATTGGTTTTCTTCAAAAGTTTTCAAATTCTCTGTAGCAGTATTTTAATTGGAATTTTTAATAACCAATCATGTAATAGAAAGAAGAGGACTGGAAGGAAGTGAGAGGAAGGGAAGGGACAGTGAAGCTATCCTCAGGGAAGGAGTTCAAAGAAATACGACTGCTTATCCTGCTTTCTTCCATCATATTTTGGAATTTGCTTTTTTTTTTTTTTTGGTCTTTTCGAGACAGGGTCTCCCTGTAGTCCCAGCTGTCCTGGAACTCACTGTGTAGACCAGGCTGGACTTAAACTCACAAAGATCAGCCTGCCTCTGCCTCCCAAGTGCTAGGATTAAAGGCGTGCACCACCATGCCCAGCTGTTGGAATTTGCTTTTAAAAGGATATAGCAATTCAGTTTTTGATAGAACTACAATTTCAATATTTCAACATTAATTTTAAGTGGATTCTTTTGTAGCTCACAGTACATTGGGTCTATGTGTCCTGTTTTTAAGGGTCTTTACCAAGTTACCTTCTGGACAGGACATTCTGATAATTAAAAATCTTCTTTGGCCCTTCTCTACAGGTCTCTGTAGTATTGAATAAAACTGTTATTATCACCTTAATTCCTGTTGAATCCAGGTTGCGTGCTAATTCAACACACTTTTATTATTATTATTATTTATTATTATTTATTTTTTATTTTTTTCAAACACTTTTAAAACCAACCCTCCAGAGAATACTTGAAGCAATTCAAAGGACATAGAAAGGAACAACCATCCCCAGGCACCTAGAAAGAGAAATCAATAAAAGCATAACTGCAAAGTAGAAAACCTAAACCAAAAAACGCAAATGGATAATAAAGTGAAAGGAAGCAACACAAACCTATCAGTCAAAACCCTAAATATTAATGGACTAAAACTCCTCAATCAAAAGACATAGACTGGGAGATGGATTAGGAAACAGAATCCATCGAATTGCTGTCTACAAAAGAAAACATCTTACCTTCAAGGATAGGCACCACTTAAGTGAAAGGATGGAAAAAAAAAATATTCCAAGCAAATGGTACCAAAAAGAAAGCAGTGTTGCTATTTTAATATAGAAAAAATAGTCTTCAAAGTAAAAAAATCAGAAGAGACAAAGAAGGCCATTACATTTTTTTTTTTGCTTTTTTTGTTTGGGTTTTTTATTTTTTTTTTTTTTTTAATTGATGCTTTTGGTATTTCATACATCATTTTCCAATTCATTCAGGTATATTCCCCTTCCCTTCCCCTATCCCCACCCCACCCCATCCCAGATCATGCATTCTGCCATAACTGTCCTGCATTTCTCTCAGGTTTTTTTTCCATTTTTTAGCAATAGTGACAATTTATGAGTACAACATCCTTCATGTAAACCAATTTGGCAAGCAGTTGTGTCCAAACCCACACACCCCTTGGTCCCACCATCCAGCAGGGAAGGCTTATATATTCAATCAAGTTGATCAAATGAGTGTCCAGACTACATTGCTGTAGTTTCACCATTCACCCCAATCGCAGCCCTTACATTCTACCACGCCCCCTCTTCCGCAGATTGTTCCCTAGGCTTAGAAAAGGGGCACAGGTGGATGAGAAGCAAAACAGTCTACTTTCTCTGGAGCTGTTGTCTTGGACTCTGGTCAATTCTGGCTGTTTTCTTTCATGGGCTGACAGTTTGTCCAGGAATAACCTTTCGATCCTACTAATGAAGCACAAGCAATTAGATATATAGGTATTTAAACAGTATTAATTGTTATTGTAGGTTACTTTGGTATAGACACAGATGTTTGGATGGTATGTTAATCCATGAATTATATTTTTTTCTGTTATATATGACAGGGTCTTACTGTGGCTTATAACATCTCCTGACCATTAGAGGGTGCAAGCTTGTGGCATCAGCAGTGGGTTATTCCTCCAAGGAGAGAGCCAATAGCCAATTAGATTTGGGATATACAGGCATATGGCTGCCTCTGCTGCACAGTATTTCCAGGCAGGTGAGGTGTAGCTAGTACTGACAGAGGAGTCTTGCTTGACTCAAGGAGACTCATATTTGCTTTATTGGTATAGTGGCCTTTGGTAACACTCTCTGGTATTCCAGAGACCATCTGTACACTTGCATGTGTGGTCTCAATACATCTTTCCCATGTTAACGTCAGGTCTTTGACAGCAGGGCCTTATCGCCTCTCTTCTTGCAGGTTTAGAGGCAAGGAGCCTTTACCTTTTGTGGGGGCTTGGATCCCCTGGCCAACATCTCCTTGGTAGAATAATCCATTGCTGATGTCAGAGTTCCTGCATTAATATTATTGTCTATTCAGAACCAAATATAATACTAAAGTCTCCTTAAGCTATGCACTTAGGCCATTACATTTTTATCAAAGGAACAGTTCACCATGAAGATTTCACAATTATGAATATATATGCACCAAACTCTGGTACACCAAACTTTATAAAGACAATTCTCTGGGACCACAAGGCACAGATTAACCCCAGTACACTCATAGTAGGGGACTTCAATACACCACTGAACCCTTTGGACAGGTCAACAGGACCAAGAATAAACAGAGAGACATCTGAGCTGAATGATATGATACACCAAATGGACCTTACAGACATATACCGAATATCCCACCGTAATAGCAGAGAATACACTTTCTACTCAGCACCCCATGGAACATTCTCCAAAATCAACCACATACTGGGACACAGAAGAAACCTCCACAAATACAAAAAGATTGAGACCACAATGCAATAAATCTCACTATCAACACCAAAAAAAAAAAAAACAAAAAAAAACAACTAAGCACTTCTCTTTTGACTTTTAAAACCACACACATATTCCACAAATTCTCTCATGTTTTCTTTTAGAAAGGAGGCAAGCCATATCATTCTTACTTTGAAAGTTGTTATAGAAAAAATAAATGTTCTATTATATGGGAAGTGATTCTACAATATCTATGCTGACAAGAGAAGAAAAAAATGTAACTAGGTGAAGACAAATATACTTTGTTTCCTAATATGGAAAATAACAATGATGGGGGTGTAGAAAAATACACTGTCCAGATGAAACCTGTTGTGGAATGTGCTTTTCCAGTCATATCTCCTGTTATGATAATAAGGGATACATGTAAAACTGTTCAGAATGCTTTCTAAATGATTTAGATCTGAATCAGGATGAAAGCTGAAATTTAATCAGGTTGATTTACTGTTGTGTTAGTAATAAAAACAGTGTCACCTAGAAACAAGTGGTTATGACTGATTATTTTCTGTTTCCATGGGAAATTGTAAAGAAAAAGGAAAAGAAGAAACAAAGAATTTTACTTATCTACTATATGCCAGCCTCATCCTTGGCAATTACTTCTTTTAGTCTATACACAAACCTTTCTTGGGCACTTAACATTGTACTTACTTTATACAGGAGGAAGTGGCTGGGAGACATAAGTTGGTGCAAAATCATATAAGTAGCAATTGGAACAGCTAAGAGTTGAGCTGAGGCTGGCCTGAGCCCAGAACTATGGCCTCCAACTCAATCCCTTGTCATTCTTCTTTTGTGTTTAATCTTTCACTCCATTCCTTCTTGTTCTAGAGAAATTACAAAGAATTCTAGTACTTTTATATTACCTGTGTGAGCCCATTAAATATGGCAGCTGACAATTTTTTTGTAGATACTGTAGCATTAAACAGCTACCCTCCCAATAGCTTTTAAGATGGCATCTCCATTTAGCTTATAGATACATTATTTTAGAATAGTGATTTTTTTTTCTCTAGAGAGTCAGTAAACATTCTCCTTGGGAGCCATAAATGTACTGTCAGCCTCCGTGCACAGGTGACCATTGCCAAATAGATTGGAAACACTTCCAAATTCTGATACAGTACTTACTAATCTGACTTAACATCTGAGGAGGTAGGAAATGCTCAAAACACTATTTATATATAAATTGAAGGATAAAGTAGGTGCACTGTCTCAAGCTTTGAGAGAGGAGGAGTGCACAAACAAAAAGCCAAGAAAAAAAAATAAAACCTACAACCCCCCCCCCCAAATAAACCATGGCATGGTGACTTTGTTGGTAGCCAAGGGAAGTTAAAGCAACAGCAGATCTTGGGTGCTTTCCTGAAAAAGCATCTCTTTATGTGTTTGGGTGGTGTATATGTTTTAGTTATTTGTATGCAGAAATGTGCACATGCATGAAAAGGCCAGAAGTCAATGTTGAGTGCTTTCCTCTATTGCTTTCCATCTTATTTTTTGAGACAGACACACTTACTGAACCTAGAATTTGCCAATTAAGCTCAACTGGCTCTGCATCAACCCAGGCTTCCTCTATTCTCTGCTCACCCAGCACTGAATTATAGGTGCATATACTACCCATCTACCACTTTATGTAGCTGCCAGGAATTTAACCAGGTCCTCAAGCTTATATGGTAAGCACTGCATGGACTGAACCACCATCTCAACCCCAAGAAAAGTATTTCTCACTCTTTTCTCAATATCAAAAGTCAAGGGCACAGCAATTGCTACCATAATTACTATTTGCAGGAGACTTCACCAAAGATTCCTTTAGAAGGGTAAAATTTCTTGTGACCACCAGATTCTGGGGCCAAGTAAAAACCAAGTAAAAACCATATATACATATATACACACATATATATATATATATATATATATATATATGAGGAACTTACATATCATTCTTTTATGTCTTAGAGAATTTTGATGAAAATTGGGAAGTATATTTGTGAAATGTTGATTTTAATCCCTGCCGAGTAATCGGGTTAACCTCATTGGTAGAACAGCATGGAGATAATGAATAGGTGGGTATGCCAGAATGATTCAATGAATCCATTATAACACACTGTCACAATCCTATTTCTGCTACCATCATTTAAAAATAAAAATAACATTTAACAAGTTCTGCACCATGAAATTGAAAGTAGAATGCTAAAGAGTTGTCATTATTTGGGGATAAGGATAGTGACTGATAAGATAACTATTGCCTGAACTATTTCAGAGTGTGGAATTGGCATAGACAAATTCTCTCTTCTATGTTCTAATTACTGTAATTTGATCATTATAATGATTATAATTTCATATTCACTTTATATGCGATAGTCTGTTAACACTGCCTGTCACATCATAGTAAATTTGCTTCTAGGATTTGGGGGAGGGAAAGTATTATATCTCATCAACAATGCCTTTAGTCGCTTAATTATGATATGCTTTCAGGATTTTTATATCACTTCTTGTAAAGCTTGTTTCCTGAATGAGGATGTTTTATTTCTATTAGCTGTGTCAAGACATTATTTTAAGTGAATGGCTAGCTACATTCTAATATTTTATTGAGAAAAAATTGAAAACAGCATAAGCTTTGGTCAAGAAAATGCTTACTAAATTAATAACAACATATCTAGATAACAGAATATTGCACATTTACAAAAGAAGGGACATCTATGGATTAATACAGAAAAATTTCTAAGAAATACTATGAAAAAATAGCCTGCTGTAAATTAGTGTATATATATATATATATATATGTATATGTATAAAATGGTGGAGAAATAAAAATCAGTCTCAGTATTTTCTTGCATTTGTATAAAACAAAACTTTGGTGGGGTAAGTAATTGAACAGAAGAGAAGTTTCCTGTGAAGGGAAGTGTAGATGTGGGTAGGTATGATTAAAAAAAGGCTTTCACTGTTCCTTTGCTCAGACTCTTTGACTGATGCTCCTGTTCCCATAAAGGCTTTCATATTCAAACATCCCAATGAGTCGATATTTCACTTATTCTGTTTGGATTTTTATTCGTACATATAAAAATCTCCAACTTTTAAACATTGGCTTTTAAAAAAATCTTCAACTTTTGTTAGTGTCACATACAATATTCCACATTTCAATATTTTACTGTCACACTATGAACAATGACAACTTCCTAGTCATTCCAACACCATTAATTGGATAATCAATCATTCCCTATTTATTGGAGATGCTATCTCAAAAATTTTATTTCTGATATTTATTAATTTATTTATTTTGTTATGAAAGGCATAGAACAGAGTTCTGTGAATGCTGAGCAAGCACTCTTCCATGGACATGCTCTTCAGCTTTCCTAAACACTTTTTTTTAGGACCAGAGGTCTAACTCAGTCAGCAGAGCACTTACCTCACCTTCACAAAGCCCTGAATTCCACCATGTCAACTCATAAACCAGCCATAGTGACACATGCTTCCAATATTAGCACTTGAACGGTAAAAGCTGAATTTTCTTATTTTTTGAAGTAGTTTTCCAGTTTTCTTGAACAGGAGGATCAGGAGTTCAAGGACATTCTTGGCAATATAAGGAGTTCAAGGTCATTCTTGGCAATATAAGGAGCTCAAGGTCATTCTTGGCAATATAAGGAGTTCAAGGTCATTCTTGGCAATATAAGGAGTTCAAGGACATTCTTGGCAATATAAGGAGTTCAAGGTCAGCCATAGTCACAGCATACTCTATCTCAAAATGAACAAACAAAATAAACACAATAACTTTTAAAGATAAGCTTTTAACAAAATCAGATTTTCCAGTTGAAAAATGTTGGTACTGAAGCTGGAATAGTGGTTCACTACTGCAGTCGCAGCTGCTCACAGGAGGCTGAGGAAGAAGAATCATGTAAGCCCTGGAGGTTGGACCATCAGGATGACAGTGACATCTTCTCCCCCAAGGAACAAACAAATGAAAACAAAATCCCCAAATGATGGTGCTTAAGGGGATTTGTCCTAATTTTATGAACCTACTAAGGAGAAGCACCCTTTTTGATACTGAATCTTTCTGTCCACAACCTGGTGTCGTCCATTTTAGTAAGCTGGACTTTGGTATTTATGTAATTTGATCCTTATTGAAAGTTCTTAAAAAAATTATTCTTACATATTCCATATTTTAAAAAATGGACTCACTGACAATGTGAGCTCATTGGATCTCCGGAACCCACATAACAGTAGATGGAAAGGAAGGTTCCACGACGGTGTGTCCTCTGACCTGCACATACATACCTCAACATGCAGATGCTCCCTAAACATCAAGACACACACACTCACACAATAATAATAACATTCAAGAACGTCTAAAAGTAACTGTTAAGCTCACATATTTAAATCTATTTTATTCATAAAGCTGTAATTTTTTGTTGCTTTGTACTCCTTTAAATTTTTGGATTTCCTTATTGCTTGTAATAATTTCCCAGTTGGTTCTTCGGGGCTTTTCAGATGCATAATCATGTTATCTAAAAACTGTCAACATTTTACTCTTTTCCTTTTTTTTTTTTTTTTTTGTTGACAGGGTCACCCTGTAGTCCCAGCTGGCCTAGAACTCTGGAACTCACTTTGTACACCAGGCTGGCCTTGAACTCACAGAGATCCACCCACCTCTGCCTCCCAAGTGCTGAGATCAAAGGCATGTGCCACCACCCCCGGCTCTTTTCCATTTTTGTGTCTCTATTTTTCTTATCTAATTCTTCAAGAGTCTAAAGAGACAGTCCACTAGAATAAAGGTATTAGTAACAGCATAATCTTTAACACATTTTTTCTTTCATTCTTTTTTATTCATATCTTTTAACATAAGTAATAAGTTATTGAGTATAAGCATCCTTCATGTAAACCAATTTGCAAGAGTTGTCCCAAACCCACACAGCCCAGGCTCCCACCATCCAGCTGGAGGGCTGTATGTCAATCATGTCAATACAAATAAGAACAATTTATTGATAGGTATGTTTAATTGTATATAATTATTGCTTTTTATCATAACATTTTCTTACATATACATAATGTACTTTGGTCACAGTCACCATATTACCCTCTCTTGTCTCTTTTCCACTCCTAATTATCCAATTATTCACTTTTTCTTTCCAACTAGTTCCCTTTTTAATTATGGCTATCAGTATTTCTAATTTCCTTCTCCTTCCCTCCCTTCCTCCCTTCCTCCCTTTCTTTTCTATGCTTTCTTTCTGTCTTTATTTTTCTTTCTTCTTTAGGTCTTTCTTTCTTTCTTTCGGTTTCTTTTCTTTCTTTTCCTTTCTTTCTTTCTTTTTGTTTCTTTCTTTCATTTTTCATTTCTTTCTTTCTCATTCATTTTTTATGCACTGTTAGGTAAAATGTCCTTCTCCAGTAATCATAACTGCCTACAAATCCTCAAGGAAGGGTGGAGCCTCATAATCTCTTCCCCACTCCATAACAGAATGCTGGTGGGCCCAGTTTGGGGCAGGTAATCACAGCTGCTGTGGGTTCGTGAGTGCAATGGCTACATCATGCCTAGAAGACAGTGTTGCACCACATTCCACCCCCTTCCTCCCTCTCTGACATTCTTTCTGTCCCCTCTTGCCTGCACTTTGGAGAGTTACACGATACTTCAAGACTGATCATTCAGTAGTCAGTTATCTCAGTACTTTGACCTGCTAGGAGTCTCTGTAGTAACAACCACCCACTGCAAAAAGAAGCTCTCTGACCAAAGTTGACAGCAGCACTAATCTATGAATAAAACATAACTCTTGAGAAAGGGGTTCAAAAAGCACACATACATTTAGCAAAACAGCAGTAGCTTCTCTGTCAGCTGAGGGCCGATGGCCTCCTCAGCCATGGACCCTGCAACTTGTTCTACAGAGCCCCTTTGGTTATATCAATTTGAGCTATTAAAGACATTTCTTGAGGAAATATTCCTAAGAAATGAAAAATTATTTCACAGGTTTAGAACCACTTTTGGGGATATTTAAAAATGGACCTTTCCTTGAAGGCCAATTTACAAGCAGTCATGATTCATCCAAAGTATTTCAAAAAAGAAACAGTGACAAAGTAGAGCTTTAGCTCAATATTTCTCTTCAGCCAGCTATATTTATTGAGAAGAACTGACACAAAATTCATTGTTTACTTTTAACAGTTTTACATAATTATTAAGTTTTAAGATAAATGATTTTCTTTATCAATGGTAACAAGATTGCTTGGTATTAGTATTTTATAGTAAATTATATATATTATATATTATATAATTCTTATAGCCAATTTGGGATGAATTTAATACTAATATAAGCAAAAGTATTTGATAGCTACAAGGATTAAATGTCAACCAAGCTATCAATTGGTAAGTCTGGGGGCTCTATATCAAGTGGTAAATACTTCTGAGCATTCATATTTGGAATGGCCAATTGCAAGACAGGTTTTCATAATTACAATTTATAAACATTCTTGATGAAACCTGTTAGCATATTTGATAGATGAGAATTCTCCTAGAGAAAAGAAGGTAATAAGGGAAATGACCTGGGAGTACCAAAGCTAAACAGAGCATTGTGTCCATCCAGCCTCCAGTGGCCATGAAGGTCTTGCTATGGTATAAGGAATAGTTACCTTTAAAAGCTTGATTTGCTTTGAACCTCTTAAAGCCAACCTCCAGCTAAAAAGATGAGTAAACTTGTCAGGAAATAAGAGAAAACTCAAGATGAAACTTCCCTACTGTGTCTTCTAACATGCTCCTAACTGTATCTTTCTTCTAACATGCTCCTCTGTGTTTCTTTTTTTTTCTTTTTTCTTTTTTTTTTTTTTTATTTCTGTATGTGTATGAATGTACTGTCTGCATGCAAGTTTGTGCACCCGTGTCGTGCAATGCTGCGGAGGTCAGAAGAGGGTCTCAGATTCCCTTGGAGCTGGAGTTCTCCTGGAACTGGAGTCTCAGACGGTTCTTGGCCACCATGTGGGTGCTGGGGATCGAACCCGGGTCCTCTGCAAGAGCGGTCGGCGCTCTTAACCGCTAGGCCATCTCTCCAGCCCCCTCTCCTCTGTGTTTCTATGAGAAAGGATAAGTTCCCAGGTAGAAAGGCTGTTGAAAGATCATTCCCAAGTTTGCACTCCCACATTTAGCCAAGCTCCCTCTAATTTATGATCTACAGACCTAGGAGGCTAGATATTCAATCATTGACATATGTCAATAGCTTACTAGGATGTGTGTTTCCTGCCATTAAGTCCACTAACTTGTTATCACCACAGCCATCTCTCAATCTGAGAGTTTACATTTTGAACTACTGTTCAGCTAGACTGCAGAGGGTGATTTCTACCAGGTGAAAATCTTATTTATCTTTCTTAGAAAAAGAGTACAATTCCTGAATGAGAGCCAAAAGACACATGAATGAGATGACGTTCAGTCAGAAAAATTTGTAAATCAAGTGACTGATGATTCGTTAGGTTTTCTTGAGGGGTGTGTATGTGTGTGTGTGTGTGTACACGTGCGTTGTGTTTAACTTGTGATCAATAACTACTGTGCCAGGCTTTATAAGTTATCAAAAATATAGTCATTACATTCTGAAAAGAGTAAATAGTGGCTTGGAGGCATTGGCTTAACTTTGCGATCATTCTTTCTATAATGAATTTTTTTCACTCAGCCCACAAGCTGCAGCATTTAGCATGATGCAGGAGGGTCTAGTTGAGTTATACTGTATGCTTTTCAATTAAACCATAACTTTCACATGTGCATTTTGTTGTGCTCGCCAGCATTAAATAAATGGATAACACCTGAATAAATTCAGAGTCCCAGAATACACACATTCTGGAATCTAATTGACCAGTGAGAGGTTTTTCATTTTAGTTTAATAAAGAGTTTTATTGAGTTAGGTAAAGCAGTAGTTACTTAAGCATAACCTCTAAAACCAGGTAATACCAAAATATATAACAGTATTTATGACTGACCCATTTTTCAACCCATTTAAATCTGGAAAGATATGTAATAAATTTGAGTCTAGTTTATACACTTGGACTATTCACACATACAGTAATGTTCTTTAATAGAGCTTCTTATCAAGTAAAATGTCTTAGGAAATGGAAAATTATGGGATGGAGATAATATGTATTAGGGTTTTCAGCATCCCCTTTATATTTGAATTTCCTTATGTGCGTTAGAAGACCTATCTGCTGATGATGACCCTGAGCATGTATGGAGAGGATCAAGAGATGCAGACACACATCCTTGGATGGCTGTAACCCCAGTAGCTCCACCATTCTGTTGCTGTCATTTTACTTGGAAAACCCGAGTGACAGTGGCATGGAATCTTAAGTTTCTCAGTTTTGAAAACATTAGCACCTGATCTTGGTTAGGTTTCGTTGGAGTTTAGTATTGGCAAAAATCATTACTTCCAAGTAACACAGTCCCAGAAAAATAAAATCCAAATGGTTTCCCTCATATGTGGATGCGGACACCAAATCCCCAGTTGGCAGGCAAATTGAGCAACTTTATTATTATATTTCTTTGTATCTGAAAGCAACTGTGCTGTCACAATGTGAATCTGTTAACAGGCTCTAGAATTGACCTACCACTTTTATACATACAGGCAATGAATGCACTCATACACATAGAATAAAAATAATAAATGAAATCTTTTTATAAGAATGCAGAATCTAATATTAAACCTCATAGTCCTATATTATTTGTAGTCATAGAAATGAAAATATTCATATAATTTGAATATGTATCCTAAGATTCTAAAAGAGACTGAGCATTGTGGTATGTGCTTGTAATTTCAGCATTCATTGCCTGTATGTATAGAAGTGCACCCGTGTTGGCTATGGAGGCCAGAAGAGCATGTTGGATCCACTGGACCTGGAGTTACTATGGTTGTTAGCCACCATGTGTGTTCTGGGTATGGAAACCTGGTCCTCTGCAAGAACAACCAGTGCCCTTACCACTGAGCCATCTCTTCAGTCCCTAGATTCCAATATTTTTACTTAAGTTGTCAAAATACTACCACTTTGGTCAATGGAATATCAGACTGTCCCTGTGGAAGTCTTTAAAATATATAAGGAAATAGAAAGTCCCAATGGTGAATGTCTGCCTATTAAGGAAGAGCTGGGATTTTTAACCATTTGATCAGAAAAAAAATGTGTCACTTGGGGTTGAGCATTTCACAGAAACTTAATCTCTATGTTTGACAGTTGCGTAACTCTGTAATAGTCTTCATCTATTGCAAAATAAGCTTTTTATTTATTTTTTAATGGTAAATGGCATACCCATCTGTAAATCCATATTTAACATATAGTAAGAAATTACATGTGTCTAGAGATATGATGGCCTTGGGGTTTTCTCTAAGATGTTTGACCTCTCAACCATGTGTATTTGGCCATGCTTATAGTACCACACATAAGTTCCCTCCAATCGAATAGGTTTTAGGTCTAATTAGGTAGCTGTTGATTACTACTCCCCCAATATAGTTTTCTGTGCCTGTCATTTTTGTGGTTATTAGGCCGTAAAGCTGCGATTGGACCTTCAATTGATGCTCTCCACTATGCAGCTTGCATAGTGACCTGGAAACCACCTCCTTGAAGGATAGCTGTCATAGTTTTGCATATCACTAAATTAAACTATTTTTTTAGTTGTGAACAGCAAGAAAATGTTTGAAAGGCACAGTTGGAGAGATTTCAGCATCTAGAGACACAAACTGATAGCACAGCACCAGTTCTCAAAAAGCAAAGGCCAGGTCCGCTAAGAAGGTCTGGCTTGGAAGAAATGTTCTCAACACAAGTAAGCAACTGACCACTTCTAGAATGTGAGGGATGTGTCAGGGCTTATGGAAAATGTTTCTAAAGAAATCTGTATGTTTTGTACAATAATGTTGACTTTTGACTTGCAAATGGAAAAATGAAATAGGAAGAATGGATAGGGACACAGGCAGGAAAGGGGATGGTACAATCAGGTCCATATACAGCAACTCTTAAGGTTAAGAGCTATCATAAGAAGAGTGACTAACAGTATATGTGGTTTGAAAATGGAACATAAAGACCAAATGGTAAAAGTGATAGGGAAATTGAAAGATGGAGAAACTTTCTTTTTTTAAATTAAAAAAAAATTTTTATGTGTATGAGTGTACTGTCTGCATGTAGGTCTCTGAACCCGTGTTGTGCAATGCCACGGAGGTCAGAAGAGGGCATCAGATTCCCCTGGAACTGGAGTTAAAGACGGGGCTCTTAGCTGCCATGTGGGTGCTGGGGATTGAACCCGGGTCCTCTGCAAGAGCAGTCAGCGGTCTTAACCACTAGGCCATCTCTCCAGCCTGAGAAACTTTCTTAATAAAGCAGTCCTGCAAAAGAATAAGATGACAATGAATTAAGGAGGTGCCCATCTTACAGATGGTGAAGTGGAGGCTCCATGTGCAGTGATCTGGGATGTTGAAAGTTGTTACTATGGCTGACGAGGTCATAGACCCTAATTAAGAACATACTGCCCCTGGGTGTGGTGGCACACACCTTTAATCCCAGCACTCAGCACTTGGGAGGCAGAGGTGCGCAGATCTCTGTGAGTTCAAGGCCAGCCTGGTCTACATAGTAAGTTCCAGGACAGTTGGGGCTAGAGGGAGACCCTGTCTCAAAAAGATAAAAAAATACTGCCATTGTTTTGCTAGTCAATTTATTGTCAAACTGTCTCCTGAATGCTTATGTTTATATGCTTAGACCAGTGTGCTCTTGGCCTGGTACAGAGAAACTTTCTTTTCAAAGGACAATGGGATAATGCAGAGTTTCACACATGGTCAAAGTCTTTGAAGGAACTGTTTTATTGTTTTGTTTTGTTTTGTTTTTTGTCTTTTCGAGACAGGGTCTCCCTGTAGTCCCAGCTGTCCTGGAACTCACTCTGTAGACCAGGCTGGCCTTGAACTCACAAAGATCCGCCTGCCTCTGCCTCCCAAGTGCTAGGATTAAAGGCTGTTGTGTACTCAGTTGTAAATGAGACATCTGCAGCATGCCCTCTAAGGCCCAAGGAACACTGTGGAAGAGGGGTCAGAAAGACTGTAGGAGCTGGAGGACGGAGAGGACTCACTCTCTTCTGGAGAAGGCATAGAAGTCACCACCACAAATACCAGATTTAGCTAACTGTACAAGACTAGCACATGAGGACACACACGGCAAGGGGAGAGGAAGAAGATACTGGAGGGCAAATATGATGACAGTGCCTTTTATACATATATGGAATTGTAAAAAACAAAAAAAGAATTCAGAATTCGTCTCTCCCATGGCTCCATTGCTTTCTGTATGACTATGGAACTTTTTTTCCCCTTGTATTTTCTTACATACTACACACTCATTTGTAAACTAAAAGTATTGAGTTTTGCCTTGAAAGACTGTTTTGAGGACTGAGTAAATCAATGCAGGTAAAGTCTTAGGAGAGAATTAACTTAGTAAATACTGAGTAAATGTTAGCTTTTATCACCACCACCACCATTATTATCAAACAAAAAATGATGGGAAATTCGGAGTACTATGACCATTTCTGGTTTCCATCTTAGCTTGGTAATTAGATTGTATTTATTGTCTCAACTGAGCAATAATGTCATAGAGTTTATTCTGCTCACAGGCAGACAACTGTAGCCTGAAGTCATTTCTAGGTTTTGCTAATTCCAAAGGAAATGAAACCAGCAATGACTCCATTATGCAAATACTAGTGACACTGATGGAACATGGGAGTGCATGACTGGAGATCTATGTTTGAAGCCTGCCTCAAATTAACCATATAATCCAATTGTTTTTTCTTAAACCTGATAATCTCACAATGGAGCAATATATGAACTTTTCTTTACAGCTGACCCAGACTCTCAGGACATCTTTCTTAGGCATAGGCTTTCAAGAAACAATAATTACCTGGGCATGGTCATGGACCCATTTAATCCCAGCACTTGGGAGGCAGAGGCCTGAAGATCTCTGTGAGACTGAATCCAGCCTGATCCACATAGCAGGTTCCAGACCACCTGGGGCTACAGGGAGACTATCTCAAAAAATATATATAGAAGAAAAGAGAAACAAGGCTTGCCACCATCCTTCACCCTCCATGCATTCATGCATTCTGGATTCTTTTGGGGGGGGGGTTTGAGACAGAGTCTCCCTGTAGCTCCAGCTGTCCTGGAACTCATTATGTAGACCAGGCTGGCCTTGAACTCACAGAGAGCTGCTTGCCTCTGTCTCCCAAGTGCTAGGATTAAAGGCCACCACACCTGGATTCTTAGTCGTCCACTGTGCTGCAGACTCCTAGTGCCCCATTGTCAGTTACAAAGATTTTGGCTCCCACCCTGTTCTCAGCATAAAAGATTAAGATCCTGTAATGGTTAGCTTTGTTTCTAACTTGACACACCCTGGGAGGAGAATCACAATGAGTGACGTCTACTTTGGGTGGGCCTGTGGGTACATCTATGGGGATTGGCTTAATTAAGCTAATTGATGTGGG
The DNA here is from genome assembly GCA_009823505.1 of Rhizomys pruinosus. Taxonomy (NCBI): domain Eukaryota; kingdom Metazoa; phylum Chordata; class Mammalia; order Rodentia; family Spalacidae; genus Rhizomys; species Rhizomys pruinosus. The sequence continues at coordinate 367,112 of VZQC01005599.1, forward strand.
AAGACTCAGCCTGCTTTGGGATGCACCATTCCCTAGGCAGGGGGTCCTGAACCATATAAATGTGGAGAAATCAAGTGTAGCACAAGCAAGCATGTGTGCATTTACTTGACTCTACTCTTGACTGTGGATGCAATGTGAGCAGCAGTTTGAAGTCTTCCTTGACTACTCCACAATGATGGGATATAACCTGAAATTGCAAGCTGAAATAAAGACCCCTAAGTTGCTTTTTTGTCAGAATATCTTATCACAGCAACAAAAATGACCTGAAAAATAACCTTACCTAATGGATATCTGTGGCTAAATGGAAATATCTAACTTCTTTATACTGCCTCCCACCCCTCAAGGATGTGGGAGAGTAAGCTTTACTTCTCAGCTACGTCAGCTAACTGAAAACAAAGTTAAACTTTTAAATGAATATTTAAAGTTTATTAAATGGGTCATTTCCAAAAGCCAATTATAATGTGAAAAGTTGCTTTTAATGTGAATATCAATTAAATACAATAACTATGATGTAAATTATTAAGTATTTACTTAGCTCCTACTATGAGGTAAGTGCTGTACTACATTTAAGACATAGGAAATTATCTTATAGCACTCAGGAGTTTAACTGGGAGAATATGAGGTTAATAATGAAACATCAAGGTAGGCAGGACTAGCGGTGTGTACCATAAAATATGCACCAACCCTTCACCTGCCCATTTGCCAGCACAGAATTTCCATTCATTGTCTTTTTTATTCATAATAGTTTTAACATACACTAAAAAATATTGATATATTATCATCGTTTTTTTTTACATATTTTTACTTTCTCTGCAAGAAGACGAACACCATAAAAATTAAATCATTGTCACTTTTGTTTATTAAAATATCTTAGACCCCAAGAAGAGTGCCTAAAAGTCTAGTATGTTTTCAGTTATTATGTCCTGGGTAAGGAAAGATTCATTAGAGAGACTAACACTAAGCATAATTCCACAGGTCAAAGTTCATAGACCCATGTTCCTTGCATACAGAAAATAAATTTCCTGCTTGAAAAAAATATATACAAAGAACACTAAGCATCATTTTGTCAAATGTCACTTGAAATTTAACATCAAAATGTCAAGTAGAAAATATTCTAGAAATGAATTGTTTGTACATTCCTGTTTCATAATTCTTAAGAGTTTATCTTTTTGTTGTTGTTCTGGCACCTGAAAATTAGTCTGGTTTTGTGAATGAAAGATGCAAGATAATGACAGGAAAGTATGGATCCTTATTGCTTTTTTATTCTTAAAGGCAAAGAAGTCTTCAACAACCCTACTACAAAAATAATAGATCATGTGAATGAATGGCTTCATCCCAAGTCCTTCCTGTCACAGGCTGTGTGACTGCATATCTTGACCTCCTGGTTCCAGTGGCTTTGAGACATGGATTGTATCTAAATGATAACTAAATGGTAATTCGATGTCTTTTTGTACCAGTGCCTTTTTGCTCACCTCCATCTTAGTATCTCTCTATTCAATTAGGAGTTTAGCTTCATGAATTTAAATACAGAGAAATGGATACTGAAGAATAGCAGTGTCCAGTAAGAATTTACTGTTGCACTTGTTGCAACACAGCTGAAACAGAAGATACACCCTACTTATTAAGAAGCAACTTTCTGTGGCTTATAACATCTCCCAACCTGTAGAGGATGTAAGCTTGTGGCATCAGCCATGGGTTATTCCTCCAAGGAGAAAGCCAATAGCCAATTAGGTTTGGGATATACAGGCATATGGCTGCCTCTGCTGTACAGTATTTCCAGGCAGGTGAGGTGTAGCTGGTGCTGACGGTGGAGTCTTGCTTAATTCAAGGAGACCAGTATTTGCTTTATTGGTTGAGTGGCCTTTGGTAACACTCTCTGGTATTCCAGAGACCATCTGTACACTTGCATGTGTGGTCTCAATACATCTTTCCCATGTTAACGTCAGGTCTTCGGCAGCAGGGCCTTATCGCCTCTCTTCTTGCAGGTATCCCAGTTTAGAGGCAAGGAGCCTTTACCTTTTGTGGGGCCTTGGATCCCCTGGCCAACATCTCCCTGGTAGAATAATCCATTGCTGATGTCAGAGCTCCTGTATTAATATATTTTGCTTAAGTGCATAGCTTAAGGACTTTAGTA